>OZ007512.1:159770-393635 GCA_963931865.1 Axinella damicornis
CTTCCTGGCTAGCAGGTCACAGAAGTGTAAGACGTACTCCCCTCACTCCCATCTACCCCCCCTCCACTACGCCTCCTCTCCCGTCCCCCGTCCCTCCCTCCCTCCCTCCCTCCCTCCCTCGCTCCCTCCCTCCCTCCCTCCCTCCCACATCCTCACGGTTGATTGAAGGTCGATCTTCCGGCCAGCAGGTCAGAGAAGTAGTGGACGTATTTCCTCTGGGAGGGCTGTGTCACACCACCCAGCTTGTTGTCATAGAAACGCTTCATGGCAAACCTGTCCAGCGCTGCTGCAGCACTGTGTGTGTGTGTGTGTGTGCATGTTAGAGGAGGTACTACTGCAACAATGATGGAGAAATGAAACCAAGGCAAGAGATGTATGTATGAGTGAGCCGTACCGTGCCTATCGTTCAGGCTCCCCCTGTGGGCAAGGATAACCTTTTCATTGCCACACACACAGGGGAGAGCCTGGGACAAGGCTAGTCCAACTGTACCTCTGACATATCTCCGAGTAGTGCATGAAGGCTGCGATGACACACCCGGTCCTCCCCTTGCCCCCTTTGCAGTGCACCACGGCAACGTGCTGGGGTCAGAGTCCAGCCACGACTTGATGGACTTGCACACGCTTCAGAAGGTGTGTGGGCGTGGGTGTGTGTGGAGGGGGGGGGGGGGGGGGGGGGGGGGGGGGGAAAGTTCGTATAGGAATGAATGTGTGTGTGTGGGGGACGGGGGGAGGGGAAGGAGAGGGAGAGGGAGAGGGGAAGGAGAAGGGGAGGAGAGGGGGGGGGGGGGGGGGGGGGGGGGGGGGGGGGGGGAGAGGGAGAGGGGTTACCTGCTGAGTCTCTCCAGCGAAGGCGCCAGGTGGTCCGGCCAACCGAAGTCGAGAACCTGATTGTTGAACTTGGAGATATCATAGCTACGCTCGGAGAGATTGAAGATCTGTTGGAGTGGAGGGTAGGCAGGGCTCAGACACCAGACAATCTCTGGTCATGTACAGGCCTACATGTACATTGTAGGTGTCTCAGAACGTCTACTGATACCAGGTTTCAATATGGGACATACATCGTATTCAAATGAGCAGTCAACATGTCTGATGAAATCTCACTTTGTCCAGACATAGTGACCGAACATTGTACTTTTGAAAAATTATTGTGAGCCCTGAGGGTGAAGTGAGGTCCTTTGAGGTCTCCAGCGTAAGTGCTGCATGACATTAATGCCAGCTACTAGCTATAGTGTAGCCTCGTTCCCAAGCCTCGGGTCTGGGAACGAGGCTAGGTAGTAGGCTACTAGTAGGCTATAGGTAGTAGGCTACTAGTCCAGCGACTGACCATGTAGTTGTCCTGGTGTTTGGTCTTGAGCATCTTAGCAACATCTTTGAGATTGTTTCTGTATGCTGATTCCATACCACTGGCTGGATAGGACATGGCTGGGAGGGAGGGAGGGATCGAGGCATGGGGGGAGGGAGGGAGGGAGGGAGGGATGAGAGAGGTAAGGGGGGGGGGGGGGACGTAGGGAGGGAAAAATAAAAGTGTCTAACCAACTCTATCCATCAAACATGTCACACACGCTCACAGCATGCACTCACACATACATGTACCAATAATTCTCTCAGTGATGTAAGTCAAGTCAAGATCAAACTCTTCGCTCACGTATCTGTCCCGACCCCTAGTGTGTGTGTGTGTGTGAGTATATATGCATGACATTGTCAGCAGGCAAAAGAGTATATATGTTTACATTGACAAATTCCATTCTCTACCAATTCCATTCTCTAGAGTAGTTTACATTGACAAATTCCATTCTCTCCTCTTCTGTAGGGTGGCTGATGAGCCATTTCTGCCAAAAAGGGAACAATAAACCAAATTGGTAGAACAGCACTCCTGGAGAGTGACAGCACTCCTGGTGAGTGACAGCACACCTGGTGAGTGACAGCACTCCTGGTGAGTGACAGCACTCCTGGTGAGTGACAGCACTCCCGGTGAGTGACAGCACTCCTGGTGAGTGACAGCACTCCTGGTGAGTGACAGCACTCCTGGTGAGTGACAGCACTCCCGGTGAGTGACAGCACTCCTGGTGAGTGACAGCACTCCTGGTGAGTGACAGCACACCTGGTGAGTGACAGCACACCTGGTGAGTGACAGCACACCTGGTGAGTGACAGCACTCCTGGTGAGTGACAGCACTCCTGGTGAGTGACAGCACTCCTGGTGAGTGACAGCACTCCTGGTGAGTGACAGCACTCCTGGTGAGTGACAGCACTCCTGGTGAGTGACAGCACTCCTGGTGAGTGACAGCACTCCTGGTGAGTGACAGCACTCCCGGTGAGTGACAGCACTCCCGGTGAGTGACAGCACTCCCGGTGAGTGACAGCACTCCTGGTGAGTGACAGCACTCCTGGTGAGTGACAGCACTCCCGGTGAGTGACAGCACTCCCGGTGAGTGACAGCACTCCTGGTGAGTGACAGCACTCCTGGTGAGTGACAGCACTCCCGGTGAGTGACAGCACTCCCGGTGAGTGACAGCACTCCCGGTGAGTGACAGCACTCCTGGTGAGTGACAGCACTCCTGGTGAGTGACAGCACTCCTGGTGAGTGACAGCACTCCTGGTGAGTGACAGCACTCCTGGTGAGTGACAGCACACCCAGGATAGACGGTGTAGCCGGTCGCCGGTCATGCAGTCTGGTCTTGTTTGCTGCATGTACACTAGCTACCACTTGTTGAGGGCGTCCTGCATGCATAGTCCTGGGAAGGACGCTATGCATGCAGTTATAGACTAATGTGCTAGGTATCTTGGGCTAGAAATGAGATATGAAGCTGGGATTCGCACCACTGTGATCAGGAATTGGTGCCACTTCGCCTACTCCCATTTCGCCTACTAATAATGAATTAGTGCCATTTCGCCTACTCAACTGAAAAAGGTATTTCATTGATCTGCAGATATTTTAGTATAGCAGTATATTCTGAAAAGGTAATCTGCAAAGGTATTTTAGTATAACAGTATAAGTTCTGAAAGAGTGTTTTAGTATAACTGTATTATTCTGAAAAGCGGGGAGAGCGGGGAGAGAAATTGCCCACCAGCCATGTTGCTTCAAAATACGAGATGAACTCATCAACCCTCGGTAGGTTTGGGGCAGACATCTTGATTGGTTGCCATGCTAGCTGAACAAATCGAAGAGGCACGAAAGCAAGTGTCACTGTTTGGCGTACAAAGTAGCATCTTCTCGATAGGCAACCTGCAGCCCAAGTTTGCGGTTGAGAGCTTGGGCTAAGGACATCAATACCCCACAAAACTGTCCAAAACATCAATACCTGTCAAGAAGACTTCCATTCTACCATGGAAAAACGTTTTTGGTTGAGTAGGCGAAATGGCACTAATTCATTATTAGTAGGCGAAGTGGGAGTAGGCGAAATGGGAGTAGGCGAAGTGGCACTAACCCGTGATCAGCATGAATGGAGCATTCCAATGATGTCAGTTTTGCTGTTGGTTGAATTTTGACCAAAAATCATGAAAAACCATGGATTATAGCCTTTGGTCGAGTGTGATTTTTGGCAAAAATGTGACCGACAGTAAAAACCAGTTTTAGGACATCATTTGAAAGCTGTTTTCATGCTGATCACAATGGCACAATCCCCAGCTTCATATCTCGTTCCCATACCAAGATATAATGGGTCTTTCAGGATACATGGAGAAGGAATCAGGCCAAATGTTTGAGCTATGCACTATGCTAGGTATCTCCGGCTAGGAATGAGATATGAAGCTGGGATTTGCGCCATTGTGATTGGCATGAATGGAGCATTCTAATGATGTCGGTTTTGCTGTCAGTTCAATTTTGACCCAAAATCATGAAAAAACCATGGATTATAGCCTTTGGTCAAGGGCGATTTTTGACAAAAATGTGACCAACATCAAAAATCATTTTAAGAACATCATTTGAAAGCTATTTCTATGCTGACCACAATGGCACTATCCCCAGCTTCATACCTCATTCACCTACATTGATTGTAGTGCAACGTTCTCTTCCAAGGACTGCGATCTTCCTGTATTGTACCCGAGACTTGTCACACTAGTGTACCATACGTGCTCCACTACGTCCTCTCACTATCTCCTCATACTCACTTTGCGATTTGTCTCCGGACGAGGGGGAGGATTCCCTTGGGAGCCTGGGGCTGAGCTGACGACTGCTGGGCTGCCTCCCCCGCGCTCACCAGGGGCTACGGAGGGGAATGACGGAGGGTGTGTGTGTGTGTGTGTTTGTGTGTGTATGTAGGATATACATATAAACGAAATGTGAAGGTGATCACCACATCACTTGGCAGGCCTGCTGAGCATCGACTTCTTCCATGGCCAAGAAGAACACAGATGGTCACTGGCTACTGTATACAGGCAAGTGAGTGCAATTTGGCTGACGGTTCTAGCAGCTTAGTGACAAGAAGGCTCTGATTACACTGTCATGGTTGCTGTCCTGCTAGTGTTCCGCAGAGGCTCACCCTTGGTGATGGAGGTGCGTTTGTCTTCCTGATGGCCACCATGCTTGCAAGCGTGCATTAAGTGGGATAAGCCATATGTACATGTCGGATTGAACCAGTGGATGAAATACTAGAGTCTGCTTCGAAGAACACTGAGGTGCACGGTGAAGCAAGACGTGAGCATGGAAGCAGCAAAATAGCAATAGTCGCTTGTTTGTGACATTACAATATTCCAAATAAGGCAGTGACAGCTATGATCAGTGCAGTACATAGAGGTATGGTGTTGCTGCAGCCTGACCCTGTGTGACTGTGCGTGACCACATGTATACAGTGTGTGAGTGTGCATATACAAGTTATACATCGCATGCCAACATGAAGGAATGTGACACAGTCAAACCCTCGGAGCCATCAAAGCGACCTAACTATGATTGAACTTGGCTGGCAGCCATAATCCAGACAATGGAGTGACAAAGCAACTACTGCCTCATACACACCTCCCCCCCCCCCCCCCCCCCCCCCCCCCCCACCCACCCCCCCTCTACCACCCCCTCACACACACACCCCTCCCTGCCCCCACACCCTCACTCACCTCACTGGAGTCGGCAGAGCACATCTTATCCAGTTTCTCCTCACACTTCTCCACATGTATTGTCACTTGGCAATCTGTGCGGGGGGAGGAGGGAGGAGGAGGGGGGGAGGAGGGGAGAGGGAGGACGAGGAGAGGAGGAGAGGGGAGGAGGGGGGAGGAGGGGAGGAGGGGGGAGGAGGGGGAGGAGGGGGAGGAGAGGGGAGGAGGAGAGGAGAGGGGGAGGAAGGGAGGAGGAGAGGGAAGGAGGGGAGAAGGAAAGGGGAAATCAAGTGATGCACGTGGGTGGGTCAGGTGATGTGTGTGAGGCAACGACGTGCAGGACATGCTACACTCCTGTACTGAACTACATGTGCATGTGCATTCTTGTATGTGTATATACAGCAGTACTTGTGCAGTTACATGTGTACATGTATACAATGCACACCAGCAGTTTCGACAGGACTTCTCTCAAAGTGTAGTAAAGTAATCACATTGTTGCAGCTCAACTTTCTACTCACAGTTACACATGAGGCCGTCCTGCCAGATGATCTCACCACACACGTCACACGTGCATGGACGGCTGAAGCGTCGGAACTTGAACTGGTGGCCCAAGACACTTGGAAACGGTTCCTGTGTGAGTGCAAGCGTGTACGTGTGTATGTGTGAGTGCAAGCGTGTGAGTGTGAGCGTGTGAGTGTGAGCGTGTGCAAGCGTACATGTATGTGAGAATTCATGCGTATGTACACGTGTGTGAGTATGTGAGTATGCATGTGTGTGTGCATGTACACTGTATCAACTGAGCTTATTGTAGCTATTGGGATGACATGTTTGTGCCTGAGGCAGTCACAAGTGATATGGTAGCAACACTCTCAACTACACACGTACAGTACATTGTACTCAGCAGAGTTACAGTACCATCTTAGTGGCAACATGCAGGTATTCCAGGACCTATATTGAGCTACTCCCTACTAAGAAATGCTATATTTGAAACTTCCTAATATGGTAATTCTTGTAACCCTTCTTCCATGTATAGGGCATCCACAGGACAACACCTCATGACTCATCAGGATATGGTCAGCCTGGCAGGCGGGCAAGATCAGATTCATCCCGACTCAGTGCCAACACTGCTATCTGTGTTGTCCCCACCGGGCTAGCCATGTTGGGCTCCTTCACAGGACAAAGTGATGGCTTGTGATGTCTTCACAGGACAAAGAATCCATACCACGGACAATGGTGTCAAATACTTCTGCTCTTGTTTGGACTGCAGTGTGTATGCCTGCTGAACTTCACTGGCTAGCGCTATGGCCCACACAACCAACGTCAACATACAGCGAGTACCAGACGTCACATGAACACTGGCATAAGTACGGCGAGCTGGATGGGAGCCACGTCCGACTGGATGGACAGACACACACACACACATGCCACGCTAATGTGAATGTACGATGGAGTGAGAACTCGGCAAACAGGGACATGACTCACGCAGATGCCATCGGAGAACGGTAGCTGATGCCAGCAAAATTACTCGTATGCATATACTGTATGCATGTACACACACAATATGCAAACATATAATTGACTGTCTCTACATGATGGACAAAAGGCATAAGATGTGAACACGCCACATCTCAACCAGTTACACCTCGGCAACCATCCACAGACAAGACTGCACGGTGATCGCAATCAGAGTTGCCTACTGCTGACGTTTCAGGCATGTACAGTACCTCGAGTCAATTCTACTCTGGAGCAGTAACAATACGGTTAGCATACACACACACACACAGAATGGCCCAGGGCCAAACCACACTCACTATGACATGTGCAGGAGGGCAGGCTAAACACATTGCCATGGTTTCAGCACAGAGCTGCACGTATAAGCATATGGATGGGCGAGACATACAAACACAATACGCACCCATATACACACACACAGATCAACACACAGAATGTCACAGATGCACCCACACACACACACAGATACACTGTATGGTACAGGCAATGACCACTGGGTGCCTAGCACGTCAGCAAGTACTGTCTTGGCCTGGTGTCAGCAGGAGAGAGAATGTCAAGCCAAAGACTACAATCGCATTAGTTACCATATACACAGCAATAACTACACTGTTGGGCAAACACAGTCACATGACCTGCGGGGGCGGGGCACATACACAGAGTAAACCTGAATCCCAAGACATTATGCACGTACACGGTTAATCCCTGGATGGGGGGGAGAGAAAACAGATTGTCCCCAGAGCAACCAGTCCCTACATGCACAGGCAGCTGCATGTAGGACTTGTTCCCCTCTCAGGATGCATTCTGAAGCTACTGCAGGGACGTAGTGCCTCAAAGGCTGGACCAGGACAATGCAATCTCAAGCTACTGCAGGGACCTACATGAACATGCAGTGCCTCAAAGGCTGGCCCAGGACAATGCAATCTCAAGCTACTGCAGGGACCTACATGAACATGCAGTGCCTCAAAGGCTGGCCCAGGACAATGCAGTCTCAAGCTACTGCAGGGACCTACATGAACATGCAGTGCCTCAAAGGCTGGCCCAGGACAATGCAATCTCAAGCTACTGCAAGGACCTACATAAACATGCAGTGCCTCAAAGGCTGGCCCAGGACAATGCAGTCTCAAGCTACTGCAGGGACCTACATGAACATGCAGTGCCTCAAAGGCTGGCCCAGGACAATGCAGTCTCAAGCTACTGCAGGGACCTACATGAACATGCAGTGCCTCAAAGGCTGGCCTGTAGGGTATGGAGGACTAAGTCACTGCATCCGACACACCTCAGAGTCTGATGTCATGCCACAAACACTTTGCCAACAACAGTTACGGCCAGCAACAATGGCCAACAGGAAGATCATAACTTCACCACCAAGGTGAGTTTCAGCACAGCTACACGTCGTTTCGGTGCCCGTGCCCCTGCTCTAGCTCTACACTGTATACAGCACCTAGTGCAATGTTCTCTTCCAAGTATCATTGGTTCATATATAGAGGCCACAAACACCGGCTTTCTGAGATGAGAGAGCTGTTCCTTCAGCTGGGCAGTGTCAACACCTCCACCATAGATAACGCTCTATTATCTATGCCTCCACCAACTGGTGCTAATAGCCGCCCATCTGCCAGAGTACTGCCGATTTGTAACACAGCATGCATGATCTAGTATCATGTGGACAGACAGTCTGGAGTGTGTCTGGCAACGGGTCTGGCACCCAGAGACCATGTACTATGGCGATGCAGTCAGACTTATTGTACATACATTTGTATTTCATGGAAGGCTCGATCATGTGCCCTCCAAGGCATCCTCGTGGCCAGGGATATTCACAGTGGATTAAGTTGCTTGAATACTGAGCGTAGTGAGCGGTTATAGCAGCTGGAGCGTGTACCCCAAATTATGTGACATTAGTTTGCTTAGCCACCAAGACGTTGAGAGCCTGGAAGCTGCTCGTTGACCTCAGGTCTATAGAACACAGTTCTGGGATGGTATCAGCATACGTGCAGCCCGGAACCTAGCTGAGTCTCCTGATCAAGAGCATGCTCTTTCTACAGATACCGTAGACTAGTCACAGCTATGAACGGGGTGAAGAAATGTTGACCGCCCAGGGGCGGCGGCACGGGGGGGGGGGGGGGGGGGGGGGGGGCAGGGGGGCAAGCGCCCCCCCCCCCCCCCCCCCCCCTAATATTTAGCTAGCTACTATTAAACAGCCAACGGCTGCCCTATACTTAGTACTAGGCTGACTTGGCTAACCTTGTGATGTACGCGAATCGAGTTGCTGATCTGGCGCAGCATCGATCCTCATATATCTGGAACGCGCAGTACAAAGCACGAAGGTGCCACGAGAGCCCATCCTGATAACTGAAAAATGAAGGCGAAAAAAATTGCGCTACGCGCCTCTATGCACTGCCTTCGGCAGCGTGCGTAGGCTACGCCACTGGCTTGCCCCCCCAATCATAAATACGTGCCGTCGCCCCTGCCGCCATGTTTGCTGCTTGAGCACATTGCAACAAGGCTCTTGACGGCTTGACTGCACCCCTGTATTTGTTGACTATACGCACATTACACCCTAGGACTGATAATACACACAAGAGAGTGTAGCGACTTCCACCCCTTCCTTGGTACACTGCATACAGGGTCAAGATGTGCAGTCACGGTTGTGACAACAGGAATGACGACCGTTGCTAGGGCTCAGGGTGTACCTACTGTACAAGCACACCATGTTCACTCCCACACACTATCCCTTGTATACACCACGGCCATACAAATACCGCTAATTCAGAGTTCCAACTGATAAACGACGCAGTAACCGTACACCGCCACAGTATTCAGCAACTACGTCTCTAGAATGGCTGCTTATAATTACTAGCTCAGCACACTAATGACAGGCTTCGACTCAGCTGCAGCGCGTACGCTATGAAGCATGTCAGTAACACAGCTGACAGCTGATAAAACTGTGACAGCTGCTGACAGCTGATAAAACTGTGCGCGCCCATACCTCCACACTAAGCTAAAAGCTATAACTTTTTCCACTCACATTATCTTCTCCGTCCACGTTTCCGTATTCCACTATGTCATAGTCGTCCACCAGCCCTTCTCCCGAGTGCATGTCGACGAAGTGCGACTGTAGCTTGCCCGAGCTGGCGAATCCCACAAGGCAATACGGGCAGATGAAGCCCTCCGCCTCACTGGCCATTTCACTCGATTACGGGGGCCAACAACTCCGTATAAGGCAATCCACGGCCTCCCTGAGACTAACACTGCAACGCAAACGTCCGCTTGTAGCACAATGCTTGATAACAAGTTTACAACACTACTATGAAACTCCACTATACTCGAACTCAAAGCTAAAGGCCTATTGTCACGTGATTGATGGGCCCCACCCACTCAATCATCAAACGCTCATGCATAGCGCATGTGATACAAACAAAGTGACGTCATAGCAGTGACTATACTTCTGTTGTCTATGCCGAAAATCTGTCATAGCATCAAATTCAATTTGCATTTCGCCATAGAGATGATACACATGGAAGAGCAGGATTGCCACAGTTCAGGACGTCCTCAATGGTGCTTTGGGTCCTCCTCCGCCGGCCCCACCCCCTGCACCCCCTCCCCCTCCTCCTCCTGCACCCCCTCCACCTCCTCCAGCCCTCCCACCAGCACCTGCCCTCGCACTGTCATCAGGCTGTGTGTGTGGGTGTTGGGGGAGGGATATGGTTGGTGGTCAATGTCCTACCATACCCTTGCAGAGAAGGTGCTTACCCTGGGCCTAAATCGTGGAGGTGGAGTGCGGTCTTTTCGTTGTTGCTTTGAACGGTTGCGCACTATCTTAGAGTGGATGGCACAGCTCACACAGTAGACCAGCTTAGCATATAGTTTTGGCAGAGGATAGCCTGTGGGATGGGAGGGTGTGTGTGTTCGTAGGCAGTTAGATGCAAATGTGTGTAATGTGTAGTGGTGTACACTGATAGGGATGTCATAGACGGATCATGTGCGAAGTTTCCACAGGCCTTCCAGAGGTCGAAATAAGGATTACATGTTGAGCGGTCAAATGTCCTAGCACTTTAGATTTTGATTGGACATATACAAAATATGTTAGGTCATGCCCGCGCCCGTCACCAAAAATAAATCACAAGAGCATGAATGTTAGCCTCGTACCCAGGCCTTCAATCGCGGGGGGAAGGCCTGGTATACACTGTTTGCGCATGCGCTTAATTTCCCCCAAAATCTTGGAAAATAGGATATATATCTCGGTATTCTTCCGTGAAACGATGACGTCAATGACGTCTACGTTTACATTCCTAGAAGAACCGCAAGGAACGACGAGTAGCAATAATTAATGGCGTGCAAAAGTTCTGGTGGTAGTAGTTTCTCTGAGGCTCTTACCTATGCTTTGCGAAGGCTGAAAATGACACGGATGACTGTGAAAGAAGAGCAGCGCTCCTCCATGAGAGCTGTGTACGAAGACAGCGACGTGTTCGTGTGGCTAACTACCTACTGGCTATGGCAAGAGCCTGTGCTACCAAGCGCTCCCTTTCCTCATGGACTACGGAGTTGTAGACAGTGGAAAGAGCTGTGGTGTGCTTGTTGTGAGCCCCTTGATTGCTCTCATGCACGCGTACACGGGTGTGTTATCCAAACGTCATCGGTTAAGCCCAACCCATTCGCAAACGTCACAATTAAAATTGACGTAATATTCACATTTAAATTAAACGCATGCGCAAACAGTGTATACCAGGCCTTCCCCCCGCGATTGAAGGCCTGGGTACGAGGCTACATGAATGTGTGCTCTCCAAGCTAGATTCAAATCCATGTTGGTTGTGTGTATGTGTATTGGGAAATAAAAAGAATTTGGTTGACCAGAACTCATCCATAAAGAAAGAGAAAAAAAGAAATTGGCTGATTCGAACCAGGTACAGTGATTATGGGTATGATTGTATTCATGCATGTTGATCGGTCACGCCTACCGAACAAGTCATTAGTGTGCGGTCATTTTAGCTAAATGCACGGAAATTGACCGATGACCGCACGTTATTTCGACCTCTGGCCTTCTTTCTTCTCAGATCAGAGCAAATTATCTTTGTGTTCTGACAAATGTCAGATCGATAACAGCTTTGGTCTGACATTAGCAAATTTGGCCGGACATTTAAAGTTTCATTGACAGGTGAAAAAACCCACTGGTTTTGCCTTTTGGAGGCTGTGGAGAAAAACAGGTGACTCATCTACTGTTAAGCGTCATCTTCAGCACTGCACAGAATGCTTGTCATTAGCAGGCTAAGTCTGCTAAGTGAAGTAAGGAAGTTTAAGTGAAGTAAGGAAGTTTAAGTGAACTAAGGAAGCCAGGCTGACGGTAAGAGCTTGCTGAGTCAGGAGCTGTATATACTGTAGGCTTGGCCATGGCACTTCTTCGAGCTGCTACGTCAGATCAGGACTGGAAATGGACGGACAATACACGGAAATGTACGGACTTTTGTCCAATGACCGACCGTTATAATTTTGGTCTGCCCTGTTTTTGCATACTGCAAGTGATTAAAAACTGGAGGTACAGAAGGCCTGGGAACCCTACCAGAAATGTCTTACAAGATCTAGTGAGGTGTTCAAAAAGATCGCAAGATCTTGTGAGCATCTAGCAAGATCTTCTAATAGGGAACGAGGCTTATACAAAACCCCCATGATCTCATGTTGAGATGCAAAACCTTCACTCACCATCATATACCGATGCTTCTGAGAGATCTCGGATGGCAGCTGCTTCAACAATGTTCCGAATTACAAACTTCTTGATGGCCTTGTCCTAACAGTGGTGGTAATGGATTAGTAATGTGTGTACGTACAAACGTGCATTTGGACACATATACGTGACTGGATCAGGTGAAGAACATGGTCACATTATCTGGCCCCAGACCCTAACCGACTGTGTTCTTCAGTTGACCCCAGAGAAGCATATAACGAACTCATATAACTACCTTGGGGACACATCTTGCACAGTTGGTACAGCGTACATAGCGCACGTGACCTCTACCGTGCTTCGAACGACCACCGTTTCGCCTCTTCTGAGTCTGCACAACACAATACATACAGGCAACATGACGCACGCTGTATCCACTACAACATACCCGAGTAACAGGTACACCCTCCCCAGGAAATGCACAGAACAGTCATCCCCAAATCAGTACTTCAGTAATAACTCACCATTTTCTTCAGACCGCGTGGCGAGGAGAAATTCTGCGCATGCGCACAAACGCTAAGCACGTGGAAGTAAAGGGAGGAGTTCCTGCTTGTTATTGGTAGTACACCGACACAGTACTGCACCGGAGGTAAATTATGTGTTCTTAGCTAGATATACTTATCTAGGTATATAGTTCAGGTAGACACACTAGAACTTTATACGCTGCAACAACCGGAGCCCCGCCCACTTTAATAGGAACTGTAGGTAACGGAGGAGGTTTCCGGACAGTCTTTTGATTACGGCATTCCTGCCCCTCGCATTCCCTCCGTTAGCAATTCTTCCAAATTATGCATGCATACCCTACCTTCGAACTCTGCAACGCTGTGCAGTTGTTAAACAACTGCTCCCAGAGACCGAAAACGGGCTGTGTCCGGAAATCCCCTGCTGTCCGGAAACCCCCTCCGTTACCCCCTCCGTTACCTTATAAGCTTACTGGTGGATGTACATGTTTTTGTAGCCCCAGCAGTGCTCAAGCAGTGCACCGACTGGACTGTGGGATCATGCCATATATTAAGTTCTTGGTCCGTTCGATTTGTACCTCAGATCATGTGATCATGTCATCAGTGGAGCCAATCAGATTGAGACACCCTCCTGCCCCCAGTGGGGATGTGCACATGTTGCCGTGCAGTGTGCTGGTGGAGAAGGAGGGAGGAGGGATGGGGAGAGAAGGAAGGGAAGTGAGGGCAGACTCGTACTTTGCCCCTCTCATCAGAGAAGAAGATGAGGTCACTGCAGGCGACAGGAAAGGTAACCATAGCAACAAACATGGTACTATACTGATACTCCAATAGGCACTGCAGTCACAGCTGCGACCGGGGTCAAGAAATCTTGACCGTCATTTATGCTGCTTGACCACTTGACCGCATTCCAAAAGGACTTCCTTGGTATACAGGGTCAAGATTCGCCAATAAGCCCGGTTACAGCTCTGACTACAGCGTCTATGGGAGTGTCACTCCCTTGATTATTAGGCAATGGGTAGCAACAGGAGGTGCCGATTATGTTACTTGCATGGAAACATCTGAGGCAATAGTTTGATGTGGAGGAATGGGGTCCTTTGATCTTTCTGATTGTTAATTCCACCAGCATAGTCCAGAGTCCTGAAGTGACTGTTATCTGATCATCTTGTTTTTCTCTCTCGCAACCATACATAGTCTTCAGCTCCTCTTTCAGAGGGAGACCGCTGAAGGGTGTGAGGGTTGATGTGCCTGAGGGTTACACAGGTACAGTCAATGGAAGGTGATAGTCTTTCCACAGTACAATTCTGGTCCATTTGTTTTTCTAGTAGCAGGATGAGAAGTAATCCGATGGAACCAGCCAGGCATTCCATCTTTCCACTGCTCCCCTGTGGGTTGATTGAGAGCTAAGAGCTGATTTGCGTGGGTCATGTCAGTCCTTGCTATCCCCTACCCTCAGTCCGTCCCGTGATCCCGTTCCTCACTTCATGTGGGGGCGACGGGTGGCCTAGTGGTTAAAGACTTGGACTATTGACCAAAAGTCATGAGTTCGAGTCCCACCAGTGGCAGGGTACTTTCTTTCCTTTAAGGTCCCACAACCGAAAAGGCATGCTGACCAGGTTGTGGGTTATGGCAGCTGCTTCTAGGGAGTCTCCCCGGAGTCTACTCAGCTCTACCCCCACAAATTGAGTAGGTGTTTGCTTGAAGGTATTTGCATCTGATAGCTTACACCGCATCCTTTGGAGAGGATGTAAAGCCGTCGGCCCCGGGGGGCTGGTTAATAATAGCACTCAGTGCTACTTCCAGTCGCCTCGTTAGCCATACTGTGGTAAAACCTCTCATAGAGGTAAAAAAAAAATCCCTCCATCAGTCTGTCCCTTATCACAATCAGCTTGTCCCTCCTCACTCCCTCAATGACCAGTGCTGATACAAATCTGCACCTGCCAGTTAGTAGCTGGTCATTAGATCTAATTAGCTGCAAGCATTCACAGTATTGATCCTTGTAACCCGGATGAAGGGAGGGTGGTGCTATTATTAATACGGTGCATTTGCTTCTGATCATCTTCTTCTTAGGTGTGGTCTTACAGAAGCATAGCCAGCAAGGGGGTGTGGTTACCGACGGGACAACTGAGGTACATGGGATCTCCATGCTATGCCAGGGGACTATGTTAGAATCTAGATCACCCTCGGGACCCGTGTTTGTGGCCACTATAGACATGTGACTGCTTTACACTGGTCATTGTTGTGCAGGATTAGTGCAACTTGGGACCACCGGTAGTGACCATAATAGAGAGGTGGCTTTAACAGTGACCAATATAGCAAGTTCCACCGTACGTAAATATCTGTGACTGGGACAGTGAACGGAGATAGACTCAATGTATTCATTTTGTACAGGGCCGAGAGCTGAGGGTCAAAGGTCACTTCTCTCACCTGCACTACTGGAACCTACAGATGTCCCCCACGGCTGATGACAAGCTGCTGCAGGCGCTGACGTGGGTGCAGCTCTCTCAGTCCGTGAGTGCTAGATTATGCACTGCACTGATAGTGTTTACCTTCTACTCCATCTTATCCTCCTGTCTCCCTATATTATCACCTCCCTCCTCTCTCTTCCACTTCCTTTCTTCCTCCTCTCTTTTACCACCTCACTTGAACCTCCTTTCTCCCTCCCCTCTCTTCTACTTCTACCACCTCACTCCAACCTCCTTTCTCCCCTCTTCCACCACCTCCATCCCTCCTGTCTCCTTTCTTCCTCCCTCTCTTCCACTCCCTCCCACCTCCTTTCTCCCCCCCACTTTTGCTCTCTCTTCCACCATATCCCTCCCTCCCTCCCTCCCTCAGCTTCACCACCCCACCCCCCTCCACCATCACACCAGTGATGGTGATCAGAACAAATGATCCAACTCCCTGCACATGTTTGTCCTGTTACTGTCTCTGAATGTGTACCATTTTACTGACTGAGCTATGTTCTCAGCTAGAAGGTGTTGCCCCCTTACACGGGCGGCTCGGGGAATGAGATGGTGTTGCCCCCTTACACGGGGGGGCTCGGAGAATGAGAAGGTGTTGCCCCCTTACACGGGGACTCGGGGGAATGAGAAGGTGTTGCCCCCTTACACGGGGGCTCGGGGAATGAGAAGGTATTGCCCCCTTACACAGGGGCTCGGGGAATGAGAAGGTGTTGCCCCCTTACACAGGGTGCTCGGAGAATGAGGAGGTGTTGCCCCCTTACACGGGGACTCGGGGGAATGAGAGGGTGTTGCCCCCTTACTGGGGGCTAGAAGGTGTTGCCCCCTTACACGGGCGGCTCGGGGAATGAGAAGGTGTTGCTCCCTTACACGGGGGCTCGGGGAATGAGAAGGTGTTGCCCCCTTACACTGGGTGCTCGGAGAATGAGAAGGTGTTGCCCCCTTACACGGGATGCTCGGAGAATGAGAAGGTGTTGCCTCCTTACACAAGGGACTCGGGGAATGAGAAGGTGGTGCTCCCTTACACGGGGGGGGGGGGGGGTTGATGAGAAGATGTTGACCCCTTGCACGGGCTCGGAGAATGAGAAGATAAAAAACAAAGCTGTTAAAACTTCAACCCAGAAATCACTGATGACTTGGCTTCAATAACAGACCAACACGAACGGTGATAATTCCGTTACTATCAATGCTTATTAAAATACATTTTTGTTTTATAAGAGCAGTATGCAACCCATGATTAACTCTTCCCGGTAGGAAGCATATTAGCAGCCAGCACTATCTCTCATGATGATGAGATTGAATGACCAACTCTTGTATTTGAGTCCTATCCGGGCCTCTTCCCTCTGTTACGCATTCGTACTCTAGATCTGAGAATCGGACTAGACGCACTGGAGGACAAAAAGGCCAGGAAGAGTATCTCGCATGCAGTCATTCTCAGCTGGTACGATGGCTTCCGGCAACCTTTCAAAGTCTGCTGACAGCTAGTGCAGTCAAGTTTCCGATCAGCAGGGGATTAGATTTCTCTTTCAGCCGAATGATGGGCTGTTGTCCCACCAGCTATGGCTGCGGGCAAGAGACTCCAGTATGCATGCACCTCATCAACCTGATGTTTAGCCTCGTTCCCAGGATATGACCTGGGAACGAGGCTGTCTGAATTTGTGCTGTAGGTAAGAACACAGCCAGCCTTCTGAGGGTGTTGCACAATCAGCACATTATATTCCAAAGTTACACAAACTGTGATTGTGTGCTCTACTTTGACACTATCATCTCCAGTACCGTAGTTGCAGTTAATTTCGCGGTGGGAAAATTTTTGCGGATGAAGTAAGACCGTGAATATTAAACAAGAAAAACCCTCCCTAGGTGCAACTTGTGGGACTCGAACCTGTGGCCTCTCACACCACAGTCGAGTGCTTTAACCACTTGGCCACACAGTCGCATTGGCTTCAGCTATCTTGGCTGAATTTGAAATGGTAGTCTTGTCGGACAGAGGTTATGCATGATGGCCGGGGATGGCTGTGGCTACGGGCAAAATCAATCCATTCCGGTGTCATCCTGATCAGGCGTATAGCAATATTGGCTCCTTTGCACAATAGAAATTGACTGACTAATGGAAATCATTGCTATACAGGAAAGGTGCAATGATTGTGGTTGTGGCTAGTCTCGTTCCCAGACCCTCAATCTGGGCACGAGACTAGACTATCATAGTGAGGTAGGATGTACGTACAACTCAGTGTTTACGTATTCTCTCCATGCATTCTGTATAGCCATTATGAGTGAATGAATTGCACATAAATGGAGTGAAACATGCATTGTTATGGTATGAACATGTGACCAAATTCTAAAAGATTTCAGCACATCCTGAAACACATTTTTCTCAAGTTCATGGGGTTGTCAATGTTTGTGGGTTAGACCACTATGGTTCTCAGCCCATTACTGTCAGTTTATCTTCTGTTTTCCTGCAGATAGCTAGCTACAGTGCTATATATATATAATTATAGTTATCCAATAATCTTCCTGCCTAGTATCTTTTTCTCATGCCTCCCATCCAGCTTTCCCCATGCAGTTCATGCAAGTCACCCCTGACTTCAGCTCCAGCATCTCCCACCTATAGCTAATCCTCTTCTGAACAATTATAGTCTTCCTGCTTGCAGTCTCTATTGCATAACAGTTGTGGCGCCAGCTCGGAGTGACTAAAAGCAAGTATACGTCAGTTATTAATTCACAGCAGTGGTATAATAATTATAAACAATGATTATGTATTATTGTACAGCTCCAAAGTATCTGTGACATGTATGCATATCAAATTAAATTAATGCAGCTTGTTAGTCACGGAATGCTGGTACGTGTGGGGATGAAAGATGCAGGTAACTGTTTGAGCCAAGGGCTGGGGTGAGGTAATTAACTTCCAGCTGGAAGCAGCTTCTACCATCCTGTTATATTATGCGCTGCAGGCTATTGTAAAGTTCAAGTTCATAAAGGCAGCGATTAGATGATTACTCTTGAAAGAGCGGCGCATCACGATCCATCATCTCCCTGATGTGCCAGAACTTTTCAGCAATGGCGGGAAGGAATTCCCAAACTTTCATCCTCTGTGAGGCATACCACCGGTCAGATGTCTCGTAGAGCTTGCACGCATAGCGCCCACCGAATGTGACCATCTTGTCCCTTTCGTCTGGAAGTCCTCCTCCTCCGTCTACCAGTGGTTCCCAGGCAGGTTTTCTTGAGTAGGTGGGAGTTGACACATCATACCAGTTGCGATCAGTGATGTAACTGTAGAATATTGTTGAACCCTCGTTCTTGAAGAAGTAGCACTTGTTGTTGCCTGGATTCTGCATGGCTGCACCCACATCAGCGTCAACAATTTTCACAGGACCATCCTTGGGAGGTAACTTGGGGTCAATCGTACCGCTACGCTTGATCGTTGACGAATCCCAGAACAAGCAGGTGTACTCCTTTCCCTTGATGAAATAGTAGTAGTCATCGTATTTGTTAAGTTTTGGATTTGTGCGGTGATTGTATACGCCATCTGCATAGTAGAACTCCGGGGGAATTGCACGGAATCCAGCAGGCGGAGGATTGAGAGTGCTGCTCAGTCTGTAAGGACCGTCGTTGACCGCGTGTGTACCCAGATCATATATCATGTACTCTCCACTCGAGAACAGCACCCATTCCTTATCTCCCGAGCGGCCAGAGGGAGGGCGAGCGCAGAAGATCCTCATCTCGAAGTAGGGTTGATATGTAGTGAGCGGACTCTGATCCTCGACCGCGTTGATGCGTTCGAGAACCCGCACAACGTTCGGGCTTGGAGTGTCTTCGGTGGCATCACTCTGGTCGAAATACGCTTCAATGAAGTTGACGACAAACAAACCTTCGTAGAGGTACACGAGGTTGTAGGAGTAATACTGAACGGCAGAGCTCATGTATCCGAACCTCTCGTCCCCTGCCTTCTCGACCTCGGCTTCTGCAATGATATCGCCGACGCTCTTGAATATGTCGCCGATGGTCCATGATTTTTCGCCGAGCATGATCTCTTTCACGTCATAAACGCACTGCATGACGTCGTTGATAACGGTGAGATTCGGATAAGTCTTGATGAGAAGCTGTCTCAGCTGAAAGTCTCGGGCATCAGGATCAGAGTAATCTTTGCAAATTTCTTGGATCCTAGTGTAGTAGAAGTCGATGTCATTCGTTAGCTCGTTGATGCTGTTAGATAATTGCAGCTCATCAAGGCGGTTCTCTATGCTCGCGAAGCCAGCGAGCATGTCCGTGTGCATCTGGTCTAGTTTCACCAGAACATCGTCGAGTGTCGGTCCAGATGGGATCCCGAACAGACTAAGAATACTACTTCCAAACGTAAAGTAGGTTTGACAAGTTCCAAGAGTTTCGCCAGCCTTGTTGACAGCTTTAACTGACTTGGCACCGGTCTTGAAGGCTTTCGTGGCCTTCAGAGCGGCGAGTGAAGCCATGGTCAGAACTGCGATATTGCTTGTGAGAATCAGGCTGGTCCAAAAAAGGCTCGTAGGCTGACGTGATAGCTTCGACTCTGCTATAGTTTGCGCAGTTTGTTTTTGTGCGAGACACTCACTGTTTAGTGCTTTTTATATAGCTACCGCGTCACTGCTGTATTTTGTTGTGAGCACCTGCGTGCGTAGCCTCGTTCCCAGGCGATCAAAAGCTGGAGGCCTGGGAATAGTTAACGAGGCTACTGCGTACGTACACCGGATTCAACTGTGCAATCGCGAAGGAATTAACAACATGCAAACTCCCTTCTCATCAGAGGATCGCATCCTGTTCTCCTTTTGTCATGCTCGCATACAGGGAATTCGGAGTGACCACCTCTCCGATTAAGTGTATACGACCACTGTGTTGCCCTTCCTACTGCCATGCTGGCAAATGTGACTGGGCTCCAGATGTTTCATAAATAGCTAAATGGCAAAGTTGTGGTCAATAACCAGTGTTTTTTGTAGTTTGGGGGGGGGGGGGGAGTCTAATGGGTTAACCTTGGTTTTGTTGGGGGGGGGGTTCAAATTTAGGGGGGAGAGTTCTCGCTCCCCCCCCCCCCCCCCCCCCCCCCCCCCCCCCCCCCCCCAAAGGCCCTGGAAAAACTGACTTTCAATAAGTATAGTCAGTTTCTTCTAGGTGTAGCTGGTACTCCCAACTAAACTAGCTGTTGACCACATGACTGGCAACCTTGCAGTCTGTATTGATTAAAAATGGTGCATTATCGGAAACCTAATCTTCATGGCTGCATGTGCGCAACTTGGTAGACTAAGTTGTTTTAGCCGCGAGCAGTGCACTTGGCATTCTGAAATGCTATCCCATATATAGCTAGCTATACAGGTCAAGCTGAGTGGCCAAAGTGGTGCCGCTTTTTTACCAGTATCCACTAATAGTTTAGCTACAATGTGCCTGCTTGTTATCAAAGTGTCACCTGTTGCAAATTGGACATCCCACTTGCCTACTTGCTTTTTAGTGGACACATTGGTAACAAGCCTTGTTACCAATGTGTCCACTAATAGTTTAGCTACAATGTGCCTGCTTGTCATCAAAGTGTCACTGGTTGCAAATTGGACATCCCACTTTGCCTACTTGCCCTTTAGTGGACACTTTGGTAACAAGCCTTGTTACCAATGTGTCCACTAAAAGCTTAGCTGCAATGTGCCTGCTTGTTATCAAAGTGTCACCTGTTGCAAATTGGACATTACTTGCCCTTTAGTGGACATTGCATGCACATTGTAAGCATTTAATCGACACTTTGGCAACAAGCAGGCACACTGTCTTCGATGGACGCTTTCGTAGCTAACAAGCAGGCGCATTGTAAAGATTTTTTTTGTGGACACATTGGTAACAAGCAGGCACATTGTAGCTAAGCTTTTAGTGGACACATTGGTAACAAGGCTTGTTACCAATGTGTCCACTAAATGCTCGTTACCAATGTGTCCACAAAAAAAGCTTATACAATGCACCTGCTTGTTCTTAAAGTATCCATCGAAGACAGTGTGCCTGCTAAGCTTGTTGCCAAAGTGTCGATTAAATGCTTACAATGTGCATGCAATGTGGGTGTCTCTAATCGCTGGACTGGAATGGTGGAATATGCATGCATGGACTAGGAATCTCATTCATGCATCTTAGGGGTCAAGGGTCATGCAGGCCCGTAGGAAGCAATGTTAGTTTGGTCAGGCGAAGAGCGCTTTGCATATTTGAGCGATGAAATCGTGGGGGCGCAATGGCATGGCGCGCGCAGCGCGCCAACCGAGAAGCGTAGCAAGCGCGCGAAGCGCGTCACATAGGGGGGTCTGGGAGTCCTCCCCCAGGAAAATTTTGAATTTTAGACCTTCTGAGATCGTTTCTGGTGCAATCTTGGGATGAAACTGCAAGATTCAACAACTTGCTAGCCAGACTGAGCATATTAGTGGTCCGGCGGCCGCCGCACCTGCCGCACCTACTCCTACGGCCCTGTCATGCCTTTATTTTCAATGCATGGCATTGTGTCCTGTGTGTAGCTAATATCATAAAGGAGACCTGAGATTGAGTGAAGAGACAAAAATAATCTAGCATGGTGTGAAATGCCTTCTGCTGTACGTGGAAATTCCATGGTCCATCATCCCATTTACCATTCCATGCACCCCATATATGGCTACCAGTCCAACACCCATTTCATGCAGTGTTCTAGATTATTAATGTGTTGGGCCAATGTCGGCTACCATCGTGACCCTTCAACCAAAGAGGTGGTTACCCCCAACATTGACAGCCTAGTGGCGGACGGCCTGGAGCTGGACCAGCACTACGCCTTCCAGGTCTGCTCTCCGTCACGGTCATCACTAATTAGTAGGAGGTTACCTATCCACGTCTGTGACATAAACATCCCTCCTAACCACTACAACCCAAGCGACCCCGTGTCAGGGTTTGAAGGCATTCGATCCGCGCAACATGACAGGAATAGGGACAAAGATGGCAAAGGGTAGCTATATCACCCACAGCGCCGGCGCGAGCTATTTTGGAATCTGTCAAAAGGCCTGCAACTAGTAACAAAAGAGCTATATGGAAATACGCACAAGCTGATTTTACCAAGGCTTGTAGGTTAATTGACGATACAAACTGGGATGTCCTGCTTGGTGATGACATCAATGATTCTCTGCACAACTGGCAAACAAAATTCATGGAGATAATCGAGGAATGCATTCCAAAGAAGGTCCTACCCAAGAGAAGAAACCTGCCGTGGATGACAACTAAACTTACCAGAGGTATGAGGAAAAGAAATAGTCTCTACAAGCGTGCCAGGAAAAGTGGTACTCCCGTCATTTACCAAAAATACAAGCAAGTCAGGAACAACGTTGTACAGGAACTACGAAGAGCCAAAAAACACTACTTCAGGAAACTCGATCCATCCAACCCTAAGCAGTTCTGGAAAACAGTGAAGTTAATGACAAAGTCCACAAGCTCCATTCCAGTACTGGAAAGAAACAATGTTACTGCGATCAAGAACTCTGACAAGGCTACAATGCTTAATCAGTACTTTTCTGAGTGTTTTAACAAGGCCCAACCACCCTTGTCGTGTGGTGACAGCATCAACAATGAAGGAATGAACGAGTGCCCTGAGGACTTCTTGTGCACAGAAGAGGAAGTGTTTGACATGTTAGCTTCCCTGGATGTTAGCAAGGCCAATGGTCCAGATGGCATCTCTGCCAAGATGTTAAAGGGAACGGCCCATAGTATCACCCCATCACTGACGAAGTTGTTTAATATTTCCATATCAACTGGATTATTCCCAGAGGCGTGGAAGGTCTCCTCAGTTGTTCCCATCCCGAAAGCCAATGATCGTGCAAGCCCTACAACTACAGACCAATCTCACTGTTATCTGTCATCAGCAAAATGCTTGAACGACATTTTCACCATCTGATCTCCAGCTATCTCTCCGAAAACCACCCCCTTGCAAACATACAGTGGGGATTCCAGTCGGGAAAAAGTACCATCACTGCGCTGATAGCAACTACTTACAATTGGTTCACACAGCTGGAAGCAGGCAGGGACATTGGTTCTGTTTTCTTTGACCTGAGGAAAGCTTTTGATTCCGTTCCGCACAGACAACTGATTGACAAGCTCCAACAGCTTAATGTAAGCCCACTCATTCTGAGATGGGTATGTAGCTACCTAACAGCCAGGTGCCAGAAGGTAGTGATTGGTGGTGAAGACTCAGAAACAATTCCAGTGATTTCAGGGGTACCCCAGGGTTCAGTCCTGGGACCACTTCTCTTCCTAATCTATATCGATGATGTTGCAAGAGTCCCCCTCTCTGAAGGAACTAGCTTAGTTCTATACGCTGATGACATGCTACTTTACAGAGCTATTGACGGACCTGAAGACTTTGCAACACTACAACGAGACATTAATGCAGTCAACAACTGGGTTTCAAATAACTATTTACAGTTTAATGTTTCCAAATGCAAGTTCATGCATATTTCCCGCAAAAGACAGTTTCACCATCCGATACCAGATCTCCTCCTCGACGGTCAGAGTCTTGAAAGAGTCACCTCCTTCAAATACCTCGGAATTCTCCTTACTTCTGATCTGAAATGGTCATGCCATATAGAATCCATCTGCAGCAAAGCACGAAAAATATTAGGACTTATCTACCGCAGATTTTGTGAACATGCAGAACCATCAGCTCTCCTTCAACTCTATAGCTATGTCATTGGTGAGACCCCACCTGGAGTATGGCTGTCATATTTGGGACCCACACCTACAGAAAGATAAAGTGATGCTTGAAAATGTGCAGAAGTTTGGACTCAGAATATGTGCCAGACAGTGGGACTTGGGCTATAACGAGCTATTGTCCAACTTTCATGCCCCCACTTTACAAGACCGTAGGCTTTACCATAAGTTATGTAACATGTATAAAATTGTAAATAATCTTATTTCCTTTCCCCCTTCCATTTTTGTACCCCGCCATAGTAGTCACCATGCCAACACCTATGTTCAGCCATTTGCCCACTCAAATGCATTTCTTCACTCTTATGTTCCAAGTACTGTATCTTCATGGAATTCACTGTCAAGTAATATCACAAACCAGCCCACACTCTCCACATTTAAATCACACTTAAGTACTTATTTATTGTAATCAGGGTGCATTCACTACATGTATTAGCCTGTGCTACTGTTGTACCCTTTGCACTTGTCGGCATAAACTTTTTTTTTATTTTTTATTTTTTTATAGAAAAAAAAGGAACTGAATAGAGGCGCGAAGCGCCGATCTGTCTGTCCGCGCGAAGCGAGGAAAAATTTATTCACCTTCATTTTGCAGTTCTCTGGATGGGCTCTCGTGGCACTTTCGTGCTTTTGCACTGCACTGTAACTGCTTCCGGCTTTCCGTGTCATCCGTGACCGTCGACGTGCACCAGGGATATTCGGATCTAGAACCTGGGATCACGTGCACCAGTGTTGGTCTCGTCCCTAGCATTTAGAGTACAAAATACATGTACTTGTTAACAGCCTAACATAGCTAAACTCCGGCGGATAATGCACTCACCTTCGGCTCGTGCATTATCTCGCCCTCGACCGTTAACTAGCTAGATCGCCTTCGTGCATTACAACCCGTAGCTAATGCACTGCAAACTGGTATCTAGCTAAGTAATATTTAGATCCCAGTTTGCAGTTCATTACGAGTTTTAATGCACGAGGGCGATCTAGCTAGGTAGCTAACGGTCGAGGGCGAATGCACTCGCCTTTGGCTCATGCATTATCTCGCCCTCAACAGTTAGCTAGATCGCCCTCGTGCATTAAAACCCGTAATGCACTGCAAACTGGTATCTAAACTACTTAGTAGCTACAACTCACTAACTAAACCTGAAACAGCTATACATGTTGGTCTTTGAAAACTGTGCATTATCCACACTAGTCATGTAGCTAATCTCCAGAAACCTTTGCTTAAGTGGGAGGTTTTCACCACTAAGTAAGCGGACTGAGGGGGTCGGGGCAGAACCGTGCATGCATAGCTACATACAAGTTATGCAGGTGGAATATTGTGGATGGTGGTATATAGACAGGTGGCATGCACATGTATTGGGGTACGAGAAAAGGTATGGTGGCCTTGTGTATTGTCTGCAGTGTGGGGACACAAGAACAAAATGATTAACGACGTGGATATTGGTCCGGCCGGAAGTACATACTTTAGGTATATAGGTACCGGAAACGCACATGCATCTAGAACCAGCTGCCTTGGCCCTAATATACCCTAACCCATTGCCCTACTTCCTGCTGGACCAATATCCGACAAGTGTAGCCAAGTCCCATCTGCCATGTGTAATTGATAAGTCTCGGGTGCCAAGTGTCATGTGTGGGCCAAGTCTGTCTTAGCTAGCTACTTAGCTATATGGCCCAGTGTTTGCTCAGTAATTTACCATCCATAAGTATAAGTCATGGGGACATTAAGTGAGCCCCAGCACTTTTGCATGGCATCAATGATAGACGTAGCGCAAACCAAAGTTCTTGCATGGAGTTGGCTCAATGAATTTTTTTTTTTTTTTTACTTGCATCTGCTGTGGTCAAAATAATTATCATTAGCCGCTGTACCAGAAGGCATGCAGACCGAGCTGCGTTAACTTGGGGATTTGCTGCACATGTATTGCATAGTAGTTTATATGTGATACCTACATAACTTGGCACTGTGTAAATCTTAATTTTTAAACAGACCATGCACCACTTGAAAAATCTGTTGTCTGGCTGGCAAAACCAGTTGGCCAGCTTTTGATCCTAACACTAACACATTGCTAGTGTACAACTGATCGAGGCAACCACAGCGCATGCAAGCAGTGAACTCCAAGAACTTTTGGTTTGTGTCTCTGCAAGTGCAGGGGCCCACTTAATGTCCCCATCACTTGTATATCCCATGAGGATGGTAAATTAATACTGGGCCATGCCATCTAAGCACAACACTTGGAACACGAGACGTAGCTATACTTGTCCCAAGCATTAGACACTCAATTGGTACATATTATATATCTCAAGTCATGCTGTAATATGCCCCCCAAAAACAACTAGATCACATAAAATTATTCATAGAACACTTAGCTACATGTAGCTCCATAGACTTACTAGTTTTCTTCTGCATGACATTGTGCATATTGCAGCCTTTGCATGCATGCATGCACCATGCAGATACAGCTTCCCACACTACATGTGGTCCACAATAATCAACCACAAGCATGCACTATGTGTACAAGTTTGAGCAAGGAAAGCCTTGGATGAAGTTTGTTTGAAATGAGAGTATCAGTAATTGAAAACAATGATTAGCAATCAATGTGGTGCCTAAACAATTCAAACTACCAAACTACAGTTTCATAGCAGCTGTTCTAACAATGGGGGGTAAGGGAAATTAATAGCTAGCTGTTATAAGAAAAAGTCCAGTTCACAAATTATTGAAAACAATGATTAGCAATCAATGTGGCGCCTAAACAATTCAAATTACCAAACTACAGTTTCATAGCAGCTGTTCTAACAATGGGGGGTAAGGGAAATTAATAGCTAACATTTCTGTTATAAGAAACAGTCGAGTTCCAGTTCACAGTTCCAGCAAAGCATGTGATCAAGTTTTACCCGACGACATTGATTGAGCCTTTGACACCGGGTGTGCGAATGTAGTTTTTAAACTCATGGTGGATAGTAGGGCCTTTGTTAACGTTAGGAGTAACTCGAAGATTTCCATCGATAATGGCCAAATATCCACCACTGTTAGGCTTCAAATACTTGTCCGACCATTGCCACTTCTGACGCGCTGAGCTGGTACTGCATGTCTCAATGGTCACAGTACAATCGCTCTTGGCATTCATGCACAGGTTTGCTCCAATGCGGGGTTTGTATCGCTGATATTGATCCAGGCCCCAGAGCTGGTTGTTGCGATAGTGGCAACCATAGGGGATCACGTGTTGTCCAGGTGAGGCGACATTAGAATCTACGTCCAAGCACAAATGTTCCAACCCTGGGTAATTGATGACTTCGATTGATACAGTAACCTCAGGTTGAAAGATAGGTCCATCCCAATTGACGTCAAAACTCTTTCTGAAGAGATGTGTAAAACCCTTCATGGAATAAGGGCTGTATTTTTGGTACCAAAACGCGTACTGTACCCGGCCACCCAGAGAATCTACTGTTATGCCAGGTTTAATGTTGAACGTTGTGGTGCCCCTTTTATCGGCATCTGCTCGGTAAGTAGCAGTGAAACCAGGTTTGTAATTCTTGTAGGCAGCAGCACTGAATTCGCTATCATCCCAAAACCATGAGTTACACCAAAGAGCACATGTGTCGTGGGTTCTCCAGTCACTTGCATAAGAACCCCACTTGCGATCCCATATCCACCTAGCCTGGTTGCCTTTACTGTGATTTTCAACAGTGTATTCGTGCACTTTGTAAGTAACTGACCTGGAACTCGAATATTGGAAAGACGCACTTAGTGATCCACCAACAGTAGGGCCTTCAGAACCAGTTCCAGCTTGAGCTCCAGCTTCGACACCAATCGTTATTCCAGTGGTGTCTTGCACTGTTTTATCTTTACCAAGATTATTTGGCTTAGCATTGTAAAGACGCACATCATTGTCAGAGGGGTAAACTTCCATCCTGTAGTCTGCGGCAATTGGATAGAACAAGCAGTTACGATTTGTCCAGCTTTGAAACCATGTGTGTTTATGAGTTGGCTTGTCCACTAAGTGAAACCCACTTCCACCACTTGCTTTGGGGTCAAGCGTGATGCGTACATATTTTGCATTCTCAGCACCACCATTGGACGGCACTGATCTGATGAGGTCAATGTTGAAGAAAAGGCTTACTGTACCCCCTCCGTTGCATGCATCTTCTATCATTTCATTTGTCCAGTAACCATCGAGGCCACTACCTGCATATTTCGCAGGAACCTTACACTTTATGGAACGACTAAGTTCCACAGCAATACTAGCTTCGGGTTTGTAACCTTCAGCCTCAATCTCGGCGTTCTGTCGACTTAACATCTCCCTCGCCAGATCTGCCAGTTTACGGAGCGCTTCTTCCTTGGATTCTTCAGCAGCAGCAGACTCTGTCATCACATCTTCATCAAGCAGCACCTTATACTCAGTTATTCTACCCGGAGACTTGCGGATCATGATGATTGCATCATCAAATCCTACACCTCCTATGCGGGTGCTAACATTTTTCATGACGATAGAGTTGTAGTCTGCCGTCCCGTCAATCAGAACTGGAACACCGGCACGTACAGCATTGCTGGCAATGGCCAAGTCCCTCTCTTGAAGCATGGCATTAGCATTCAGATAGAGTAGTGCCACTTGGTCCCAAGACCTCATGTCATGGACATCCTTAGTGGTGTAGTCCTGGTCCAGGATCATATGCCCAAAATATGACTTAGATCCAATCATGGCAGCGTGCGGTAACCCAGTTGGAGTTGGGAACTGCACTTGAGCAGCAACAGGTGCATTTTCTGGCAGTATGACGAAAGCGAGGATGACCACAGCACATACTGGAGTCAACCAGTTACCAGCCTGTGTCAACAGAAGGAAACAATATACTGATGGAGTCAGTAGCTACAATGATCAAAATATTAATTTAACTAGCTACAATCTCCCAGACCACACCTACAAAATCACATTCCTAAATTAATTGAAGTAACTGCATGGCACAGCGATCATGGCCGTGTGGTCGGAATCTTTGTGTGCCCTTCGTGGTGTTAATACTTTGTACATGTTCTTCTGCTTCTGTAAGCTGTTTGCAGTGGTAGGTAATGAGTTAAGCTGTTTGCAGTGGTAGGTAGTGAGCTAATATTACAATACATTTTCCCCATAGAAGGTTAGATGATTGGTTTGAAGTGACTTTTCACAATGAAATTTAGCTTGAAAATCCATAGGTACCATTCGTAGAGTGTGTCAATAGCCGGAACACTTGTGTTGATACCTGTTGAAGGTATGTTCATATATAACCTCCCATATAAAATCACAAAACAACATATTCATATTTTGACTGGTTTGAAGTGACTACTTATAATGATGAATTTTAGCAAGCATCATTGAAAATCAATAGGTACCATTAGCAGTGTGTGTCAGTAGCCGGACCATCTCCGCTCATATATACCTGTTGAAGGTATGTTCCTATATAACCTCCCATATAAAATTGAAAACCCATATTTTGGCATTTAACTTGAATTGTATATTTCTAGCAAAATGGAAGTCACAGAAGCATTAGTAACTGCAGTTTGCAAACATGGTCACTTGGTTCTTGGGTTCTAGCACACTTGATTCATCTTAGATTTTCATTGGGTCCCCTAAGGTAGTATAATTATAGGCACATGTAGTATGTACCCGTAAGGAGATAGAATTAGTTGAAAAGGATTGCTTGTTCAGCTGCAGGGTCGGCCCATTTATACTGGCGGCGCCAAGCACACAAGCAGACATGAACGTACCATCGTCTGTGTCCGACGTTTCGTCGAGTGCGATGGTCTAGTGCGATGGTCTTGAGCAGTACGTCTGAACCGGATCGTTGGCCGGAGTTTCGGGCTTCGCAGTGCCAAGGTATTTGCCGCAAGTTGCAAGCCGTTCTGATACTGCTGCCGCTGCCCTCACTTTTTATGCTCCAAACTTCTCGTGGTCGCCCACGCTTTCACGGAGACACAGACGTGACAGCCAACACGTGGCATGCGAGATGAACGTGATCAGAAAGAGTGTACTAAGCAGCGACGGAAAGCTGGGCGTGGACTGGGAACGAGGCTAGACGGGCCTGTGGGTCTGGGGGTTGCGTGTAAAACGCGGAACACGGAATGCGCTCTGGAACGGATGTGAGTCGTCTTGCGATGCGGTCAAGTGGTCAAACAGACGGTCAAGACTTCGTGACCTCGGTCGCAGCTCTGACTACGGCGTCTATGGGAGTGATACCCTCTTGGCAGCTATATATTCGACATGCCAACTCTCACGCATTGCGCGTGAGACTCACCGCAATCTCACGCTCTCACGCGTACGCTCTCACGCTTACTACAGCAAATCTTAGTAGCTAGCCGCGCGCAAAGGCTTATTTTGTAAGTGGGGGCTGGGAATACGGCGCGCATACACATAACACGTGGGTGTTTTCGATTTTTGAACGTATGTAGCCGTATGGCTGATGTGTGCCCTATGAACAAGGACTCCTGGCCTGTGTTCATCCGCATCGAAGAGGATAAACGCAGCTGCCAGGCGCTACTTTGTCAAACTGAGTGGTGAGCCTTAATTCTGCTAAAGACAAAGGAATAAATGAAGCAACTGGAACGAACTGCTGTGTGCCCTCTTGAAGTTGTTACACTATCATGCCTCACGCATTCTAGCACTGCATTCACCCATTTTCACAGCACATCTGACTCATTTTCTTGCTAAGTAGTTGGCATCTCTGATGTATTCTGAACAATGGATGAACGAAAGGTGCACGTGGCTAACATCAGATTGACCATTGTAATCACATCCACGTAATGTATGCCACCTCTAGAAATATAGCATAATTTATATAGGTAGGTTCACAATATAGTTTGTTTGCTTATTCATATAGTGGAGCATGGATCCAGCGAGAAAACAGTAACTGTTGTGCATTGAAAATTGTTTCTGACCAACCATTTGCTTTGTAATGCACTGAGAATCAGTTATACTGGTGTGTACCTGAATTCTGAATGCATTTCCCAACTGAAAACCCTCCTACTGGCTCTGTATACTACATAACAATAAACTGTAGCGAACTGGACCACAACAAGTCTGGTCGGTGCCTGCTGATATGCAGGCAGGGGGCTGATATGCAGGAAGCCCGGGTTCAAATCAATGCATGCATAGTAAAATTCAGTCGTTTCTGTGCTCCAGTCACCAGAATCGTCAGGTTTTTATTATGGTATGTCCCCTTGACATGCAGCCACCGATTTATTGGCACACCGGAGCACAGGAACCAGTGACAAGGGCTGGCCTGAGTAAACTTCTGTACAGCAACACACAGAATTAGCTAGCATGCCGGAAGGATAGCAATTCCCTTGAAAAGAATTCAGTGGCAGCTACTACTAATTGCATAATACTTCAGTGGCAGTTAACCCACAGCATTCTTTGAATTAGCATGCATGCCGGAAGGATAGTAATTCCCTTGATGACAATTCAGATACTTGCAACATACTTGAGTGAACCTTCAGTAGCTCCCCACTAGTAGCTAATCACTGAACTAGCAATGGTAAGATGGTCATGTCCTAACAAATACTTTGCGAAAAATAACAATTTTGTTTTTGTAGTGGGCCATGGCCGCCAACATCAGATTGACCGGTGTCATCACATCCACGTAATGTATGCAATCTCAATCCATTAGCATATCATAGAGTCAGTAGACTCTATATATGTAGGGATACATCGTACACGCAATACATGCCAATACAAAGAAATCTTCTCGAAATATCGAAAACGGGCAATATAGCTAAGCCTTTATGACAACTTACTATCCATCTTCGAGTGTTTTCCTGGCCAGGAAGACTCCCAGTGTCGTGAAAAACCGTCGCGAAAGTACTGCACCACAAACTCGCCAAACCGGCTAGCTAAATCGGTTTTCTTCTTCTTCTTCTTCCACTCCTTAACTATGACTTCATCTGCGACGCCATTTCTTCGTTTGTGCACATACGCATAAGACAACTTTGAACTCAAAATAGTGTAGCTACTGTATGCTGAATGAATGCTATCACGTATGAGGCTATGAAAATAAGGTAAACAAGTGTAAAAAACGTAAGGAGATGTAGCGATAGCAGAACTGCAAAAAGTAATGAAACAGGGTAGGGGTGATGGCATAAAACAGTTCAGTATACACCCTCATCTTACATATCTTTCTTATTATACATGTATTATGTGGAAAGATATGTAAGATGGGGTTGTATACTGAACTAGCTGTTTCATGCCATCACTTCTGCTTGTTTCATTTCTATTTGCAGTTCTGCTATCCCTACATCTCCATGTATACAATGATGGCTAACATCAGATTGACCGTTGTAATCACATCCACGTAATGTATGCAACCTCTATACAATTTTAATGATTTTTACACTTGTGTAGGTAGGTTCACAATATAGTTTGTTTGCTTATTCATATAGTGGAGCATGGATCCAGCGAGAAAACAGTAACTGTTGTGCATTGAAAATTGTTTCTGACCAACCATTTGCTTTGTAATGCACTGAGAATCAGTTATACTGCATGGTGTGTACCTGAATTCTGAATGCATTTCCCAACTGAAAACCCTCCTACTGACTCTCTATACCACATAACAATAAACTAACGAACTGGAAAACAACAAGTCTGGTCAGTGCCTGCTGATATGCAATGCCGGGGCTGATATGCAGGAAGCCCGGGTTCAAATCAATGAATGCATAGTAAAATTCAGTCGTTTCTGTGCTCCAGTCACCAGAATCGTCAGTTTTTTTTTATGGTATGTCCCCCCGACATGCAGCCACCGATTTATTGGCACACCGGAGCACAGGAACCAGTGACAAGGGCTGGCCTGAGTAAACTTCTGTACAGCAACACACAGAATTAGCTAGCATGCCGGAAGGATAGCAATTCCCTTGAAAAGAATTCAGTGGGAGAGCTACTACTAATTGCATCATACTTGTCAGTGGCAGTTAACCCACAGCATTCTTTGAACTAGAGGTGTTCATAGAACACATACCCCGCGCTGAACGTCCACAGGCCAGAATGCATGCAGTGCAGCTACAATCGACGTGACATCTCTGCCGATGCGCATCGAACAGGGCGGCGATCGCGTATACAGTGCATGCCCATATCCAAGGTGTGGGAGTGACCGCTTACCGTATATACAACATAATTATTATGAAGCTGGAGAGGTGGGGCCAAATGTTACGAATAATAGGAAATAGCTGGAAAAACAGCCGAAACAATAGCCATGATGTCTGTGAAGTACATAGATCGTGAGAAAACACTGTTTCCTAGCGGTCATCTGTACAGCAACACACAGAATTAGCTAGCATGCCGGAAGGATAACAATTCCCTTGAAAAGAATTCAGTGGCAGCTACTACTAATTGCATCATACTTGAGTGAACTTCAGTGGCAGTTAACCCACAGCATTCTTTGAATTAGCATGCATGCCGGAAGGATAACAATTCCTTCAATTGATGAGAATTCAGATACTAGCATCATACTAATCACTGAACTAGCAATGGTAGGATGGTCACGTAACTTCACGTCCTAACAAATACTTTGCTAAAAGAACAATTTTGTTTTTGTAGTGATATATATATATGCGTGCATGATGGCTAACATCAGATTGACCGTTGTAATCACATCCACGTAATGCATGCAATCTCAACCCATTAACATAATTTATATAGGTAGGTTCACAATATAGTTTGTTTGCTTATTCATATAGTGGAGCATGGATCCAGCGAGAAAACAGTATATAGCTAACTGTTGTGCATTGAAAATTGTTTCTGAACAACCATTTGCTTTGTAATGCACTGAGAATCAGTTATACTGGTGTGTACCTGAATTCTGAATGCATTTCCCAACTGAAAACCCTCCTACTGACTCTCTATACTACATAACAATAAACTAACGAACTGGACTACAACACGTCTGGTCGGTGTCTGCTGATATGCAATGCCGGGGCTGATGTGCAGGAAGCCCGGGTTCAAATCAATGCATGCATAGTAAAATTCAGTCATTTCTGTGCTCCAGTCACCAGAATCGTCAGGTTTTTATTATGTATATGTCCCCTGACATGCAGCCACCGATTTATTGGCACACCGGAGCACACAAACCAGTGACAAGGGCTGGGAAGTTTGCCTGAGTAAACTTCCGTACTGCAACACACAGCATTGTTTGAATTAGCTTGCATGCCGGAAGGATAGCAATGCCCTTGAAAAGAATTCAGTGGCAGCTACTACTAATTGCATCATACTTGAGTGAACTTCAGTGGCAGTTAATCCACAGCATTCCCTGAATTAGCATGCATGCCGGAAGGATGTATAGCTAATTGCCTTCAGATACACTTGAGTGAACTTCAGTATCCCCTTACACAGGGAATGAGGTGTTGCCCCTTACACGGGGGCTCGGGGAATTAATGAGTGCCCCCTTACACAGGGCTTGGGGAACTGTGTTGCCCCCTTACACGGGGCTTGGGGAATTAATGAGAAGGTGTTGCCCCCTTACAAGGGGGGGGATCACTGATGACTTCGCTGAAACAGTTAAGCGGCAGCTGAAGTTAGAACACAGCTACAGCAAAGTTGCTGAGAGGTGAATACTGTCACCTTTCCTGCCCTGCACAGCAATGATTCTTCTATTATGCAAGGGAGCCAATGCACCATGGCTGCCTCTCTCAACCAGCTAGCCTGCATATGAAAAGATGGCATGTGGCTAATGTATGCACCAAGGCAGTTATCTTGGTAAAATGATTGTGTATATTTACAGCAAAACGTACGTGTTGTCAGTCAAAGATTAGCTAACTGTGGCAAAATCAACCCATTCTGGTATAATGTTGCAGAAGTCACATATAGGAGTAGTCAGAATCTGCCAAAGTTTATGACCGAGATGCAGTGACCTACAAGTTACCCAAAGGGATAACCACTGTTGTCAAGCTAGCTAATTTCCTTTTGGCCTAGGCTATTATACCCTAAATTCATATAATTGTGATAGCCCCTTTCCTGTGCACAAATTGCAGTGTTAATTTATTATCCAAAACACTCATATTTTAACCAAGAGTGCATAAGTAGGTCGCGACACTGTACTTATGCACTCTTGTTTAACAGATCCCCTTTAGCTGTTACTAAATAATACATGTAACAGCTCGGCGCGCAGCTTGCCGGAGCGCGGTGTGGTTGCGGCGGTGCGATGAGGTTAACGTGAGCTCGGAATATCTTATCAGCGACTACATGTATATGAAGGCATGATACAAGGCAGCAAGCGGCTGCTTAAATACAAACACAAACAGGAAGTACAAAACCAATGGTAAAACCACGTCTCCACCAGCACAGGTGATATCACAGGTGACAGGCACAACACGAGTATTCAGCAAACGAGCACGACAGATGAAGGAAAGGAGTGAATACAGCACGTGTAATAAGTGAAGCACAAACCAACAACCACTCGTCCTACTCAACACGCATTACATCAACTTTATACACAACTCAAAAACAATCATCGATTCCAACTGTTAACGCTGTTGACTCTAAGGCAAGAAAGGCCCCCAAAATCCACCATACTTATCAAGAGCAACTTGACAAGCTCCCTTCCACTGACCGCCTCTGTCAGGATTGAAATAAGAGGCTTGATACATGGCCAGCTTGGCCTGCATCTCCTTCAAGACATTTGCCATGCTGGAGGCCAGATTGACATGCTCCTCAGGATCATCCTTGATGTTATAGAGGCAGCCGCCGTCTCCGCACTGCTCTTTGGCTGCAATTCCAGCAGGAGTGGTGACGTTTGGGTAGTGAGGTCCGGTCCATCCTGCCTCAGGCACTGTCCCCTGCAGTAGCTTGTAATCTCCGCTGATCAAAGTGACGTTGCTTATCGGTACGTCGGTGCGAGGTGAGGTGGAGTTCTGCCCAGAGATAAGAGGCCACATGTTCAGACTGTCAATGGGAGGGAGTTTTGCCGCAGCTGCTCTTTCATCTGTCGGATCAACGCCAGCCAGAGCAGAGAATGTTGCGTACCAGTCTGCCAGGTGGATGTATCCCTCGGTCTTCTTGCCCCTCATCTTCTCGGGGAGGAAACCTCCCGATACGAATGCATTCACTCGAACCCCTCCCTGCCAGTCGCTGTGTTTGGCGCCTTTAAGAGGAAAATTATTGGCACCTGCACCAGACGACTCTGGTCCACCGTTATCACTGCTGACAACGAACAAGAGGTTGTCCCACATCTGTTTCTGCTTCAGTTCCTGCACAATCTCCCCCACAGCATCGTCCAGAAAGTTCACCATTGCATGATAGAAGAGTCGAGTTTCATCATCGATGAAGTCAAACTTGTCTAAATACTTCTTAGGTGCCTGGTAAGGTTTGTGGACAATGTGAGGGGCATAATACAGAAACAGCGGAACTGAAGGGTCATGGTTTCGGATGACCTCAAGCACACGCTCTTTGAAGAGGGTGTCCTCATATCCCGTCCCATTCATCGTATCTGCCGGTGAGTTGGTATCCCACAAGTCCACAATCTGAAACCCGTCGCAGTTCCCACCTGCTATCTCATCGTAGTAGTCGTTGGCAGCACTGAAGTAGCCGAAGGAGGTGTTGAACCCTCGACCCACGGGGGTGTGATCGGGCGTTGCCATGCCGGCATGCCACTTCCCAACCTGATGGGTGATATAGCCACCCTTTGCCATCTTTGTCCCTATTCCTGTCATGTTGCGCGGAATGCCTTCAAACCCTGACACGGGGTCACTTGGGTTGTAGTGGTTAGGAGGGATGTTTATGTCACAGACGTGGATGGGCAACCTCCCACTAATTAGTGATGACCGTGATGGAGAGCAGACCTGGAAGGCGTAGTGCTGGTCCAGCTCCAGGCCGTCCGTCACTAGGCTGTCAATGTTGGGGGTAACCACTTCCTTGGTTGGAGGGTCACGATGGTAGCCGACGTTGGCCCAACCCCAGTCATCCACCAGCATCATAACAATATGAGGCTTGTTCTCAGCCACTGTTGGTGAAGCTGTTACCATGGAAACCAACAGTGTAGCTAACAGCAAGCTGACTGCCATCCTCACTTGCTTCTTTTCTCAATCCCCACAGCTGCACAAACGATCAACACTTGCCTCTTCTCCGTCCTCACAGCTGCACAGTCAACTAACAGTATTCATAGGACAAAGAGCTATCATGTGACTGGTAACAAAATATGTGTCAACAATGAATTTATATAATAATTATGATTTTAGTCAGCACACTATTAACTCATGGATCATACACTTTAGCCACCAGTACACGTCTCACCTGTACATGTGTTGTGTCTACATTCAATTAGCTACTTGTAACATCAGTGACGTCAGGTGGATGCACTGCATGTTATGGATAATACCAGGCCTTCCCGTTTTTTGCCACTCTCCCGCATCCGTGTATTATTGTCAATGCAGACCGAAGAACAGAAAACAGGGTAGGCCTGGGAGCAAGTCTAAGTGGATAGAACATCTCCCAATTCAATGTCAAATATGGTGGCATACCGACCATACCCTCCTTCCAATGCTCAGTACAAGCATGTCCATTCACAGAACCACGGCATATCATCGTTGAATTGCCCTTCCTTGTCACTTTATAATTAGCATGCTGCTTGAACTCTGCATACAAAGTTTAACACTTATTTGGAATAATTTAGCCGGATATATCTGGCATGCATGGGTATCTCACCTTGGTTGGCGCTGGGTCGGCCATTTCTCTCCTTGTTTGCACAAATGGGCTGAGGAACCATTCTGTCGCCTTGCAAGGCCTTTTCTCCAGAGCAGTGGTCAGCCGAGAGCCATGCCCCTTGATGGGTGGGTGTGGTTAGAGTCGCCAACTTGTGGAGAATGGCTGCGCCGCATGGGCATGTGCTGAAGTCCACGAACTACGTTACATATAATGCATTCATAGGCTGAAAGAGCTCCATTCATAGGCTGAAAGAGATCTAAAACTAAAACTATAACCACCCCCAAAAGTCTGTGAAAAGATAACTACTAGAGCCCGCTACTTTGCTTAGCTGTCAATCCTGCCGTCTCCTGCTCCGCTTTCTTACCGCATACGTGACCTTTGACCCCCAGGCGGGCGCGCGCCACCGGAAGCGGGTTTAAATACTGAATTTGTGCCTAGTTTTGGCGGGATGTCGGGATGGCACACTCGCTAAGCACTTGCTTTACAGCCTGGGGGTTGAGTGTTCGTCTCCCCAATAACCGAGTACGAGTCTGGGCCACTCCGTACACACCGGTTCCTGACTTCCCCGCCTAGCAGCTTGAGTACGCCGGTTCCCATCTGACCACCGAAGCTAAAGAAAGGTGTTCTGGTTGAAAGCAGGTAGCCTCCTGTGATTCCAGTCACCGCCGCCTATCCAGCGCTCCTGAGGCTTACACTTCGGTGTTCGACCTGTCACGGAGGGATGGGTTGTTGCTAGGTTGTCTTTTTTTTTTCCTTTTTTTTTTCATGGAGGAAAACTGCTAGGCTTTTTCTCTTTTTTCCTCTTTTTCTCATGGAGGGAGGTAGCCTTGTTCTTTTTTTTCCCCTCAAGGAGGGAGGCAGCTAAGCTTAATTGTTCTTTTTTTTTTTTCCGGGAGGCTGCTAGGCTAGTTCTCATGAGGGGAGGCTGCTTTACACTTCGAGGCGCTCCTACAGTACGTTGCAGGCTTTCTTTTCTCCTCAGAGGGATCGGCTGTTATACATGGGGTCCCTTCAAATTGGTTCTCTTGCATGCCACTCGTGGTCATAATATAGGCTCAAGTATTCAGTAACCACCCAGCCTTTAATTTCAGTGTGGTATTTTAGACAAACTATAATTATACGTATTGCCTACATTAATCAGACACCCTAGCTTGACTAGGTACTGAGAATGACATCTTGACCAGAAGAATACGGTCACCAGAACATTGAGTGCCAGTGAATTAATGCCACAGCAGAAATATTCTCTAATGAAATGTTTGACCTATAGCATCATTCCCAGTCCCACGCCCAGCTTTTCGTTGCTTTTGCAGTACAATAACAAAAAGCTGGGCGTGGGACTGGGAGCAAGGCTGTTTTCTACCTACTGAAGTTGTTGACTGATCTCTCGTAAGACCCCATCCGGGGTGTCAACAGTGTCTCTCCTTCTGTTAGGAAGTTATAATAGCTGATTCTATAAATCTTGAGTCCAATGGGTGTATACATCAACACAGTACACAGATACGCAGACAGAATGGGGGACAGAGCATTGAACACATTGGAGGATGGTGGTGGGTACACACACACGGCTAGAGCACAGACGGGTACACTGCTGTCATTACAGTCACTGCTGGAGGTAATTGACATTGGGTTCCGAGGGCTCGGTGGTTATTCTGTAGTAAAGTTCCTTTGCAAAAAACCTGCACACAGGAAAGAGAGGAAAGGTGACTCTTGGTGACAATCAACACAAATGACACTACCAGCCTGGCATGTTCACACAATCCAAAGGTTGTACTACACAATTTTGCATGTTTTAATAGTGGTACTGGTTAGGCTAGGTTTGGGTTATGACCTCTACGACAACTCGCTCAGCATACTCACAGCAGCATACTAAGTCTGTTGCATGTCTGACCTTGAGTATGTGTTGTCCCAGATGATCTCGTAGATGCCGTCTTGCAGGGCCGTGTGGGACCCGACGGTGGGCCGTGCATGAGCACTGACACGAAACAAGGGCAAGATGGCAGTCATTTTCTTCTCCAGTGACTGTGGGAGAGAGGGAGGAACAAGGAGGGAGGGATGAGCAGGACCAGGAAGGGGAGGGACAAAGAGGAACGAGGAGAGGGACAGAGGGAAGGGAGGGACAACCAGGACCAGGGAGGGAAGGGAGGGACGACCAGGACCAGGGAGGGGTGGGAGAGACGAACAGGACCAGGGAGGGGAGGGAGAGACGAACAGGACCAGAGAGGGGAGGGAGGGATGAACAGGACCAGGGAGGGGAGGGAGGGACGAACAGGACCAGGGAGGGGAGGGAGGGACGAACAGGACCAGGGAGGGGAGGGAGAAACGAACAGGACCAGGGAGGGGAGGGAGGGACGAACAGGACCAGGGAGGGGAGGGAGAGGAGCAGGGGAAGAGAGAGAGAATGAGAGAGAGATGGGGAGGGAATTCTTAGTTTATATGGGCTGCAAAGGCCAAAGCGAGAACAGGCAAACAAACGCATGCAACAACCACATGCCCTGTAGATATTAGTATTAGAGGGAGGGAGGGAGGCTAGGAGGGAGGGAGGGAGAGTGGGAGGGAGGGTAGGAGGGAGGGAGGGAGGGAGGGAGGGAGGGAAGGAGGGAGAGTGGGAGGGAGGGAGGGAGGGTGGGAGGGAGGCTAGGAGGGAGGAAGGGTGGGAGGGAGAGTGGGAGGGAGGGAGGGAGGGTGGGTGGGAGGCTAGGAGGGAGGGAGGGTGGTAAGGAGGGAGGGAGGGTAGGAGACGGTCTGTGGTACCTCTTGGCTGGTGGATAATGGCATCTGTTCCGTAGCTACTTCTGTGGCCTCGAATGACACACCTGCAGTGAACACGGGCAGGTGGGGTCGTGCACGAGGTGTGTGAAGGTAGGAGGGGGAAATGGAATAACAGCTAGTTACTGACCACATCCCCTCACTGTCCAGTCAACCCTACTCACTGAGCACACCCCTTCACTGCCCTACTCACTGACCACACCCACTCACTGAATCCAATGTCCCTCTTCTTGGTGGCGAACTCCCAGATGATGACGTCCCCCGCCCTAACGTTGAAGTGGACCACGTGCTTCGTCTTTGAACTGACCTTCACCTGCAGGGAGAAATCAATCCTCTCACAGTAATCACATGACCTGTAGGAAAGAAATCTATGACAGACGGATACAACTGATTGCTTAACCCCACTTGAGTGTACCCCCTCCCCCACCAGTTACCGCTGACTGTTACCACGACCTCACCTGAACAAGAGAGCCCTTCTCCATCCTCCTCTTAATCCACTCCGAACTCTTGAAAGAACGAAGTTTCTTATTCTCCACCATCGCCATTGTACGAATTGGCAAGTCACGGCCACTGCGCAAAGTCTCCTCAAAATTAGGGGAATCCCCCAATAATGGCATATCCTGCAATCTGATTGGTTGGGTCATGTGATGTGAAAGGCAGAGATCACTGCTATAGGACCCTGGGGAGGAATCCAATGTTCTCAGTCTGGAGTCCTGCAGACGACCAATTGGCTGCTTCAAATCGCCATGACTACCGGCATAAGAGGAATCGGTGATCTGACTCAACATGCTGTCCGACTCAAAGCAGCTACTACTCAACTGCGACCCCAGGGAACTGTTGCGAGAGTGATAGGCTGAGGAGGTGCTGGAGCTGTAGAACGGCGGGAGGGAGGGCGTCTCTGAGACATTTCTCGAGTGAGTCTGGTACGCGTGATGCATGTATCCAGGTAGGTGAAAGCAGGGGGCTTCCCCCTCACTAACGAGGCTTGTTTGGGAAGGGGCTCCCCCCCTAGTCTCCTGCAGTTCTGCCACATCCTCATCTTCCTCCATGTGGACGCTGAGTTGAGGTCGAGGGTCCAGTGGGGGTCGGTCTCTCGGCTCCAGAGGGAGGGTGATAGTGATGGAGAACGAACTAGGGGAGGGGAGGGCAGGGCAGGAGGGGGACGGGAAGACTGGACTACCATTTTCGGCCTCTGATTCCATTTGGAGGTCTACTTCAGATATCTGTGTGTGTGTGTGTGTGTGTGTGAGTATGTGTGTGTGTGTGTGTGTGTGAGAGTACGATGGCTAACTTGTGAACAGCAACGGTACGACATGCACTAGCATACTGCACTAAAACTAGAACAGTCACGTACTAACTACCACGTGAGATTTCGAAAGGGGTGGAGCCAGGGAACTGAACAGTGAAAAGGACTACCTTGATTTGTATTAGGTACGGAAACGTCCCAGTATGATCACGTACATTCTGTAAACGCCTCGGCTAACCTGCTTGGAGCGTTTTTCTTGCCGACAGACAAACACAAAAGCATTGGTTTACCCCTGCTGTGCATGCGCGTGGGCCCTGGCTCTGTTCTGGGTGAGGGGACCTGCTGCGCATGCGCATGGGCGGTAACATTTCATTTCTTATCCAATCCATAGGCAACAGTTTTGGGAAGAAGACTTCAGCACTAATAAGAAAGAGTAGCTCAGACAAGAGTTGAACCTGCGCCTAACAGTGAATATGTACCTATAAGTGATCTGCACCTAGCAACGAGCAACTACACTGTCTACATGCACATCGAGCGCTAGGACACAACAAAAGGCAGGTCAGGTGGCACACCCTGGAATGGTCAACAGTGTGGAATGCCGTGGTCACCAATCTGCATTCCATCCCTTTAAACATAAATGACAGTACATTGTGTAGGGTGTGGTTGCCACGGCGATGTGATGTCCTTGCTAATGTACTGCATGTTCTGGTTCACACCAACAACAGTGTCAGGCTCACTGCTCAGTTCCTAATGGTGTCTGCAGGCTGTGCATTGCTGGTACAGAGCTATGGTTACCATGGATACGCATGTATATACACACCTGCACTTCTCTCTCTGTGTCATCATTCTGGCACTCTTGATCCCTGTACGCGTGTGGTGTGGGTGTGTGAGGTGTGTGTGTGTGTGTGTGTGTGTGTGTGTGTGTGTGTGTGTGTGTGTGTGTGTGTGTGTGTGTGTGTGTGTGTGTGTGTGTGTGTGATGGTTTGATTGTGGGTGTGGGTGTCTATGTGTGGGCATGGGCAAAGGGAGGGTAGCTTATACGGTTATATTGTCAACTCTTTACGGACCAACTTACTGGTAAACATTGCTCCAACATGTACAACACACACACAATACACTGTACACAGCCTCTGACTTCAACTCAAACTCAAACATCAAAGGCAGAGAACTAGCCACTGAGTGGTACCCCTCTTGGAGGGAGAAGACGACTACTCTTCATGGTGAGCACTGTTGCCAACCTGGCATCCTCTATCAGCACAGCTCACAGAAGTCCTGCAATCTTTAAGCTACACTACCCACACTAGCCTCGTTCCCAGGCCTCTACCTCAGCTTTTGTCGCTTGCAGTACGAAATCGCGGAGAAGGCCTGAAAGGGTTTCGCACGTGATGCGTGCCGCGACCGTCATAAAACGTCATCCGTTCGAGACCACTATGTACTAGTACACTAGCTACGATCGCGTACGGAGACAAGTCAACGGCCAGAAGAGAGCCACACCGACTTATCCAAGCTAGAAGTCTTACCTTCGAAGTAGTGCTGAGCTGCAAGTGTTGTACTTTCCAGAGCGATGGCGGAGTGAACAGTCAAAGCGCTTCATGCGCTTCGAAGTTATAACCGTTGTATTGCAGCCATCTCTCAGCGGTTTTGTTTCAAATCAAGGTATGTTGTATAGGTAGGACCTGCCTCTCCTCTGGAGTTTGTCTGGTCTCTGTAGCGTCTCTGAAACAGGCGATAGCCAGTTGAATACTGTGAGTGTGTATTAACGGAATCCGTGACGTAAGCGGCGGCACGCATCACGTGCGAAACCCTTCCAGGCCTTCTCCGCGATTTTCGTACTGCAAGCGACAAAAGCTGTGGTGGAGGCCTGGGACCGAGGCTAACCCACACCAGGTGCACCTGATACGTGGTAACCATAGCAACAAGTAGTGTCCACGTAACCACAGAGGACCAGACTTCAGCATGATCATGCCCACACAGCATGATACCTACACAGGGTGAACATGCCCACACAACCAGACAAGCCAAAACAAGGTTCCTAGGAATTGTATTATTAGTTAAGTACATGTAATTGACAGAGTACTGTAGTAGCTCCCAGTATATAAGTCACTGTAGTCCAACTGTTACTACGGTGACCCTAACTGAACAGCCAACAGTGTTCCACTGGCCAGATGAAGGTCCTGGCAATTGATATGGGGTTGAGAACACTTGTTATACCCAGGGACAGATTAGTACACCAATTAGCACTTGGACTGGACCATCAACATAAATTATCAGTTTAGAGTTTGAAACACACCTAAAGAAGGATTGCTGGAAGATGAATTGAAACTGCAATTGCAATTGACTAGTTGCACAGACTCTGGATCAGAAACTTAGTGTAGCTCATAGGGTAAGTGCCTGATGCTTCAATGGGACCGTACAATTAACACATCGGCTTTGAAGAGGACCAAAAGCAAAACCTCCAAATTTGTCTCCTTGTAACAGCTGCAGTAAACATGTGGTCCTAACACAATAAAATATGGAGTTCCAGGCAATTGAGTCCTACCAACTACAAAGGACTGGGTAACTGGAATACAACCAGCAATTACCCTCCTCACTAGGTAGGAACGGCAGAGAGGCAGAACTCAGGTTCTGCAGCAGCTGCTTAAAAGTCTGTCCTCTCATTCAACAATAGTGATGGCTGGTAATTTGAACATAGTTGATGTTATCTAGCTCAGTTGCAAACTACTAAATCATCCTCTAACGAGGGTATGAGGGTATGAGTGCGTGCAGTTAATCTCACTCCAAACCCATTACCAGGAGTCATCACGACACTGCAGTGGGTGCCGTTGTGCACTGACAGTTTAATGACTGCACAGGACACCTTGATGGTGGAGATGTTAGCGCTGTGTCGTCCCATTAGCCACCACTGGTCACTTTGCCTGTCATTAGTGGCACTTGATGGCATATACAGTTGCGGTCACAAAATGTTTATGTTCCGTATTCGTCCTACGATCGTAATACGGAATCATTTACACAAACGTTGCGTCAATATGGATTTCTGGCAAAAGTACGGTGTAAAACCGTTCTACATGACGAAAAGCCATTGGCACAAGCTGGTGAACACAATCGGAGTCTGCTGAAGTGTCCACAATGTGAGAGTACAGACAGCCATGAGCTGAAGAGTGAATCTGCTGTACGGCTGCTTTACCCTGAGGTTTACTAATAAGAGTATGATTGAGCCCAATTAATCTCACTCAAACCTCCTCACAGAGAGAGCCACAGGCACTTACCAAGCCAGGCCACAAAGCATTCAGCAGGTGAAGATTAACATTTTTCACTAATGGAAAAACTCCATCAGACATAACACAGAAAGAGGTGGGTTAGATAATAAACATATCATAGTGACCAGATCTCTGAATCTCCACACTCTGCAGGGGATAGCGCTTCTGTACGGCATTCTGCAAACTTAGATACCCTTGCTGTCACTCTGTCCTGCAAGCCCTGAGGGCTATAAGCTCTGATGTGCAAGCCTTGAGGGCTATACGCTCATGGCTTATGAGCCCCGAGGGCTATAAGCCCACGTCTCCCAAGCCCTGAGGGCTATAAGCCGCTTGTTTGCACTGTGGTTAAACAAAGGTTGGCACAGGTGCAGTCCCACCAATCAGCTGTCAGCCTTGTATGGTCGTGGAAGTAGCAAAAACTTTAAACGCATCCTGAGATGTGCTGAGTGCACTGGCGTTCAAATCTCTCTGCATGATTGTACGTGTTACATGTGCACTCTTGAGGCAGTATACTATGCACTGCAGTATGCTGTAGAGAGCTTAGAGCCCTCAGGGTTAGCAAGACAGACCTTATAGCCCTCAGGGTTCGTGAGACATGGGCTTATAGCCCTCAGGGCTTGTGAGACATGGGCTTATAGGCCTCAGGGCTTGTGAGACATGGGCTTATAGGCCTCAGGGCTCGTGAGACACAAGTTTATAGCCCTCAGCCTCAGGGCTCGTGAGACATGAATTTATAGCCCTCAGGGCTTGCGAGATATGAGCTTACATGTATAACCTCCCAAAATTTGACAAAGCAACCTGAACAAGACGTCCTTGATAATGCTTGGTATGGAGTGTGAGTGTGCCAAGGTCGGAAAAATGTACCCTTATAGCTCTTGCTGATGCGAAGATGGATGTTTAGATAGTGAAAGTGTGGAGCTGGTTCAGGGGTTACGTACACACACAGTGTCACTGTCCTGACTGGAGAGTATTCACGCCCTCCGCCCCCTCGCCAACAATAATACCCGATAACAGAGCAGTAAACAGCCCGGGCCATGAATAGTGTGTGCTGCACATTTTGTGTGGTTGTGTGTGTGCCAGTCAGTGTGAGTGTGTCAGTTAGTGTGAGTGTGTGTGTGTGTGTACGTGCCAGTTAGTGAGTGTGTGTGTGTGTGTGCCAGTTAGTGTGTGTGTGTGTGTGTGTGTGTGTGTGTGCAAACAGTAATAGTGGTGTTGATAGTGCACACTGCAGGTGTTGAAGCGATGCATAGTGAGCTATTATTGTAAAAATAAAACCCACCAGGTCACACATGTACCTATGCACACTTCATTAGATCAAGCACATTCAAAACAGTTCTTAGCCTCCTCGTTCCCAGGCAGCCTGGGAACGAGGAGGTTAAGAAGTTCTGTGTCTTGGTCAGATTATGTATAATCTAACAATGTATTGTATAATTACATGTCTTCAGGTCCCCTGGGATCAATGACTCAATGCTCCCTCCGAAAGGTGAGAAGGTTAGCCTTCTCTATTCCCCGAATTCGGTACCATTTGAAGCTCTTACAGCAGTTCAGGTTAATAGGGTATAAAACAGACTCTTGGAGTAACAAAATCAAACTATTGCTCCAATAGAATTTAAAGAGACCCCCCCCCCCCCCCCCCCACCACCACCACACACACACCCCTCCCCACAACCCCCCTCCCTCCCTAGCTACATGTAGTACACACAGAGTATACTGTCCGCTGAGTAGCATGAGTTCCACATGCGAGCCCAGTCTGGCATCCGTCATACATGGTATGTACTCCAGGGTATAGAGTTACTGGGGTATTCATTATCCTCTGAGCTCTAATTCCCAATTGTACTGTGAGGCCTCTATTGCCATCTGCAGCAATGAATGCTCATTCTGGCTTCCACAACTGTAGCTATACAACCTATTGGCCTAGTACAAAGTTTACTACGAGCGGATACTCCTCCACGTGGACAGCATGCAGTGGCTTGTCACAGAGACTACCGTGAACATACGCTGAATAAACATTAAGAAGAGCTTATACAAGCTATATACAGACACTGACTGTCCAGTAAGAGCAGGAGAATGGTTGCATTGTGGGGGAGCATGTGTTAGTTGTCGCTAATGAAAACACTCTCGCTGTCCAACATCGAAATAAGAATACGAAAGACAGTGTTCTAGTTTGAGCCACTGTATACAGCGGGGCTGGCCAGAGACCAAACCATATGTAGTTGAGATGTGAACATGTACTTACTACCACATGAAATAAAACAAGAATAGAGCGGTCCCGCACCGCCCAATGCTCTCTAGCCAGAACACTGCAACGTGTGTGTACCTCCTTAGGGGCAGCCTAGCCAACAGTTACTAAGCCAGTATGTGTGTATCTCCTTAGGGCTGGGTAGCCTCGTAGCCACCAGTTACTAAGCCAGTATCCAATCACAGCCAAGTCTCCAATTGAGTAGCAACAGCCACACCCCAATTAGCACTTACACCACGGTTCAATATTGTACCTACCATTTGCAATTGGCACGCCCCGAAAGAAGTCATCGTGTCCACTAGTTGCACATCAGAGGTACATTGGAGGTTAGCCTCGGTCCCAGACCCAACCAACCCCAGCACGGATCGCCTTTAGTACTGAAAGCAATATACACGCTGGATGAAAGGAGACTAATTAGCGGTACATTGCCTATGTTGCGTATGAGTGAGCAACGAAACATTCTAAGAAGCACTAAAACTCGTGGGTCGTTACGCACGTCGTTACTTGTTTACCCATGTGGAACATTGACGACTCTGCCTCTAGAGAAATAACTGATTCCTTTCAGGCAGGCCTATCCCAGTCACGACTCGGCGGGATACCCCAGTCACGACTTGGCGGGATACCACAATCTGGTCTTCCTATACTCCTAGCTATTTCTGGCCTATCACAGCTCTTGTAACATGAGAAGATGTACAGTGACACCCACAACTTCAATGTAAACAATTACTCTAGACATGAGGAAGTGTATGCAGAGCTGACGAGATTGCTCAGACACACACACCCACACACACACACACACACTCATACTCACACACAAACACGTACACACACACACACACACACGTACACACACACACACACACACACACACACTCACACTCATGCACACACACACACCCACCCACACACACACACACACACAACTACAAGAACACTCACACACCATACACACATGTTCATCATACTGGATGAGTGGGCGTATGATAAAGCTTTCAATTGCACACCATGTTGGCTAGCCATCAGCAAGCTATTCACCCATTGTTCCGGCTTCCTCAACACCTGGCATTCACTAGGTGTAGTTCTCGTCTGGGCAATGCAGAGTGCTGGTTGATTGTCCCTCCTCCCTACCCTCACCGGCTCACACACATACCCCACTACAATTCCCCCCCCCCCCCCCCCCCTCCTGAACAATCTAAACATAGCTGGTCTCCAATCAACCATGATCGGGAACTGAGGGGACGGCTGGATCAGGGTACCGACAGTAGACTAGGCACCTGTAGCCTCCTACTCAACTGTCATCAGTGCTACAAAAGTCGGTGCTACCAGTAGTTAACAATATTTACTAGTGTCAATTTCTGGTATCAAATGACCTGAATCACAAATAGGACAATCCAACAATGTTTATTAAGATTACATTCACAGAGAGATAGCGGTGCTCAATGACATGTACTAGTTTGCAAAGGTGATGCTCCAGATAATAAGCAGCAGAACTTTGATGGACTACAAATAGCCTCATTCCCAGGCCCATGTCATTTTCAATTGCATGAAGAGCGGCTACCAAAAACAGTGTGGGCCTGAGAACGAAGCTCGACTGTAAGCACAGCAGCTAGGGCTGCAAGCACAGACAAGGTGAGGTACCGTATATCTTCTAAAAATTCGGCATCCCTAATTATTCGGCACCCCTACACGCAAATCGGAAAAATTGTCTCTAATTTCGGCAAGGGAATTCTAAGTACTTCATTGGTTCATCCGATGGCAAGATGCCTCGTGCATCAAGGGCAGAAATAAATTATAGGCTGGTGCGTACAAATGTACTAGCAAACAAACTGTTGATATTGAGGTGTTTGCAGAGTAGCCTTGTTCCCAAGCTCCCCCCCCCCCCCCCCCCCCTTGCGTGTGGCGACGAAACTGTTGTCGCGCACAGGGGGTGAGAGCCTGGGAACGAGGCTAATTGAAGAGAGTGCCACTCATGACAGCCTCATCTGAACATTTTCCGTTAGCGACAGTACGTTAGCATCCATATGCTGTACACTATTTTATATGGGTTAGGGTGGGGTTAGGGTGTGGTTAGGGTCTGTATAAATACTGTATAGCATACGGATGCTAACGCTACGTATCTGAACACAAGCAGGCCCTATTCAACCCAGTGCCGAATTGCCTGCAGCACCCAGCACACAAAACCTAAACACCCCCTCAACGGTGGTTACTAAAATCCGGAACGGAACGGAACGGAATGGAACGGTTCCGCCTACTAAAATACGGAACGCACGGAACGGAACGATACTAGTAGCCAAGCTAGCATAATTTTCGCAGCGCAGGCAAAGACTTAGAGGATGCTTGAAATCATGGTAAGACTTGCTTGTCATATTCTGTTGAGAAGAGAAGAGGTATACTTGGCCAACCTTGGGTCTCTGCGGAGGCTTCTCCGCGCGCATACTGGCGATCGCGCCCTGGACTCAAAGCGAAGGGCTAGCTTGTTAGAGCGGAGGCTCATGGATCACTCTCTCTGGATCTGGGAAGCTCTCTAAAAATTGTAAATGTAGTGCCTAATCTTTTCCTCACCATGCATGAACGAACGTGAGCGCACAATGCATTGCGCTGTACTTACCTGATGTTCCGTTCCGTGCGTTCCGTATTTTAGTAGGCGGAACCGTTCCATTCCGTTCCGTCCCGTTCCGTATTTTAGTAACCACCCCCTCAACTCCCTACTCCTTCGTTTCTGACAAGGGGGGAGAAGGGTCTAGGGTACGACACTACAGCTGTACATGTCTGCATATCCACAAACGACATCACCCATTAAACTCTCCTACATTTTATACAACAATCAGCTCAACTCACACACCTGTTCACGGCCCATCCCACTCACCTCTCAGGCGACTGTCCTCCCTGAGGAGTGACACTGTTATCCGCCATCGCCCCTCCCCCTTCGTCCCGCCAACCATCGCCGTCAGGCGTACGTCTCCCCTCGCGACGCAACACGAGTGAGACGGGAGTGGACTCCAGCAGAGCGCTCCAGTGAGAGGGGCAGATGAGCAGCGAGGGAACCGGAGGGCTGTCATCGACTGACGCAGGCATTTGCAGCGCAACATGTTCATCTGCGCGTTGACTATCTTCAACGGTGGTGGTTTTTCTAATGCTCCGAGGCGTCCCCCCGCTACTCCGGGGCTCCACAGACACGGTGTCCAGCTCGTAATCGCTCTCCATACTCTTACCGCTCACCACTCGGCACTCCGCCGACTCTGGCTTTGATGGGTTTTATTTGCGCGTCGAGCACTTAGTTAGTACCGTAATTTGTTTTGAACGAAAACTTTACGGAATGTCGCATTAATAGATAAAAAGTGTGGGCGTGGCTGCAAGGACATCTACAATTCGATCAATCGACAGTGAGTTTGCCAGCCAGGTGTGTGAGTGTACTATGTGAGTGTGTGTGTGTGTGTGTGTGTGTGTGTGTGTGTGTGTGTGTGTGTGTGTGTGTGTGTGTGTTGTGTGTGTGTGTGTGTGTGTGTGTGTGTGCGCGCGTGTATGAGTGTACTGTGTGTGTGTGTGTGTGTGTGTGTGGGGGGGGGGGGGGGGGGGGGGGGGGCTGGTATATTATCTATGGTGTGTTGTTACGTGTGCGGAGATGTAATGTAAAACGGGGCTATTTCGACAGAAATTTGCTCTTCTAGAAGAGGTCTTCCCAGTGCTGTCCTACCCTTGCACCAGTCACAATTGCCAGATCATTTAGTTTGGTACAACAAGAAGCATCCGCTAATAGGGAAATGCTTACAATCCTGAATGTAAAGTGAGACTAGCCTCACTCACGCACGGAACACGGAAGAGGGCCTGGTGAGACTTACCAAAATTCCCGTATGCATGTGCTCAGTATTGTGTAAGCGATTATGTTCCTTACTTGGATGCATTCGAATTCACACGGCAGGTAGCTGTTGGTGATGGTTGATAATAATACACAGATGCGGAAGAACAGCGTTCTTTGCTGCTCTTCTGCATCCGTGTATTATTGTCAACACAAACCGAAGAACAGAAAATGGGGTACGTAGGCCTGGGAACGAGGCTACTCGTGACGTAGATCATACCATGACTTAATGCATGGTCTCTCGCATCCTCCAAAGAGACTAAGTCTTGCATGTGAGAAGTACATTCGTCAATCCACACCGGACAGGCTGACATGCATACTAGCCCTAGCATGCTTGGCTCATAAGACATACATACCTGATGGCAACAGCAAGTCACTTTGGATCTGAGCTCGCCATCCATCTCACAAAGTGCAGACTTTGTGTACAAAATTTCAGGTACTAAAGTGCAATTTTGTCCGTTGACCTCACGTGTACCATCAGAATATCCCTGCCTTATGAAACCCAGCTGCAATAATGGCTAGTATAAATGACGTTTTCTCTCCTGGCCGTTTAGCTCGTGGTCACCTAACCCATGGCAGAGCAGGCAGCCAGAGTCGCCCAGCGCTGTGAGGAAGCGAAGGCTACCCACGAGCTCAGGCTGGACTCGTGTGATCTCAGGAAGTTCCCGGACGCTGTGTTCTTCCTCATGAAGGGAGTGGACCTTCAGACAGTCACTCTTGCTCACAACAGCCTGACCAAGATACCAGCCAAACTGGGAGCCAAGTTCTCTACCATTGCCAGTGAGTGGTACCAGTCACATAACACCTGCACTTTGATACCGATATATATGCTTACTGTGCCTCAGTATAGTTATGGTACTTTCGCCTTAACACAATCACATTGCCCGCCGGATTTATCTTATTAAAATCTCTGAAACACCTCGTGCCATAGTAATTAATGTAACCCGAAATTTCAGCTGTTCCTCATGCAGCCAAACCGGCCATTGGCCCAGGTGTATCTACTGTACGTTAATTATTACAGGGGAATCGATGTTGTCATACAAACATATACACACAGCCCTGGATCTCTCCCACAATCAACTACCCTCCCTCCCGGATGACCTCTCCCTCCTCCACCTTCTCCATCTCAACCTCTCCTCAAACCTCTTCCAGACCTTCCCCCCTGCCCTGCGACTGATGCCTGCCCTCGTCACTGTGGACCTGAGCTCCAACAGGCTCACTGAGGTGCATGCTGAGGACTTGACTTCTGTGCCGAACCTGGAGAGTGTAGACTTGAGGGGGAATCCCCTCAGACCTGAGGTGAAGGTACTGCTACAGTCAATGGTCAGAGTGAAAGTGAATACTGAAGATCCGGAGGAAGAACAATGACGACGTCAACCTATTGTACTTTGTGACACAAAACAATCTTAGTGCATGTAGTTCAGTGCAGAAGTCATGTCATGGTCTGTCTATTTAATTAATTGGACTGGGACTCAGTGCATGCATGTTTCATCTGTATAGAAAGTTGTATTACGTCAACTAAGGAGCCTATAACAAGAACATAGGAGAGTTCAACTTAGCCATATATGGAACATGCTGGTCTAACTGCAGCAACCTAAAATGTGCCCCTTATATTAAACAAGGGGGTTTAGGAACCTCGTTACGTGAGAAGAGTCAGCTAGCACGCCCGGGGGTCCCATGCCTTCTCACCCCAGCGTTTGTTGCTTGCAGTATACGTACTAGTGCGGGACAAACGCTGGGGTGAGAAGGCCTGGGAATGAGGCTAGCCGCATGCCTGGTTCGTGATTAAACTTATGGATTCCTCACTTTCCATATATGGTCTGTAGGTTATCGTAGTTGGACGCTCCTCGTTATGGGCTCCTGATTTGTATGTTGCTGGACAGCATCAAGACAATAATTATAGGCACTACCAAACAAGGTGATTCCCAGCATGACTGACTGAGCATAATGGTATACAGTGATTCATCCTGGGAACTGCAGAACCATGCATATCCCAAGTCATATTTATAGTGTCCACCAGGGTCGGGCCATGCCAGTGCATTTGTATGTTGCTCGACAGCATCAAGACAATAATATTATTATAGGCACTACCAAACAAGGTGATTCCCAGGTCGTGGCATGTGATGACTTGTAATTGCATGTACATTTTCACTGGCTACATAGCTACATGTCGTGCTGCTCGAAATATTCAACAAGGTATGTGTATACAACAACCAAGCACAGACGTCCTCAGAAGAGGTGTGCATACATGTGTGTGTTGAGGAGAGTTGTTAATCATGGTTGCAAGATGTATCCATCCCTAAGAGATGAGAGATAGGAATAAACTTGATCAGCTGCATCCAGCTAGCATGCATTGTATAATTATTCGCTTTGCATGGCTCACCGTATTTCTTGCAAAGGCGGTCTGCTTCCCTCAAATCACCCAGTGCAACCAGGGCTTGGACCAGCTGCCTGTACGAGGCTTGTGGGCAGATCCTCAGCCACGTCCTGAACATGGCTCGCTTGCAGCCACCCTGATCTTGTTGGTGGTTACTTTCGATGGTTTGCAGGTCGTCGTCGTCGATGTCCAACTGCAGTCCGAGATTGTACCAGTCATTCACCTTCACGGTCACCAGCTCCTTCATGGTTGGCTCTGGGACTGCACCTGCAAGGGACACACATAGCAATACACGGTGTATAGCAGACTCAGTTAGGGGAAGTTGTGGATCACAAGCAACAGAACAGCGATGTACGGTGTGAGGCTAATCACAGCAACTTACTGAGTTCTTTGCCAGTGTCAGCACAAGAAGCTTGAGTAGTGCTGACAGGGGTCTCATCAGCAGCTGAAGAAAGAGTGCACACAAAAATATCAGCTTCCATCAGGGTAAAATTAAATATTTCCAACAGGATAAATACACAACACTTATTAACCTGTTAGTGGTTCACAGGTAGCTAGCCACATCTTGTGTTTGTGTCCAAGTGTGAGGCACGTCCGTCTCTTTGGATCCGCAGTACAGATCCAATAACTCCCTTCTGCGATGGCGAGATGGAGTTCTTCTCTTGGACAGGAGCACAAAAAAGCAACCTTTGGCTGGCTATTATTATAACCGAGGGTGGAGGCTGCTTCAAGAAGCCCTGCAAACACAGCTTTTTGAATGAAATAATACAACCGTGGGCAAAGATCGTCAGGACAATCAACGTACACTTCAAAGAAGGCAAATGTATCAATCAGTATTATCGAACAGGGATATTCTGCGATGATAAATTTGATACAGTTTCGATGGAGGCACACTGGAGTACCCAGAGGATCAACTGCAAGTTTCCATGGGGAGGGAAACTGGTTTGCTGCAGAAAGCAGGAAGACAGTGAGTGAGCAAAACATTCCAAGACGAGGACCACCATGTGGAAAGTGCAGAACGAGGGGAACTGTTGCTGCAGAAGATCGATGATTATCTACCTCCTGGTGGCTGAGAATCTGCAGGAGGCAAGGCATGAAGTATTCACCAGAGTTGGTGAAATCTGCAAAGATGAGTAGTGCCCTGAACAGCTTCACCAGATCATGAGGAGTAAATAGGTTGCCATCATGTACATAGTGTGTATGGAACGATTCTAGAAAGTCGACTGTGACCAGTGCATGATCGCGGAATCTCCGAGAATCTCCGGAACGAGGCATGACTTTGGAATCCTTGTCCCTCAAGAGGTAGCTTTCTTTCACCAATTCTGTGACTTTGTTCAACAGCACCTGACGGTTAGTGAAGATCACACTGGGGAGGGTCTTTGGGCGGTAGAAAATGATGTTAAGTTTATCAAGGTACTGCAAGGCAGCCTCAAAGGATTCTGCGTCGAAGTGTAGTTTGCGAGCCTCAGCAAAGCACTCATCTTTGCTCACCACTTCCTTTCCGAGGGCCTGTAGCGCAAGATCCAGGGCATACCACCGCAGTGGGATCTCAACTGGCTCAGGAGAACACTTGGTCATTATGAGCTCCCGAATCACTTCAGCCAATTCCCACTCGTCTTTTCCAGGTTCTTTGGCATTGAAAGCGAAGATTAGTTCATTGGTAGGCAGGTTTGAGTAAATGACTTCATCTTTAAAGTGGGGTAGCAGCATTTTGAGAAGTTTTTCATTCTTGGCAGCTCTCGTCTCTGAGCATTTATCCTCTAGGTCTTTGAACGTTCCAATGAAGACAATTTTAGGGGGCTTTCCCTCACATTTATGCGATCGCATTGTTCGAACACAGTGTTTCAAAATTTGCTGGTTGGTCTGAGCTGCAAGCTGGGGTTTACAAATTGGGCGGTCATTGTGGTAGTATTCAACCAGTGGTTGAGCATCAAAGCATTCAGAGAGCTTTGTGACAAAGATGCAGACAGATGCGTCGCCTAGAAATACCGGCAAAACTTCATGAAACTGGGGCTGTCCTCCAGAATCTGTGATATACACTACGTCCACCTCTGTAAGTGGCTCTGCACTAGTGCCAGTTAACTTGTCTAGTAGGGTCACAAACTCTTCTTCTGTGATGGAAGGTGCGGCCATATGATCACCAGCTGCCATTTCCGGTTTGGGAAGTGAACTTTCAGGTTTGGGAAGTGAACTTTCGGGTTTGGGAAGTGGGCTTTCAGGTTTGGGAAGTGAACTAATGGATGACTCGGTAGTTGTTACCAATGGTTTTTTTGTCCACTTTATTTCACCTCGACTCCTCATTATTCCCGCCAGAATCTCTTTCTGCTCTGCTGGGCTCAGTTTGTGCCACTTGAAATCCTTATCAGTCAATAACTTGTAGACCTTCACTGGTCTTTCGGCAATGGGTGTACTTTTGCGTTCTTTGGGTGGAAGTTCGTTCATCAAAACGTGCTTTGTACATGTTTTACCAGATCCTGCAGCGCCTAGGAAGAGCACGGTTGTGTTTCGTGACATCACGTGGCCATGTTTCATGGCTTCGTTGAAGAGATGTCTTGACTTGCCTGTAGAGGAGTATTACATAAATAAAGTAGAAGTCTAAAAGTTTAACCAGTGCAGTGTCTCACAGTTAATCACACACTGAAGTACCTCAACTTGTAAAAGGGAGCATGCATGCACGTTGATGGATCTAGTTGGGATGAGGTGACCAGCTCTGTTGCCCTTCCAGAGTGCAAACAACAAGACTATATATGCAGCTGTCATAACCATGCATAGATCCTGAAGGTTGTCTCAATTGCAGCTGAGCCTCCGCACAAAGGTACATAGCAGAGTTTCGTATGTAGATGTGGCTGTAGAACGTGTAAGTACCGCTACACACTGAAACCTTTGTTAGCAGTCACGTGAGATGGGTGCAATATCCCGCAATAAGTATTCGGGCAATCCAATCGCTCATACTAGGTCTCAAATACTAGTGGAATGCAGGCCATTGGAGGGCAGGCCATTGGAGGGCGAGCCTGAGCGAAGTGCATAATTATGTATGTGCGTGCAGGGCATGCAAGGAGCAGTTGCATTCACATGATTGTCATCAGAATGTGACCAGGCAATGAGCACAGACATTATGGCTCTCTTGAAACATAACACTCGTGCACATCACGGCAACTGTGAGTCAGGTTAGCGTTTATAGCCTAGCAGCAACGTCACCACGGTATGCTGGTAGGTTCACGCGCTGTCTCCGTCTTTGTCAGTGTCGCCGAGGAGGAAGAATGTTCATGGTGCTCTAGCCAATGTCCACGAGTGGTCTCCATCTTTGTTGTCGCCATCGTTCGTCGACAGGTAGCTAGACGGTTCGATTGCAAGATCCACCTGACAAGCAAGTATACACACGCAGAGCGCAATGAAGTCACGCTAGTGTGGGGCTCGCTCAGGCTCGCCCCAATCAGCAATAGGTGTCAGGATAAGGGAACATATGAAGTATTGAGAACAACATATCAAACAACATACGTACCGTAGTCGTGCATTATTAGGCGCAGCTCACCTATAGGTGCATGTTCGCTTACCATGTGTTCCTGGTACATGTGGTGGACTGGTTTCAATTGGGTCACTCAGCTCACTGTCAGGACTGACACCAGCTTCACCCTCAGCACGAACTTTGAAACAGTAAAAAGCATTTGCTGCAAGTCCACTCACTATAACCTCGGTCTGGGAGCCCTGTGTCCTTGTAGTCTGCCATTCTCCTGATACGTCGTCCATTCGATGGTACAATACCGAGTAGAACTTAACACCCACACTGCCTGATTTAGGGTAAAGCCAGTTTAGGTCAACTGAGTTGTGGGTCACTTTAGATGCTCTGGGTTTACCAGGTCTTCCTGGTACAGGTGGTGGACTGGTTGCAATGGGGTCACTCATTTCACTGTTGGGACTGACACCAGCTTCACCCTCAGCACGAACTTTGAAACAGTAGACAGCTTTTGCTGCAAGTCCACTCACTGTAACCTCGGTCTGGGAGTCCTGTGTCTTTGTAGTCTGCCATCCTGCTGATGTCTGCCATTGTGATGATACGATGTCCATTCGACGGTAGAACACTGAGTAGAACTTAACACCCTCAATGCCTGATCTAGGGCCAGACCAGTTTAGGTGAATTGAGTTGTGTGTCACTTTAGATGCTGTGGGTTGACCAGGTGTTCCTAGTACAAACTGGGATGCTGCAAAGATAAAGTTAATCTCAACATATATATACACAAGTTGCAAAATATTTTTGCAGGCTTAGAAAATTAAACTCATGAAAAATTTGCACAACACGTGCACAGTGCATGTGGTCACACGTGCACATTAGCCATTCAACAGCAGTATCTTGAAGGTTGGTGGTAATGTGCCACGGAAGGGCCAGGGTCGATCCTAAATGCGTGAACGCTTCCGGTACCCATACCTAAAGTATGCACTTCCTGCTGGACTAATATCCACACCGAATTATACTGGTAATAATTGCACACGAACAAGCAGTGGATACCAGGCAACTTTCTCTCCTCCTACACGGCCTGGGAAAACATGCATGATTACCACGCCACACCTCGATTATTGATTTAGGGGGCGTGGTCAGGTGGTTAGGGTGTATCAGTGCGTGCACACGTTTGTTCCGGAAATGTTTCCATGTTTCAACGCTCATGTACTACCTACTTTATAGAGTTGCTAGAACGAGGCTACAACGACCCAAGACAAGAACGTGTCAGCCTGAGGGTTTGGGGCAACAGCACAGTAATTCACTGTTGTTCACAATCAGCTTTGTGGAAGCCTAATTAGGTATATCCTGTGTAATAAGAAGCATGAGAAAGCATGATGTCGTTCAGCTACGGACTAATGTCTTGGAGAGAGGTCAATTACCATTGAAAACCATCTTTGTTCAATGTTGCAGTATTTAAACCCCATCCAAACACTATGACCAATGGAAAGGCCTTAGAACCCTAAAGTTAAGGTCCAGGCCAATAACCAAATTGAGAGTCCGAATTCACTCACCATCCACAGGTGGTTGTGCACTGGAACAGTACCTTCGCTGTAATTTCATTGCCATTCCGGCCTCCCTAATGGCAGGTCTCTTAAGGGCCTGAACCAGGGCCTCCCATGTGGGATTTTCACTAGTTGTCAGCCAAGTTTTCAGGACCTCCCTAAGCAGGTCACCAGGGTTACTGTACTTGACCCTAAAGGAGTTCAAAGCGTACACACGCACTCGGAGCTGGAGGCCGAGGTGGTACCATTTGGCACGACATGGGAGAGTTTCACGGAGGACTGTAGCAAGGTCATTAATGCCTAAACCTGAAACAGTAGATGAGAGGAAACAGTTACTGATACAAGCACACAAGCTGGTTACTGAAAGTGAAACTGTGCAATATAAATACTAACAGGACTACCATGGTAAGGTTTTCAAAATGTAATCTATTAATTGCGCAGTCATTGCATGCTCCTTGCCTTCCTTCTACTCTTAATGTCATCGTGCGCTCCTGATACTATAGTATAATGTTTGTAAATTGAGACGGAGAAGAATTACTGTATACCGTAACGCTAATAATTTATGAGTGTAATCGATTTGGGCCTTTTTTGGGGCACTTTTAAATTAATGGAATTTCTAATTATGCAATACTATTGCCTGAAACTAGAGGTGTTCATAGAACACATACCCCGCGCTGAACGTCAGGCCAGGATGCATGCAGTGCAGCTACAATCGACGTGACATCTCTGCCGATGCGCAACGGCGAACAGGGCTGCTATCGCATATACTGTGTTCGTGTATGGCCATATCCAAGGTGTGGGAGTGACCGCTTACCGTATATACTATAGAGATAGAGGTCTTGAGGAGTGCCATTGTGAAGTGCTTTTGACTCCACGGCAATATAAACATCAGGCACCATACATCACGTAGACTCCACGTAAGCATATACACACATATCACTATGGTTACCATACACTTGGAATAGTTTGGGTGTGCTCTACTTGGAATTACATGCTTTGCAATTGTAGTGTATGCATAATCAAAACGTTGTGGGAGCCCAGAGCATTGCCATGAGGGTATGCTTCCTCAGAGTCACCAGAGAAGAGTACTGGGTGAGTTTAGTGTTAATGGTGTGATACATGTACAAGAACTCACTGGGCCCTGGGTTGGATTCAACATCACCGGATATCATCAGCAACATTTGATTCACCAAACCACCATACTCCGTCACTCTATGGAATGGCACCGACCTCAAGATCAGTTGGTAGAGGTAGAGCTTATGAGAGCAGTAGTACCAAACAGCTCTTGCCTGATGGAAGCAGAGGTATAGCATAGTTCACCTTTGTTACACAGCTATCATTTATGTCACTGCAACTTCTACTGCCACAAGCGCCTTTTTGATAGAAGAGGCCTACAAGGCTTCATAATGGCTTGGGAGGGGTACTCGCCCGTAACATGTGCACTGCCAATCAACTACATACTGACATTGGGTACCAATCATATTGGCAGGAACTAACTTTCGAACATTGGGATCAAGTCTCAAGAGTTATACTAGTGCATACGTGGTTGACCACGCAGAGATGCCTCGCGGGAAGCTTTGATACAATTTGGCAGTTGCAGAACATAACCACGAGCGATAGCGAGTCTCTGTGAACGGCGAACGTCAACTTCAATATGCCTGCCTAGTCTCTTGCGGTCAGCCGCTCTCGCAGTCTCCCTCCTCGCCTCATCAGTTCTCCCTCGATGACGCTGCACTCTTTGCCTTGTCAATCGTCGTCTCCTGTCAGAAACCGACTCCTACTCATCCATTTTGTACACCAGTGACAAATGACAGGTGAGATCACATGGTGCGCGTGTGGGTTGCATACGCGCGCGCGTGGGGGTCCAAAGCGTAATATACGTGCGGGGCCACAATGCGTTACAGACAAATATATATAGTCACACTAGCCCAGATTCGACCTCCACACTGCACGATTAGTTGCCTCACTTCCCGCTCGGCAATCATGCCGTACCCGGTATATCACTAGTGCTGACCCAAACCCCCAACAATAAATTATGATGTCAAAAGTTACTTATGATGCCATACAGAGCAAATCAATACAAGCAGGGTGACGTGGCCAATTCTACGAAATGACTAATAGTTTTAAAATTGTAGTGAATAGCTCACAGCCCTGATCCAAGAAGTGTACAGGATCCGAATGAGTAGGGGGAGCATCTTCCATAGTGGCATTCTTGGATACCTTCGGTGGGTTCGTCGACGACGTACACGAATACGAGCACCATTCATATGAGCAGTTGCTGCCAGCCACTCACCAACAGCTGAACCGGCAAGAGGTATCCTAGAGAGAGGAATGAAGATTATGGGCACAGAGTTTCATGACGACATCGACACGGTCGCAGCAACAGTGGAATGACATACTTGGTTCAGGATGGAAAGTTAAACTCCAGCATAAAATCAATACAGCTTCTGTTGAGAAACCTCACTAGGTTGGTGTGTAAATGGAACAAGCTTGAGGAAGAAGCACCCTCTAACAGCGCCCCTCCAATCGCGGCACAATGGCGCAATAGGAGGATGCACTGTGAAATAAGAGGGTGTCTCCTATTGCCAAACAGTGCCCCCTCCTATTGTGGCACAGTGCCCCCTCCAATTATGACACAGTGCCCCCTCCTATTGCAGCACAGTGACCCCTCCTATTGCGGCACAGTGCCCCCACCAATTGCGGCACAGTGCACCCTCCTATTGCGGCACAGTGCCCCTCCTATTGCGGCACAGTACCCCCTCCTATTGCGGCACAGTGAACTCTCCTATTGCGGCACAGTGCCCCCTCCTATTGAGGCACAGTGCTCCCTCCTATTGCGGCACAATGACCCCTCCTATTGCGGCACAGTGCCCCCTCCTATTGCGGCACAGTGTCCCCTCCTATTGCGGCACAGTACCCCCTCCTATTGCGGCACAGTGCCCCCTCCTATTGCGGCACAGTGCACCCTCCTATTGCGGAACAGTGCCCCTTCTATTGTGACACAGCGTCCCCTCCTATTGCGGAACAGTGCCACTCCAATTGTGGCACAGTGCACCCTCCTATTGCGGCTCAGTGCCCCCTCCTATTGCGGCACAGCGCCCCCTCCTATTGCGGTACAGTGCCCCCTCCTATTGCGGCACAGTGCCCCCTCCTATTGCGGCACAGGTGCCCCTCCTATTGAGGCACAGTGCCCCCTCCTATTGCAGCACAGTGCCCCCTCCTATTGCGGCACAGTGCCCCCTCCTATTGCGGCACAGTGCCCCCTCCTATTGCGGCTCAGTGCCCCCTCCTATTGCGGCACAGTGCCCCCTCCTATTGCGGCTCAGTACCCCCTCCTATTGCAGCACAGTGCCCCCTCCTATTGCGGCACAGTGCTCCCTCCAATTGCGGCACAGTGCCACCTCCTATTGCGGCACAGTGTCCCCTCCTATTGCGGCTCAGTGCCCCCTCCTATTGCGACACAGTGCCCCCTCCTATTGCGGCACAGTGCTCCCTCCAATTGCGGCACAGTGCCACCTCCTATTGCGGCACAGTGCCCCCCCCCCCCCCCCCCCCCCCATTGCGGCACAGCGCCCCTTCCTATTGCGGCACAGCGCCCACTCTTATTGCGGCACAGTGCCCCCTCCTATTGCGGCACAGCGCCCACTCTTAATGCGGCACAGTGCCCCCTCCTATTGCGGCACAGTGCCCCTCCTATTGCGGCACAGTGCCCCTCCTATTGCGGCACAGTGCCCCCTCCTATTGTGACACAGTGCCCCCTCCAATTGCGGCACAGTGCCCCTTCCCATTGCGGCACAGTGCCCCCTCCTATTGCGGCACAGTGCCCCCTCCTATTGCGGCACAGCGCCCCCTCTTATTGTGGCACAGTGCCCCCTCTTATTGCGGCACAGTGCCCCCTCCTATTGCGGCACAGTGCCCCTCCCATTGCAGCACAGTGCCGCTCCTATTGCGGCACAGTGCCCCCTCCTATTGTGACACAGTGCCACCTCCTATTGCGGCACAGTGCCCCCCCCCCCCCCCCCCCCCCCCCCCCCCCCATTGCGGCACAGCGCCCCTTCCTATTGCGGCACAGCGCCCACTCTTATTGCGGCACAGTGCCCCCTCCTATTGCGGCACAGTGCCCCTCCTATTGCGGCACAGTGCCCCTCCTATTGCGGCACAGTGCCCCCTCCTATTGTGACACAGTGCCCCCTCCAATTGCGGCACAGTGCCCCTTCCCATTGCGGCACAGTGCCCCCTCCTATTGCGGCACAGTGCCCCCTCCTATTGCGGCACAGCGCCCCCTCTTATTGTGGCACAGTGCCCCCTCTTATTGCGGCACAGTGCCCCCTCCGATTGCGGCACAGTGCCCCTCCCATTGCAGCACAGTGCCCCTCCTATTGCGACACAGTGCCCCCTCCTATTGTGACACAGTGCCCCCTCCTATTGTGACACAGTGCCTCCTCCTATTGCGGCACAGTGCCACCTCCTATTGCGGCACAGTGTCCCCTCCTATTGCGGCTCAGTGCCCCCTCCTATTGCGGCACAGTGCCCCCTCCTATTGCGGCACAGTGCTCCCTCCAATTGCGGCACAGTGCCACCTCCTATTGCGGCACAGTGCCCCCCCCTATTGCGGCACAGCGCCCCTTCCTATTGCGGCACAGCGCCCACTCTTATTGCGGCACAGTGCCCCCTCCTATTGCGGCACAGTGCCCCTCCTATTGCGGCACAGTGCCCCTCCTATTGCGGCACAGTGCCCCCTCCTATTGTGACACAGTGCCCCTTCCAATTGCGGCACAGTGCCCCTTCCCATTGCCACACAGTGCCCCCTCCTATTGTGACACAGTGCCCCCTCCTATTGTGACACAGTGCCTCCTCCTATTGCGGCTCAGTGCCCCCTCCTATTGCGGCACAGTGCCCCCTCCTATTGCGGCACAGTGCTCCCTCCAATTGCGGCACAGTGCCACCTCCTATTGCGGCACAGTGCCCCCCCCCCCCCCCCCCCCCCCCTATTGCGGCACAGCGCCCCTTCCTATTGCGGCACAGCGCTCACTCTTATTGCGGCACAATGCCCCCTCCTATTGCGGCACAGTGCCCCTCCTATTGCGGCACAGTGCCTCTCCTATTGCGGCACAGTGCCCCCTCCTATTGTGACACAGTGCCCCCTCCCATTGCGGCACAGTGCCCCTCCTATTGCGGCACAGTGCCCCCTCCTATTGTGACACAGTGCCCCCTCCTATTGTGACACAGTGCCCCCTCCTATTGCGGCACAGTGCCCCCTCCTATTGCGGCACAGTGCCCCCTCCTATTGCGGCACAGTGCCCCCTCCTATTGCGGCACAGTGCCCCCTCCTATTGTGACACAGTGCCCCCTCCTTTTGTGACACAGTGCCCCCTCCTATTGTGGCACAGTGCCCCCTCCTATTGCGGCACAGTGCCCCCTCCTATTGCGGCACAGTGCCCCCTCCTATTGCGGCACAGTGCCCCCTCCTATTGCGGCACAGTGCCCCTCCTATTGCGGCACAGTGCCTCTCCTATTGCGGCACAGTGCCCCCTCCTATTGTGACACAGTGCCCCCTCCCATTGCGGCACAGTGCCCCTCCTATTGCGGCACAGTGCCCCCTCCTATTGTGACACAGTGCCCCCTCCTATTGTGACACAGTGCCCCCTCCTATTGCGGCACAGTGCCCCCTCCTATTGCGGCACAGTGCCCCCTCCTATTGCGGCACAGTGCCCCCTCCTATTGTGACACAGTGCCCCCTCCTATTGTGACACAGTGCCCCCTCCTATTGCGGCACAGTGCCCCCTCCTATTGCGGCACAGTGCCCCCTCCTATTGCGGCACAGTGCCCCCTCCTATTGCGGCACAGTGCCCCCTCCTATTGCGGCACAGTGCCCCTCCTATTGCGGCACAGTGCCTCTCCTATTGCGGCACAGTGCCCCCTCCTATTGTGACACAGTGCCCCCTCCCATTGCGGCACAGTGCCCCTCCTATTGCGGCACAGTGCCCCCTCCTATTGTGACACAGTGCCCCCTCCTATTGTGACACAGTGCCCCCTCCTATTGCGGCACAGTGCCCCCTCCTATTGCGGCACAGTGCCCCCTCCTATTGCGGCACAGTGCCTCCTCCTATTGCGGCACAGTGCCCCCTCCTATTGCGGCACAGTGCCCCCTCCTATTGCGGCACAGTGCCCCCTCCTATTGCGGCACAGTGCCCCCTCCTATTGCGGCACAGTGCCCCCTCCTATTGTGACACAGTGCCCCCTCCTATTGTGACACAGTGCCCCCTCCTATTGCGGCACAGTGCCCCCTCCTATTGCGGCACAGTGCCCCCTCCTATTGCGGCACAGTGCCCCCTCCTATTGCGGCACAGTGCTCCCTCCAATTGCGGCACAGTGCCACCTCCTATTGCGGCACAGTGCCCCCCCCCCCCCCCCCCCCCCCCCCCCCCCTATTGCGGCACAGCGCCCCTTCCTATTGCGGCACAGCGCTCACTCTTATTGCGGCACAATGCCCCCTCCTATTGCGGCACAGTGCCCCTCCTATTGCGGCACAGTGCCTCTCCTATTGCGGCACAGTGCCCCCTCCTATTGTGACACAGTGCCCCCTCCCATTGCGGCACAGTGCCCCTCCTATTGCGGCACAGTGCCCCCTCCTATTGTGACACAGTGCCCCCTCCTATTGTGACACAGTGCCCCCTCCTATTGCGGCACAGTGCCCCCTCCTATTGCGGCACAGTGCCCCCTCCTATTGCGGCACAGTGCCCCCTCCTATTGCGGCACAGTGCCCCCTCCTATTGTGACACAGTGCCCCCTCCTATTGTGACACAGTGCCCCCTCCTATTGCGGCACAGTGCCCCCTCCTATTGCGGCACAGTGCCCCCTCCTATTGCGGCACAGTGCCCCCTCCTATTGCGGCACAGTGCCCCCTCCTATTGCGGCACAGTGCCCCTCCTATTGCGGCACAGTGCCTCTCCTATTGCGGCACAGTGCCCCCTCCTATTGTGACACAGTGCCCCCTCCCATTGCGGCACAGTGCCCCTCCTATTGCGGCACAGTGCCCCCTCCTATTGTGACACAGTGCCCCCTCCTATTGTGACACAGTGCCCCCTCCTATTGCGGCACAGTGCCCCCTCCTATTGCGGCACAGTGCCCCCTCCTATTGCGGCACAGTGTCCCCTCCTATTGTGACACAGTGCCCCCTCCTATTGTGACACAGTGCCCCCTCCTATTGCGGCACAGTGCCCCCTCCTACTGCGGCACAGTGCCCCCTCCTATTGCGGCACAGTGCCCCCTCCTATTGCAGCACAGTGCCCCCTCCTATTGCAGCACAGTGCCCCCTCCTATTGCAGCACAGTGCCCCCTCCTATTGCGGCACAGTGCCCCCTCCTATTGCGGCACAGTGCCCCCTCCTATTGCGGCACAGTGCCCCCTCCTATTGCGGCACAGTGCCCCCTCCTATTGTGGCACAGTGCCCCCTCTTATTGCGGCACAGTACCCCCTCCTATTGCGGCACAGTGCCCCCTCCTATTGCAGCACAGTGCCCTCTCCTATTGCGGCACAGTGCCCCCTCCTATTGCGGCACAGTGCCCCCTCCTACTGCGGCACAGTGCCCCCTCCTATTGCGGCACAGTGCCCCCTCCTATTGCAGCACAGTGCCCTCTCCTATTGCGGCACAGTGCCCCCTCCTATTGCGGCACAGTGCCCCCTCCTATTGCAGCACAGTGCAAAGCTCTGTCTGTGTGTGTCAGTTCATTTACTTTGGACTTTGTCCAACGTTTCATATGTTAATCAGCACAACTCTTACCTGGCTGTTAGAGAGGGGTGGAAAAAGTTGCTCAGAGTCCTGTTTGAATTTCCTCCCTTCTCCTGTCCTGTTGCTCTCTGGCCATACTGGAACACAGCCATCAGAATAGCCAGGGATTGGAGTAGGACCAACCTCTTCCTCGTCTTCACGTTCCACATTCTGACAGGCTGCAAATAAATCAGATTATTAGGAACAGCCATTAGTGACAGAACACATCTCCGTATGCTATACAATGTTTACACTGTCCCTAACCCCCCAACAACAACACTGAAGAGGTAGGTTCGTGAGTGGTCTCCATCCTTCGAGATGTTTGCTGTTCAAGTCTTCAACGTTGAGTACTTGTGAAATCATTTTTGAATTGACCCACGGTGCAAAACAAGCGCTACAAAGTGATTCATGGCACGACGTATGCCAGATATATATATGGAAAATGCCAACGTTTGTAGCAGCATAACGATTAGCAACACCTGACATTGACGAGGCTGAAGCATGTCAGAGCACGGACTCATAGCTCTCCTGGGGAGGTTGGTCTGCATACACATGAAACAATTTTCCTTATTCAGTACTGGTCAGTATTAGCATCCAGTTGCTATTTCCACAGTACATGGTTTCTCCCACAGAGTTTCTCCCACAGTACATGGTTTCTACCAGGCCGCTTTCTCTCCTCCCACGCGGCCTGGGAAGGAGTATAATCATTCAGTAGCTATTTCCACTCTACATCATAGCACACTGTGGTTTCTCGCACAGAGAATAACGATCTACACATGGGCAGGGAGAGCTGGCATGCCACAAGGAGCTTTTAACCCACCATTCCTGATTCTCCAGGTCAGGCATCCAGTGATAAGGAAAGTCTTAGGGATTCGTGTACAACAGTTTACCACAAGTTAGCACAGAATACTATGTGTCTCAAATCTCAACTTGTTTCTCAGCAGCAGAGGTGTAGCTGGGGGTGGGGCTCACTGGACATGCCCTAGTAACTGCATGGGGGCGGTGCCATACCCACAGTCTCGGAACCAGACCCTTCACCCGTGCAAAGGGTCTGGTTCCGAGACTACCATACCCATTGGTGGACGGTACACCCTAGCAATCATCAAATAAGTCACATGCCTTTCAGCAGTACATTCCAGTGATCCACTCGTAGCAAACTGTCGCATTTTGTTTGTAGGCTGTAAAACAGGTCCAAAACAACGAACCTGAGGCTCAAAATTCAAAATGGTTCTGGCGGGCACGCCCCCAGACTCCCCTTCACTCAGAGCAGAAGCTTCCAAGTTCCACTAACTCTGTGAACACGAAATGCCCCAACAATCAACTTAGCCATCCTACCTACACCACTGGTACTGTACATCCGCTAAGCCAGCAAACCCGAGTGTTGAAGTTGAACTTACCTAGTACGGAGCAGTGATTGGTAGCAGAGTCAACGACGGCAGCATGGTAGCTCTCCCGGCCACCACATGGTGGCGCAACCAACTGGAAGAAGTACAAATTGCAATATCAGGACCGTGTACAGCTAGCTAGCTAGCTGAGCTGCCCTAGGCTTTTTGTCATTACGTAATTGAGAAAATGGGTAAACAAACAGGGTAGGCGTGGCTGCAGTCGCGGCGCGCCGCGCCGCGCCGCGAACTCCAGCCGGCTATAGTAGTAGTAGGGTGCATGCAAACTTCAGCCCCTCTTCAGTGTCCAGGTCTTCTAGTGATTATATCTCAGGAGACTAAACAAACTCGTACGTTCTCCCAAACTGTAGCCACTGAATTTATTGGAGAGACATGCACTGGCAACACATGCAGATATAAGTTTACTCATCAACTCCCTACATGCCGTCTAATACTACGCAAGCTAACAAAAAATTTAATCTTGCCTTCACATTGAAATATTCACAAATCAATTATAAGCAGCATGTGTTATCTAAAAGAGTCATTCAATAGTGCAGTCAGAGAATCATTCAATTTTGAATTTTGCACACCCACCCCCCCCCCCCCCCCCCCCCCCCCACACACACACACACACACACACTCACACACTCACACACACACACATGATGAGCTCGTGAGAATATAACTGGGGGAAGTTTAAAGTTCTGCAATGAATAATTGCACACTAATTGTAGCTATTCTGGTGTAATCAGCACACACCCTTCGAATGCTAGTAAATTAAATGATGTTGTGGTCACCTAATATATAACCCATGGCAGAGCAGGCAGCCAGAGTAGCCCAGCGCTGTGAGGAAGCTAAGGGTACCCACAAGCTCAGGCTGGACTCGTGTGATCTCAGGAGTTCCCGGACACCTGTTCTTCCTCATGAAGGGAGTGGACCTTCAGACAGTGACTCTGGCTCACAACAGCCTGACCAAGATACTGTCCAAACTGGGAGCCAAGTTCTCTACCATTACCAGTGAGTGGTACCAGTCACATGCTATAATCATTGTAAATACCGATTACTGTTAAGAATTCTACCCACACAATGCATGGTGGATAATACCTTATCTCGGCTGACTGATTGACTTGATCTGTACGTATATCCTACATCACCAACACAGTGATAACCCCAAACTTTAGCTGTTCCATGCAACTTCAGGGACCATGCATGCATGCAACTTTGTACTATAGCTGCAGAGAACTTGGGCACAGGGGACAATGTTATGAGTATGTACTGCACAAAATTGTACGTCACAAAGACAGTTGCTTCATGTCATATGCACACACACACACACACATGCATTATGCAGCCCTGGATCTCTCCCACAATCAACTCTCCTCCCTCCCGGATGACCTCTCCCTCTTCCACCTCCTCAATCTCAACCTCTCCTCAAACCTCTTCCAGACCTTCCCCCCTGCCCTGCGACTGATGCCTGCCCTCGTCACCGTGGACCTGAGCTCCAACAGGCTCGCCGAGGTGCACGCTGAGGACTTGACTTCTGTGCCGAACCTGGAGAGTGTAGACTTGAGGGGGAATCCCCTCAGACCTGAGGTGAAGGTACTGCTACAGTCGATGGTCAGAGTGATGAAGATCCGGAGGAAGAACAATGAATATAATTGAAGTAGATTTGCATGTGACAGAAAATAATCAATAGCGCAAATTATGTGCCTGATTGTTGGATAGTGTAAAATGTCACGTAACCTGTATTGGTCTTGCACATGACTATTAACTGCATGGAGGGATGCAACTATACTGCTCTTAGGACGGCATGACTTGGCAATATTCTGTAATACCCTGTCAAACAAGTAAAGTTACAAATTTATGATTGTACATTCCAGAAGTTATAATACTGATTTATCTTAATCTGTGAGTCAGAGCTTGTTTTGCTTTCAGTCCAATTGACTATGCACAGTGGTCTAATTACATCTATCATGCACTACCAACTTGGCAAGTAGCTACTGCTTAGCAAAACAATTATTCTCAAGAAGAGCAAAACCGCACAATTCAGCTGCAGTTGCAAACCTGGGTGCCTTTACCTAAGTACATGGACTAGTATGTGTTCACATTCACAATTCACAGGCTTAAGAATGTTCTTATTCAATGCCCTTATCCTTTGCTATCTCAGTAGCAATTCCAGTCTGTCTTACTCCCCTGGATTTCAAACCATTAACCAGAGCTCTCCACGTTGGAATCCCTTTCGTCACAACCTCATCTTCTTTATGTAGCCAGGAATATATTGTATCGAGGAGAAAAGTCGTAGATGTCATGTTGTTTTTTAATTTGCTGAAGTCCAGTCCAAGGACCATTCCAAGACGGAGAATTTTGCTGTTCTCCATTCCGTCCAGATAGGATGAGATTTCGAGCAAATCACTTCCATCTGTATACATGGGGAGAGCGTACATAACCAGAAACATACACGTCATTCCTGTTGGAAGTCAATTTCATAGCTTGTAATTTACTGAAACATACCCTAGATAGGGTTCCCATTGGTTTTAATCCTCAAAACATCACACAGAACTGCACACAGCCATGCTTTCTACATTTGTGACTGACCACACCCACTCGTTAACGAGTATGTGATCAAGATGCTCGGGCAATGGTAACTGATCGCTCTATATATAGCAGAAAAAATCAGCCTTGAACAATGAAGATCTGCATGAGGCTCTACAAGGTGACAGCACTGTTTTCTAGGCTTAAAAACTCGAGAAATGGCCCACCCGGCTCCAACATGGGCTATTCACGGCTAAGCCCAGACACGGCCATGCTGTTTGCACCCTTTGGTGCACCCACCCACCTCCCCCTGTCCTGCCCTTTCTGCTCACACATGCAGAACATCTCTCAAGAGGACATTGCCGGAAGTCACATGATGGAGCTCATGATGGCTATATGCATCATTGGTTGGAAAAGGGTTAAGTGGCAACCGCACACTACTGGTAGCCGGTGCTAGTCACCGATAGTGCAAGGGAAGACCATAAATTATTACAGCGCTCACAGCACGGTGACATAAGCATCAGTGAACAACTGATCACAACTGTGTGGTCAGAATCGTAGGAGCTAATTGGCAATGAAAGTCGGAGAGAGCGCTCGAGCAATGGCGGCCAACAGTAAGACCAAAAGCGCTCGTATCTCCACCACCAAGATGAATTCCAGTATTTTTATACGTTGTGTCAGTGCTTGATAGCAATCACAATGGTGTAGTTACAATCTTTGTAGGCCATTTGCAAGTAGTTAAACATTATAATATTTACGCGGCTCAATTTTTCCCCACCAGTAGTGTGATGATTACTTCACAGCATGATATAAAGCACAGTTCAAGAGATGGACACAGACACTGTCATAATCAGAGAAGCAGAAGATATTGGACTCTGAGGTATCAACCCTGCCTCTAGCCTTATGCAACTTGATCACTTTTTGACATAATAGTTACCCTCTTGAGCATATTCATTCTAGGACTAAGAGGCCATTACCACTGAGCATGCACATGTAACTTGATTAGCAGAAGGCTTATACAAAAACGTCAGTCAGTGGCAGATTCCATCCTTCGCGATTTTAGTATGTGCAAACAAGCGAATGATGTTCCAACCATAAGATAGCTGAAGGGCTATCATCGTGTTGTCATCAATCTGTGTGCCTTCCATATGTATATAAACTCTTCCATAGCGGTTTAATTATAAAGCACACCATTTTGCAGTGCTTGTGAGGGAACTTGAACTTACCAGGTCCTGTATTCTGTTCATTGTATTACTGGTCATCTTATCTACATGTATGCGTTGGTACTTGGTGCTGTATCACCCATGATTCTAAATACGTGTACTTGTGAAATATTGGAATGGAACCATGTGCTTGAGTTCTTATCAACTGTGAGTAGTGGCTAGGGCGAGGAGAAACTGCCCCGATCGGAGTAGTGCGTCCCGTACATGGTGCCGAAACCCGGGACAAAGGACTTCCATGAACTTTGATAGGCGTCATTACTCCGAAAGTGTGTTTGGTGAGCGGATGAGCTAGAGTTGCGAGTGACTCCAATTAGCGCCCATCATGGCGGATCCTAGCCACAAGAAGCGAGTGAGAGGTGGCCACAGAGCGTCAGCGACGAAGATGATTCGGAAGGCGGAGGATTATCTCGCGGAAGAGCCAGTGAACTACTCGCAGTTGGCCAGGATAAGGCTGAGTCTACAAGAGAAGGTGAGTGTATTGAAGCACCTTGACTCTGAGATAGTAGACCTGGTTAAAGGGGGAGGAAGTTGCTGATGAAATAGACAGCACTGACACGTATATGGAAGATGTCTACGATATGATGGCGAAGCTCGAACGGCTGTTCGATAAGACAAGCCCCCCCCCCCTCGCGCGTCTGCTTCAGCCACTCGTGACGATGTGTCTGCTCGTGAGACGAAGGTGAAGCTTCCTAAGCTGACTATTCAGCCTTTCAAGGGGGAGCTAACGGCCTGGACCACCTTTTGGGATGCGTACGAAGTAGCCATCCACTCAAATCGTTCGCTTTCGGACATTGAGAGGTTTAACTATCTCCGCTCTCTACTGCAGGGACCAGCGCTGGATGCCATTACTGGTCTTACACTTACGGCTGCGAACTACCGAGAAGCCGTGGAGGTGTTGAGCAAGCGTTTCGGGAATAAGCAGCGGATTATAGACAAGCATATGGAGGCACTCCTGAGTCTTGATGCTGTTCCATCAGACACCAACCTCAAGGCGTTGAGGCACTTGTACGATGCTATTGAATCCCAGGTTCGTGGGCTGAAATCGATGGGTGTCACTCCTGAGACGTATGGCAGCCTCCTATCCTCAGTAGTCGTGGCCAAGATACCCCCAGAGATTCGACTCATAATCAGCCGGAAGATTGGCGACGGAGACCGCAAGCTGGATGACCTGATGGCGATTTTGCTGGATGAGGTTCAGGCACGGGAAAGGGCTGCAGCCAGTGACGTATCGCCCGTGAAGAGTCGAGAGAGGTCTGGAAGGCACCACTCCACCGCAGCTGCCTTGTTGGCGTCGACGGGAGGCGGTCCGCTCGCTTGCTACTATTGCCAACAACCGCATCTGGCCAGTGCCTGTAAGAGTGTCACGTCTGTCGAGGAGAGGAAGCGCATACTGAGGGAGGCTGGCAGGTGTTTTGTGTGCCTGAGACGAGGCCACGTCGTCCGGCAATGCACATCCAGAGGTAGGTGCTCGCACTGTCGAGGGCGCCATCATGGGAGCATCTGCGGTAATCAGAAACCTGCAGAAGGGGAGGTGAAGCCACCAGACAGCAGAGAGGGTGCACCAGTGAAGACAAACTCCTCGGGAACAAACCCTGCAGCTGCCCCATTCAAGCCGGATACGTCTACGACGCTGTGGACCAACAGCAGCCAAGCTGTCCTGCTACAGACAGCCAAGGCCGCTGGTTTCAACCCTGCTAACCCCAAACGATCTGGCCATGTTCGAGTCGTTTTCGATACGGGTAGCCAGCGCTCCTACGTCACAGAGCACGTGGCAAGGAACCTCTCGTTGGTAGAGGAAGGCGAACAGCCTCTGACGATTCTCACGTTCGGATCGAACCGCGAACAGACTCGTGTCTGTAAGTTCGTAACGATGGGTTTGGCCTCGAGAGATGGGATGACAAAACAGTTGAGACTGTTTGTGGTTCCCACGATATGTGAGCCGATTGCTTGCCAGCCCATATCGTTCTGCCAGAGTGATTTCAGTCACCTGGCCGGAATTGACCTCGCTGATGCCTCCGATGGCAACGAGAGCATGAAGGTTGACATACTGATCGGGTCGGATCAGTACTGGGAACTGGTCACCGGGGAGACGCGACGGGGCGACACGGGTCCAGTAGCGATACGCACGATGTTTGGATGGGTCCTCTCAGGACCTACTTCTCGACATGTCGCCGATGCCGCTGCAGCCTGCCTCGTGACCCACACTCTACGTGTTGATGGCTTGTCACGGGAATCTCAGGTGCTGGATGACAGGCTAAGGTCGTTTTGGGACCTGGAATCATTTGGAATCATTGATGCGACGAATGCTGTTCACGATGAGTTTACGACCACTGTCCAACAGGTCGAGGGGCGGTATGAAGTGCAATTGCCGTGGAGGGAAGGACACCCTGTTTTGCATGACAATTATCAGCTCTCCCTGAAGCGACTCCATGGCCTGATGAAGCGACTGAAGCAGGATCCAGCCATCCTCCACGAGTACGATGCGACCATCAAGAGTCAGATGCAGCAGGGCATCGTGGAGATCGTGAAGTGCACGGATGAACCGCCGGAGCGTGTCCACTACCTGCCCCACCACGCAGTGGTGCGACGGAACAAGGAGACGACTAAGGTTCGTGTCGTCTACGATGCCTCGGCCCGTGCCGACGGCCCCTCCCTCAACGAGTGCCTACATGTCGGGCCCAAACTCAACCAGAAGATACTTGATGTCTTGTTGAGGTTTCGGGTGCACCGCGTTGCGATCGTAGCCGATATCGAGAAGGCATTCCTTATGGTCTCCGTAGCGAAGAAAGATCGCGACGTCTTACGGTTCCTGTGGTTCAAGGACGCCTGCACGGAGCACCAAGATCTCATTGAGTTAAGGTTCTCCCGAGTTGTTTTTGGAGTGTCCTCGAGCCCGTTTTTGCTTAACGCAACCATACAACACCATCTGCGGAAGTACGAGACGGAGTACCCAGACCTTGTCGGGAGGTTGCGGCGCTCGTTGTACGTGGACGACTTGGCCACAGGAGCAGAGAGTGAAGAGCAAGCCTACGAGATGTTCGTAAGTGCCAAGGAGATCATGAAAGAGGCAGGCTTCAACCTCCGGAAGTTCTATACGAATTCACGGATGCTCCAAGCAAGGGTCAATCCGATTGACTGTCTTGAGCCGGTCGAAGACCGAAGGCCTCTTGCCACTGAAGAGCTGGAGGAATCGTACGCGAGCTTAACCCTCGGAAGTGGGCAGAGGTTGCGTCAGGGGGAGCAGAAGGTACTTGGCGTTCGGTGGGACACATCATCAGATCGACTTCTGTTCAACCTCGAGGAGATAGCCTCGACCGCCAAGGTACTCACTCCCACAAAGCGAACCATCGTCAGCCTGGTCGGCAGTTTCTATGATCCCCTTGGATACCTTGCCCCTGTCGTTGTCCACTTCAAAATCTTCCTGCGGCAGCTCTGCAAGGCCAAGCTCGATTGGGATCAACCCCTACCCCCGGAGTTGTTGAAAGAGTGGATGGTGCTGAGTCAAAGCTTGCAGTACACGCAACCCTCTTCGATCACTCGTGGTTACCTCAGCGGCCTGCAGGGAGAGCCCATCAGCTACACTCTTTGTGGGTTCTGTGACGCCTCAGAGAAGGCTTACGCTGGTGTCGTGTACTTGCTCGTGGAGACACGCAGTTACCAGTCTGTCAAGTTTGTGGCGGCCAAGACTCGTGTGGCGCCTCTCCAATCTCAGACCATTCCCCGACTCGAGTTGCTGTCAGCGGTACTCCTCGCCCGTTTGTTGTCCGCTGTAACCCAGAGTCTGCAGTCCGAGCTGCAGCTGTGCCCCCCTCATTGCTACACCGACTCGACAGTCTCCCTCTGCTGGATCAAGGGCATCAACAAAACCTGGAAGGTGTTTGTACAGAACCGCGTGAACGAAATCAGGAAGTTGACGCCACCTAACTGTTGGAGACATTGCCCCGGCAAGGATAACCCGGCAGATATCCCCTCGCGGGGACTCACACCACTGGAGCTGTCTGTCAGCACCTTGTGGCAGAACGGGCCTCCTTGGCTTGGTGAAGGAGAACCTCGTGAATGTGACGGCGAGGAGGATATTCATCTCCCAGAAGAGTGTGTAGCAGAGCTGAAGGGGAAGGACCAGCAGTTGGCACATGGATTGCTGACAACCGATTCCGCAGCGAGATTGAGCCGAGTCATAGACTGCGAGAGGTTTGGGTCACTTGATCGCCTGATCGCAACGACAGCCTTGGTGTTATGCTTTTGTCGCATTTTGCTGAGTCGAGTTCGAGCTCACGAGACTGTAGCCACGCACGACCTCGATGGTGAAGCTGAGCGCTTGTGGATTTCGGAGTGCCAACGAACGGTCGTGGCTGACAAGAATTTCGCTCACTGGCAGAAGCAGTTTGACTTGTTCCAGGACGAGAGTGGAGTCTGGAGGTGCCGAGGAAGAATCCAGAACGCAGCCGTCCCCTACTCGACCAAGCACCCAGTACTACTTCCCAGGAATCACCACCTTACCGCGTTGTTGGTGCTAGGAGCTCACCGCAGAGTTCTTCATAATGGGGTGAAGGAGACCTTGACAGAGCTCCGGTCAAGGTTTTGGATCGTCAAGGGCAGAAGCCTTGTTAAGAAGGTCGTTCACCAATGCAATGTGTGCCGTAGGCACGAAGGGGGACCCTTTGGGGCACCACGTCCGCCCCCACTTCCTGGCTTCCGAGTTGAAGAGGCACCGCCATTCACCTTTACAGGTGTTGATTTTGCCGGGCCCCTCTATGTGAAGGGTGAAGCAGGCCTGAAGAAGGTCTGGATATGCCTCTACACGTGCTGCGTGGTACGAGCCGTTCACTTGGACCTTGTGTCAGACCAGACGACTCCCGCCTTTCTGCGGTGTTTCAAGCGTTTCGTAGCACGCAGAGGACTTCCCCTCCAGATGGTCAGTGACAACGGCAAGACCTTCAAGGCTGCTGCAAAGGCCCTCCGAGATGTCAAGTGGGTCTTCAATGTTCCCAAGGCGCCGTGGTGGGGTGGAGTTTTTGAACGGATGGTGAGATGTGTCAAGAGGTGCCTTCGGAAGATGGTTGGCCAGGCCAAACTCTCAGAGGATGAGCTACTGACATCGCTGGTGGAGGTGGAAGCGGTATTAAATTCTCGCCCACTGACCGTAGTCTCGGCTGAGGACTTGGAAGAGCCACTGACACCGTCACACCTAATCGTGGGTCGGCGGCTATTGTCCAGCGCTACCACTGCTCCATGTCCCGAACCTGACGAGTTTCAGCCTGGGACCGTTGATGACCTCACCCGACGCTCGAGATATCTCAACGCTGCTCTTGACCACTTTTGGCGCAGATGGAGCAAGGAGTACTTGATTGGACTACGCGAGATGCATAGTCACTACAAGAACTCCTCTCGTACTCCGAGAGTCGCAGTGGGAGATGTGGTGATCATCCACAGCGATGACCAGCCCAGAGGTATGTGGAGGCTGGGCAAGGTGGAGGAGTTGCTCACCGGTCCGGATGGTGAGCACAGAGCGGCGGTACTGCGGGTCGCTGGACAGGGACGAAGTGCAAAACGTTTGCGTCGACCGGTGCAGAGGCTCTACCCCCTAGAGTGTTCCGTCCCAAAGACTCAATCTCCAAACCCGTCTGAGTCTAGTGCCAGTGCTGGTGAAGACGCAAGTGACGAACGATTGCCTGTAGCAGAACTACCTCGTGAACGTGATCCCCCAGTCAGACGCTCCGAACGAGTGGCCAGTCAAGTCGCTAGGGATCGCCTCCTGGCCCACGCTCTTGAGTCTGGAGCAGAGAGCGACGAGTGTTGACCACTGACTTGGTCAACAGGGGGAGTGTGAGGGAACTTGAACTTACCAGGTCCTGTATTCTGTTCATTGTATTACTGGTCATCTTATCTACATGTATGCGTTGGTACTTGGTGCTGTATCACCCATGATTCTAAATACGTGTACTTGTGAAATATTGGAATGGAACCATGTGCTTGAGTTCTTATCAACTGTGAGTAGTGGCTAGGGCGAGGAGAAACTGCCCCGATCGGAGTAGTGCGTCCCGTACAGTGCTAGATTGAGATACCTATGAAGGAGAGCCTGGATCAGACTCGTACCCAGGTGGGCGGGGCCTGGATCAGCCTCGTACCAAGGCGGGTGGGGCCTGGATCAGCCTCGTACCCAGGTGGGCGGGGCCTGGATAAGCTGGATCAGCCTCGTACCCAGGTGGGCGGGGCCTGGATCAGCCTCGTACCCAGGCGGGTGGGGCCTGGATCAGCCTCGTACCCAGGTGGGCGGGGCCTGGATCAGCCTCGTACCCAGGTGGGCGGGGCCTGGATCAGCCTCGTACCCAGGTGGGTGGGGCCTGGATCAGCCTCATACCCAGGTGGGCGGGGCCTGGATCAGCCTCGTACCCAGGTGGGCGGGGCCTGGATCAGCCTCATACCCAGGTGGGCGGGGCCTGGATCAGCCTCGTACCCAGGTGGGCGGGGCCTGGATCAGCCTCGTACCCAGGTGGGCGGGGCCTGGGTACGAGGCTAAGAACAAAACACCATCGTCCTAGCCAATACACAGTGTTGGCCTTGCTAGTTAAAACTAGAGGTGTTCATAGAACACATACCCCGTGCGGAACATCTACAGGATACAGTGCAGCTACAATTGACGTGACATCTCTGCCGATGCGCATCAAACAGGTGCTATCGCGTATACTGTGTTCGTGTATGGCCATATCCAAGGTGTGGGAGTGATCGCTTACCATATACACAACAACGTGCATATTGTGAAGCTGAAGAGGTGGGGCCAAATGTTACGAATAATAGGAAAGAGCTGGAAAAAACAGTCTAAACAATAGTCACGATGTCTGTGAAATACATAAATCACTGATTCCTAGCGGTCACCTAAAATCATGAAGTTTCCAAATGCACTACGTGTCCTGTCTTGATGGGACTCTGATCGAGGTCACGAAGAGGTCGAGCCAATGTTATGATAGTTATGAAAAGTAGGAAATAGCCAAAATACAGCGAAATGAAGTGCCTTTGACTTCAGTCAGGTACACATAGAGCAGTTATTTGCTATTTGCTATTGTTTGACTCCCTTTCGATGGTCTATGAGGGTCTATGTGGTGAGATCTCAATTTTTTGACTGGACAGACGACTGACTGACTGACTGACTGACGGACAAAACCAATTGCTTAACCCCGCATCGCGCATGCGCGTGTGGGGTAATGAACAGCTAGGAACACTTAGTCCAGTGAGAAGAGTGATGTATGTATGGTTTCAGACTAATCACAGCAACTTACTGACACTGTGAAGAGTGATGTACGTATGGTTTCAGACTAATCACAGCAACTTACTGACACTGTGAAGAGTGATGTACGTATGGTTTCAGACTAATCACAGTAACTTACTGACACTGTGAAGAGTGATGTACGTATGGTTTCAGACTAATCACAGTAACTTACTGACACTGTGAAGAGTGATGCACGTATGGTTTCAGACTAATCACAGTAACTTACTGAGTTCTTTGTCGGCATCAGCACAAGAAGCTTGAGAAGTGCTGACAGGGGTCTCATCAGCAGCTGAAGAAAGAGAGTACACAAAAATATCAGCTTGCATCAGGGTAAAATTATTTCAACAGGATAAATACACAACACTTATTAACCTGTTGGTGGTTCACAGGTAGTTAGCCACATCTTGTGCTTAGCATCCAGTGATCCACTCACGCTACATACCAACCCTAACTATACATATGGTCTAGCTTACGTTCCATCTCTGGCCTTTTGGCAAATTCCTGGCCCTCGGCCTGTGAAGTTGCTGGCCTCTTTCGTGGTGAGGTCCCTGGAATAATGAAAAGCACAGCACCTCGTACATGTCTACCTAAATTCACTCACTGTATACCAACAAAAAGAGAGAGCAAAAGCGTTTTCTTAATAAGTGCTTCTATTGCAAACCTGAACATACGTACTCCCTGAGGGCTATATAGCAGAACAGCAAACAGTACGGGGCATAAAACAGTTCCGTATACATCCCCATCTTACATATCTTTCTACATTTATGGGAAAGATATATAGGGGGTTGTATACTGAACTGTTTTATGCCATCACCCCTACTATTCTTTACTTGCTGTTCTGCTATCCCTACGTACATCTCCATACATTTTTAATGTCTTTTACACTTGTTTAGTTACCTCATTTTTGTGGCAGCATACTTGATAACATTCACTCCCCACACAGTACACAAATTTTGAGTTCAAAGGTCAAAGTTGCTCTGTGCACATGCGTACAAAAATGGCATTGCATATGCAGTCATAGTTATTGAGTGGGCAGCTTCAAGTGCCTCGTGAGACTGAAAAGTTGTGAAAAAGCGATGGGGTCGTGCACTGCTCAGTATAAAATTCTGCTGTTTTGTGTGAAAACCATCGCGAGGGAGCCAGGCAGTTTTGAACAAGCCCGTCTGTAGAAAGACGAAAACAGATTTTGATGGTTTGGCAACTTTCTGGTGTGGTACTTTTGCAATGGTTTTTCGCAACACTGGCCAGAAAATGAATGGCAAGCTGTCATAAAGGCTTATACATTGACGGTTGAGGTTTTGAGAAAGATTTGTTGCATATATTGCGTGTCCACTCCATCCGTACATACAGACTCTACCGACTCTATGACATGGTCTAACTTACGTTCCATCTTTGGTCTTTTGGCCAATTCCTGGCCCTCGGCCTGTGAAGTTGCTGGCTTCTTTCGTGGTGAGGTCCCTGGGAAAACAAGGAACAACCATATCGATCATAGCCGGTCTATAAAGACCTGAAAAACAAGCTGAAACTCTCATTTTCATTGTTGATGTATAACAGCGAGCGACTGAAGTATCACATGGTAGCTCTCCCAAATTCTTTTGATATTTCTGTCGTCTAAATTGTCTTTTATATACATGTATCCCCTGTGGTGGCCCATGATTGTATGCAGTACGATCCTTTGGTATTTTGTTATGGCAATACCTACACCATCTCATTGTAGCTTGCATTCCAAAGTTCAATGAATATTGTAACGGAGAGATGGCAGGTTAGGATTAGGGTCTTGGAAACACATCAAAGAATGAGGCCTGTTCCGTACCTGATTTTGGAATTTTTGGCCGCTGTCAATCACATTCGTACTATGTGCATATAACTATGGGCCACAATAGGAGGCCTCCCACGTTAAATGCAAACCAAATGTTGATTGATTTTGTCCAGTTACTTCCGCTCCTCTGTTTAGACCAAAATTGGTTGATTTGGTGAAGTTCATCATTTCCTATTAACTTACCTATTTTCTCGGGAGGTTCCAGATCCTGTGGGAGAGAACAACAAACACTGCATCATCTCTGAGATATAGTTGTCTTCAATACATCCAACTATGTGTTGAGGCAGTCATGCTAGATAAAAAAACAACAATTATAAGTAGGATTAGCCACGCTCTCCCCCTGTGCTACTGTTTCAGTGAATTCTAACCTTGAACCAGCTCTTGTGCTTGTTTTCAAGGAGGAAGTCCTCCTCTTCGCAACATGGCTTCTGGAAGCACTCCATATCCACTGGTGCAGTTTCCATTATCTCTTCCTTCGTCAGGCAGACAGCAGAGTGTGGCTGTCTTCCACGCTGCAGACCACCAGGACAATAGAAGCCAAATCGCCAGACAACATCTCTCATGTGGGGATACTTAGAAGACACCTCACGTAGAGCCTCCCACAGCTGCTGGCGACAAGTGGTCAAGACACTGAAATCCGTCGCTTCTGGTGCTACCGTATGAATTACATGTAGTGGAAGGAGACGAAGCTCAAGGTTGCTAGGATGCTGAAGAAACTCCACCGACCTAGTTTGCTTGCCTGTTCGAATGACTCGGAACTGGATTCTATTTCTAAACCTTTTTTCTTTTTCTTTCAAGTGCCAGGTGTGAGACATCTTGACCACCAGTGCTGGGAACAGACCGAGAGGGACATAGCCAGTGGAGCGAGGGATAAGCAGGAGGGGGGCGGATTTGAGAGAAGAGAGAGTGGTAGGTTTGCTAGCTTCCGCAGAGGGGTCAGGCGGCAGAAGACATGGCATGAAGTAGCTTGTGGGACCCATGCAAGTCTTGACCACATAGAGAATGTAGCGATCTTTGAGAAGAGCTACAATCTCAGATGCAGGGATGGGGTCAGCAGATTTGGTGGTACAGATAGTCTCCATTAGTTCATGGGAAATTTCTCCAGTGTCTCGAATTGACTTTGCAGCCATTTTGTGGCCTGGATTGCAGGCATAGACAAAAACAAAGATTCGACTGAAAACGTTCAAGATGATGTTTGGGTCACAGATGACCTTGTCACATAGACCAGGTACGTTGGGGTAGTACAGCAGAGTACCGTAGTGCTCATGAATGTAGCGAAGGATGCCATCTTTTTTCCTTAGTAGGTGTTCCTTTTTGATGCCACAAGCTGTTGCTACCTCCACACACTCATTCAGGGTGCACCATCCTGGCTGCTTCTCGTGCTTGGTACGCAGAAGGAGATGAAGCAATAGCAGTGAAGGTGGTACACTTTCTTTCTGAAACTTGGTATCAATGATTGTAAGGATCGCCTTCCGTAGCTCCTCAATGTCCCCTTGATCCTTACTTGTGTTGTCCAGAGTGACTATGTACCTCGTGTCATCATGCGCTCTTAACTTTCCATCCTGGTCACTGGCTGGAAATAGAATGTCCTTCTTAATGTAGCTCTGCAAAGCTTCCTGAACAGACCTGTCGCGGGCGAGGACAGTTTCCTGAATGGTCTCCTTGGCCAGCTGGTCAAGATGTGTCCCAACCAGCAGTGCACATTGGGTACCAGACTGCAGTGATGAGATGCTGCAGAGTATGCGCTGGAGGACCACCTTTGCAGTGAACACTGACTCGTACTCAATGGAGCCAGCACCCTCCTTTCCTTGGAACTTAACCCAGTACTTCTTGTCAAGATCATGGTCGAGGTTGAGGAAGATGAGGCTGAGTGCTCGTCCTTCTAGGAGTAAGGGGAGGATCTCATGGCACTCAGGGTGACCTCCACAGTCCATCATGTGGAGGATAGTCACGTCTTCAATTGTCTCTAGCTTCTTCCTGACTTCATTCCATTTTTGTGCCTTGACTAGGCTTGCGAGAAGAGTTGCCAGGTTTTCTTCTTTGAGAGTAGTTGATTGTGAAAGCTCATCCTTTGAGGTGAGCTCTTCAGCCGCATTGCTACTGGCTACAGTAGACTGGGAGGAGACTGAATTCCAAACTTGTGTCTTGACTGGACTGGTGAGGGTAGTTGCTTGTTTTTCTTCGTCCAGTGCTGGAGGCTCATTCGTTAAGGTGACTAAAGACTGCTCTTTAGCACCACTGCTGCTGGCTACATCGGGCTGGGAGGAAGACGTCGAGACAAGAGAGGATTTGCTGCTAGGAGGTGACTTGAGAAAGCAACTATAGAGTGTCTGTCCCTGTTGCTCCAGATCCTGACACTTCCACTCTACTTTTCCTCCCACACCAGCGATCAATATCGACTGTTTTACTGTCCTTTGGAGCTCAACTGTTTGTGGCTTTTCAAAACCAGTGCTGGGGTTCGGGGAATCATTTGGATCTATATACTGTAACTGGTTGGAGAGGCGTAGCATTGCAGTGGTCTTCCCGGTACGGGGTAGGCCACAGAGGAGCATCTTGTATGACTTCATTTCCATTTCACCTTGCTGCTCAATGTATCGCTGGATGAGGAGTCTGTCTCTAGCAGCTGCTGTAGGTGTAATACACATATCACATTAACACGATAGTAGCAGATAAGTACTGTAGCTTACACCTTCATAAATATATTTACAGCCTCTTGCAGCCATTAGACATTCCAGCAAGTACATATGATTGTGTAGCATGAGAAGTATGAGGGAATTAGTACACCTTGTGAGAGCTGCAGTGATGATGAAATCCTGGTAGCAGCCGTTGCAACTGGTTGCAACTTGCAGGTATCACAACTCATTAACGCAATGTCACGTGGGACCATGCTCAGTCAATCGATCGATCGATCGAGTCAGCAATGGAGAAGACAAGAAATTGTCACAGTGCTCACAACTTCGCCGGCTGTGTGGTCAGAACCTTTGTTTGCCTTTCCTAAGAACGGTACTGCCACCGGAAGTCGAAGAGAGCGCTCAAGCAATGGTGGCCAACAGCGAGACAAAAGCGCTCATATCTCCACCACCAAGGTGAGTTTCAGCACCAACTTTTTACGAAACGCGAATGAAAGCATGGCAAAAGTGATGACTATCGGCCTATTCCATTATCGGAATCGGTAGTAGCTATCGGTAAAATTCGGTGTTGGTGGAACACTAGCTAAAAGTAGCATTTAGATTTTACAACAACAATTACAACCATTGTATTGAAGAGTGACAGTTATAGCACAAGGGCTAACGTAGAGTAGAGGTAGGGGTAGGGTTAGTAGCAGTTGAAATGACTGCTGTGTGAGCACTCATGTTATTTTAATACTAGGACTGTTTCTCTGTGAGGTGAGCAGAAGAAACGCGAATGAAAGCAGGGTTCAAAAGTAGTGTAGTAAGGGCCCACCCATCACTAAAGTCTTGAGCAGCATTTCTAACTTAGCTTAACATTTGGGTAAGGTTGTGCATTCCGATTTACAGTGAAATACGAACTACGGTGTGCTTTCTCTGCCGAGCGTTTCTTCTCAAGGACTTCGCAAAGACGTGCGTCCTTACAGTGAAAAATGGACTTATACATTCATAGCTGGTCGTTGATATTCACAGCTTACCGCAGCTTGTGGTTTATACAGTGCTGAATGGGTGGGCGGATACTACATGCCTAATTAGTCTGAGTACGTATCTAGCGACCACCCCCCTGACCACACAGGTGTGATCGCTGTCGTTCACTAACGCTCACATGCTGAATCTCACCCCGCTGGCTAAGTTGTGAGTGCTGTAATAACTTCTTGTCTTCCCTTTGGTCGCCATTGCTCGCGATCGACTGAGCGTGGTTGCCACATGGCATGTGCGTTAATTGAAACAAATTGCAATACTTAGCTTGTGTTACGGCGAGTCAAAACTGGGGTTGCAACACGTACGGCTACTTGAGAGCACTCTAAATAATTTCTGATCTTCCCTATAATATATAGCTATCATGGTACTCACGTGATGTGTGATAATTGGAACCAACTATCACACTTAGTTTGTGCTACTGTTAACCGCGGCTACCAGGAGTGCGGTCGCCCCTTGTTAAATTAAATATACCCATTTAATGGAATCTGTACTCTTGGTAGCCGGTGAATCTTGGCCCAGGTCTCTGTACCTGGGCAGCATCCACCAGCATATAGCCATACTCACGGTTCATTCCAATTAATGCACATGTCAGGTGACGACCATGCTGCCTGGGTGAATCGAAGTGAACAATGTTGGCCAAAGGGAAGACAAACAATTATTGCAGTGCTCGCAACTTCACCATCAGGGCGAATTTCAGCACATAAGCGTCAATGTACGATGGCGATCATGATGGCATCTCTGTGGGCCTTTCCTAAAGGTGTACTGCCAACAAAAGTCAAAGTGACCTGTTCGAGCAATGGCAGCCGATGGGAAGACAAACGCGCTCATAACCCCACCACCAACGGCTAAGCCCAGACGTGGCCAAGCTGTTTGCACTCTTTGGGTGCACCCACCAACCTCCCACTGCCCTGCTCAAGCAGAACCTAAGTCCCAAGGACATTGACACAATGAAGCTGAAGTCTCATGACGCATATATGTGTCATTGGTTGGTAAAGGGCTCACAACAACACCAAGACAAGAGCAGGTGCTTAGGCAGCCAGAATTGTTGAGACATCTACAGACTGAGTCAGCAAGTAACCACTGTCACGTCCTGATACAGATTTGGGACCGTTCATTTTAACTGTAGACAGCACATGATCGACTACACTATTATACTTCTGCACATAGCTATCTGACTATAGTTAGGCTTGCATGCGTAAGCAAAGCAAGTTATTGATGGGGGACCACCATACCTTTGATACAGGCATCAGCAGGGTTTCGGGGGGGGGGGGGGGGGGGGGGGGGGGGGGGGGGGGGGGGGGGGGGTCCAATAAAGGCTCCTCTGTTTAGACCAAAATTGGTGGATTTGGTGAAGTCAAGAGCGTATAAGTAGGTGGGCGCGATCTACTTATGCGCTCTTGGTGAAGTTAATTTCCTATCAACTTACCTATTTCCTCGGGCGGTTCCAGATCCTGTGGGAGAGAACAACATACACTGCATCATCTCTGAGATATAGTTGTCTTCAATACATCCAATTATGTGTTGAGGCAGTGCGCATGCTACTAGATAACAAACAATTACAAGTAGAATTAGCCACACTCTCCTCCTGCTTTCAGTGAATTCTAACCTTGAACCAGCTCTCGTGCTTGTCTTCAAGGAAGAAGACCTCCTCTTTGCAACATGGCTTTTGGAAGCACTCCATATCCACTGGTGCAGCTTCCATTATCTCTTCGCCTGTCAGGCACACAGCAGAGTGTGGCTGTCCTCCAGGCTGCAGACCACCAGGACAGTAGAAGCCAAATTGCCAGACAACATCTCTCATGTGGGGATACTTAGAAGACACCTTACCTAGAGCCTTCCACAGCTGCTGGCGACAAGAGGTCAAGATGCTGAAATCAGTCGCTTCTGGTGCTACCGTTCGACTTAGTGGAAGGAGACGAAGCTCAAGGTAGCTGGGATGCTGAAGAAACTCCACCTTCCTAGTTGGCTTACCTTTTTGCCTGACTCTGAACTTGATTCTATTCCTAAAGCGCTCACCTTCCTTCAAGTCCCAGGTGTGAAACATCTCGACCACCAGTGCTGGGAACAGACTGAGAGGGACAAAGCCAGTGGAGCAAGGGACAAACAGGAGGGGGGCGGGGTTGAGAGAAGAGAGGGTGATAGGCTTACTAGCTTCGACGCCCACGGAGGGGTCGGGCTGCAGAAGACAAGGCATGAAGTACTTCCTGGTACCTGCTGCATTACGGATACTCTTGTAGAGAATGTAGCGATCCTGGAGAAGAGCTACAATCTCTGATGTAGGGATGGGGTCAGCAGATTTAGTGGCACAGATGATCTCCATTAGGTCATGGGGGATTTCCCCAGTGGCTCGAATTGACTTTGCAGTCTGAATGTGGCCGAGACTGCAAGCAGAGGGGAAGAGGAAGGTTCTTGTGAAAGGATGCAAGATGATGTTTGGGTCACAGATGACCTTGTCACAGAGACCTGGTACTGTAGGGTAGTACAGCAGAGTGCCATAGTGCTTGTGGATATAGCGAAGGATGCCATTTTCGCCTAGTAGCTCTTCCATTTTGATGCCACAAGCTGTTGCTACCTCCACGCACTCCTCCACAGTGCACCATCCTGGCTCTCTCTCATACTTGTCATGGAGGAGGAGGTGAAGCATTAGCCATGCAGTCGGTATAGGCTCTGGCTGAAACCTGGTCTCAATGATGGTATGGATGACCTTCCTTAGCTCCTCGATGTCTCCTCGATCCTCACTCATGTTGTCCAGAGTTGCTATGTACTTCCCTTCCTGGACATTGGCTGGAAATAGAATGTCCTTCTCAATGAAGCTCTTGAAAGTTTCCTGAATAGATGTATTGAGAGTGAGGACAGCTTCCTCATTGCTGTGGTCAAGATATGACCCAACGAGCAGAGCGACCTGCCTCTCCTTGTGAGCACAAGACTGTAGTGATGAAATCATGCAGAGTAAGCGCTGGAGGACCTCCCTTGCTGTGAACACTGACTCATATATATACTCAATGGAGCTAGGACCCTCCTTCCCTCGAAACACAACCTGGTAGGTCTTGTCAAGGTCATGGGTCAGGTTGAGGAAGATGAGGCTGAGTGAAGGTCCTTCTAGGAGCAAGGGGAGGATTTCATGGCACTCAGAGTGACCTCCACAGTCCATCGTGTGGAGGATAGTCACGTCTTCAATTGCCATTAGCTTCTCCCTGACTGCATTCCAGTCTTGTGCCTTGACTAGACTGGTCAGAGGCAAGACATCGTCATCTTCCTCTGAGGTGTGCAAAGACTGCTCTTCAGCACCGCTGCTGCTTGCTACAACAGACTGGGAAGAAGATGAGGTCACAACAGCAGAGGGTGTGCTGCGGGAGGATGACTGGAGAATGCGACTATACAGAGTCTGTCCCTGCTGTTCCAGATTCTGGTACTTCCATTCCGCAACACCAGTGATCATAGCCGACTGTTTCACTGTCTTCTTGTACAGCTCAACAGTTATTGGCTTTTCAAAACCAGTGCTGGGGATTGGGGAATCTTTTGGGTCAAGACACCGTAACTGGTTGGAGAGGCGCAGCATTGCAGTGGTCTTCCCGGTACAGGGTAGGCCGCAGATGAGCATCTTGTGTGAGTTCATTTTCAGACTTCCTTGCTGTTCAATGTGTCGCTGGATCAGTAGTCTGTCCCTAGCAGCTGCTGCAGGTGTATTACACATGGCACAATAACATAATAGTAGCAGAAACTGAATAAATTCACATGCAGCATTAAATTATGCGATTTTGTTGTTATGGGGGCCCATCTTCACCAATAGCATATGAACTGTATCATAAACATTAAATACAAGTGTAAAATATGTATGGAGATGTAGGGATAGCAGAACAGCAAAAAGTATGAAAACAAGCAGGGATGATGGCATAAACAGTTCAGTATACAACCCCACCTTACATATCTTTCCTCATAATACATGTATAATAAGAAAGATATGTAGGGTGTTGTATGCTGAACTGTATTACGTATGCCATCATCCCTGCTTGTTTTCTTACTTTTTGCTGTTCTGCTATCCCTCCTACATCTCCATATGTTTTTTTTTGTCTCGGCACCGAAGTGCCGAGACACAGTGCTGGAAGCGTAGGTACGTACGTGGTACGTGGTACGTACGTACGTACGTCGCTTTTCGCAATGCGCCCGCGCAAGTGCAGCAACCTGCTCTACACTCTTAATAGGGTGTCAAACATATTTATAACCAGCAAGTAGATCCTCAAAAGTGATTATGGGTTTTGCTTGACTGCTCATGAATCCACTTACCAAGACTGTGGCTATGTAAATCAGGACAATACCATACAGTGGGAAAATTTGGCGGGGGGTTTAATTTGGCGATTTGGCGGTGCAGGAAAAAATCGCCAAATTAAATTCCGCCAACATTAAACGCCACCCCAGCCGGCCAGCCACTCGGGTATACGCGCGCACATTAGTCATACGTACATGGTAGCGCTGTACCAGTATTTCAGAAAAGATTCAGCTGCTGTATACTCCCAAGAGAACGCAACATCGGGAATTCCTCTCTCTCTGGGAAGGAACTACAAGCGAGTGTGAGGGATGTGGCCAACAATTGCGCTCGAGCGCATAGCCACCACAGCGCACTGATCCAGTCGCCGCTCTCGGACGGTGGGGCTCTACACTGTATGGAAAACGTGATGGCCTCTGACACATCCCTCTACTTCGAAAGTCTCCATGGTTAGCTGGTAACTATTAAACTAGTCGCACTCGATCGATACATGTACAGTTCACACTAGCACGGAGCGCTTGTACTGTACGGCCACGCGCACGCTGAGGCTTATGTCATTGCCGTTTCGTCATTTGTGTCGAGGATCGAAATTGCCAAATTTAAAATTCGCCAAATTTTAAAAATACAGCGTTTTGGCTGAAATCGCCAAATTTAATGCCCGCCAAATTTTCCCGCTATACGGTAAATCAGGACAATGAATATTCACTCATCCATACAGCACTCAGCCATCACAAGTGCATACTAACTACACACACTCAGCTCTAGCTAGCTAGATAGATACAGGAGCTTATGTGCTCCTGATAGATAATTTCTGAAAGAATTGGCCAAGGTGTTGTCTAGGTCCATTTATGAATTAAAACAGCCCACCTGGCTCTGACTAAACATCAAGCCCAGACACGACCATACTGCTTTCACCCTTTGGGTGAACATTCCCACCTCACCCTGACCCACCCCTTTCTCACACAAGGATATTGACGCTGACTTAAACTGAAAGTCTCATAGCTAACAGGTTTTGCAGTCATAAAGGGTTAAACAGCTGCCATGACCTCTGCATGATTCTAGCTGATACCAAGTCGTGCCGAGACACATCAAGTCTTTTTAAAGACTCACTTGTTACACTTGTTTACCTCATTTTTGTGCAGCTTACTTGATATCATTCACTCCGCACACAGAACACAATTTTGAGTTTAAAGTTCAAAGTTGCTCTACGAATGCGCACATATGAAGAAAATGGCGTCACACATGAAGCCACAGTTATTGAGTGGGCGGTTTCAAGCGCCTCGTGAGACTTCGAAGTTGTCAAAAAGCGATGGGGTTGTGCACTGCTCAGTGTAAAATGCTGCTGTTTTGTGCAAACACCGTCGTGAGGGAGTCAGCCAAATTTGAACTAGCCCGTCTGAAGAAAGAAGAAGAAGAAGAAAACCAATTTTGGCGGTTTGGTGTCTTTTTGGCGCGGTACTTTCGCGATGGTTTTTCACGACACTGGGAGTCTTCTTGGCCAGGAAAACACTCGAAGATGAATAGTAAGTTGTCATAAAGGCTTATTTGCTGCCCGTTTTTTGAGATTTCGAGAGATTTGAATTTATGATAGTGAGTCTGACCACTCAGACAGGCAGAAACAGCATGTTTACACTAGTACTCGTTTGAACAGGAGCACATGAGCCGCCGAAGGAGTGTCAAACTCAGCCCTAGCGCCGCTAGTGGAAGTGGTAGGTATTCATGCGACCAAACGTTAAACTTATGCGGCAAGAGGCCATTACGTAAAAGGGTGAAAGACAAATTGGCGTTTGTGCGGTCCCGCAAAGGTCTTCCATATAAGGTATGACCGACCGTAAGGTGTGAGGGCGCACAACATGTCTACACTAGTTCGATGCTCCTTCGCCCCCTCCAGCGGCTCATGCACTCCTGGTTTAAAGTCATGCTTTTCGCCACGTGGTTATGGAATTTTTGGTCTGCATTCCGTGCAAATAACTCAGAAACTGCCTTCAGATCTGACCCCATTTCCACATATTGTATAGTCCTATTCCTGCTCTATTGAATGGTACCGGTTTTGTGCTGCTCAGAGGGGGCAAACAAAAATGTGCCAAGAAAATGTGCACCGATTTAAGATGAGGCCGATTGAACCATCCGGCCACAACAGCTTCCCCGGGCCAAGCGGGTAGAGGTTACCACTTGAAACGTGGGTTGTGGATAGTAAAGGCATATAGATGTATAAAACCGCTGGAAAACCACGCGCATACAGCTGCTCCATTGGTGGATATAGCCCATACAAACTCACCAGAACTTGCGGTGACACGTTGGAATGTGCTTGCATTTTGACCAATAATACCCATATACTTGTCACTGGCGGAACAACTGCGACTGTTCAAATAATAGACTAAGAATTTCAAACGTGGGTGTTCAAACTTCTTGGAATACAGCATTTTTCTTGGAAAAGGGGGGTGTTTGAAATTCGAATTAATAGAGCGTTCAGATTATCAGTCACTATCACGTCACGCAAGAAAACGGTCTTATGTACTGCAACTACAGCAAGCAGGTAGTTTCGTGGCAGAGACTAGCTGGTACTGCCTAGTTTTGTGCTGCTGATTTAGATCTTAGTACTTCCGAAGTCGTAGTTGAACTCGTCCACACAGTCACGCACCCCGTCTGGAATGGACCGTACAGATGCCATACTTGCTGCCAGTTCTCGTTGTGGCTCCACCTTAGGTTTCGTACGCAGGCCTTCTCACCCCAGCGTTTGTAGCTTGCCATATATACTAACGCAAAGGGTTGAAACCAAAAATGAAAATATTGTCATCTAGCAAGCTATGGTAACGCACATTCACTACGTTCATTGGTAGAGGAACATGCAATGAAATTCCAGGTTTGTATGATAAAATCTGTATGACCATAGTACCAAGCTATACCGGAAAATATCATGATTTTGTTGCCGTAGTATTGTTACGACTATTGGCACAGGCTCAGTCCTGCAGCACTTGGGCTCAATGACATACGGCCCTGCACTCATGCTAGTACCTGTATATACTCTGTCTTCAAGAACAGGGGTAGGATCCCGTGTAATCCCTTCTGGATTGAGAGTGACAAACACACAGATGATAAGATATGATGGCTACATTTTACTTTCCGCAAATGGCTGCAAACATCACGCACAAACTTCTATCGACTTTCTCTACAGTTTAGCTGGTCAAAAGTCGAGAAATAATATTCAACTTCCAACACATCCAATAAGTCCAAGTGCTAACGTTTCTAATCATGCGTCGAAATTTGTCACAGTTTGGCTGACTGAATTTCTATTGTTGCGTTGCATTTCAAAAATAATAATTTTTTGAGCGATGCATAATTAGAGCGCCTACGGTAATTCAGATAATATAGCTATCTATGTTCAAAGACAGTAGCCATGGACAACAGTTATTGTTTTAGCAGCCAGTCTTGCAAATCATTTCTCAATGTCTAATTCTATTGCAATGGTTACCTGACAGTGTACTTCCTCTTGCAGTAGAAGTTGGTCCGGGTCCAGCTATATTGCTGGCTGCTACTTGAACTCTGTAAGTTATATGTTTGTGTGTGTGCATTTGTATGTACATGCACAATTATGCACTTGTGTGGGCATTTTGATATGTATATACCATACTCTCACGAAAGAGCGCCCACCCTTAAAAGAGTGCCAACCCCCCACTTTTGGCTCAGTTACTTGTATAGGGTCTACGTTTACTCGAATGAGTGCCCACCCTTCCGCTAGCCTCATGCCTTATACGACAGACAATGGAGCGCATTTATGAGATGCTCTACGCGCATCTGAGGTAAGCAATTTTGCTCACAGAAAGTCACTATGAGTCTGTGTATCCGTATCCGTCTATGTGTGTTGGCTTGCCTGTGACCGTCACGGGACCTCAGCGAGTGCTTGAAGGCAGTGAAGACCATGCGGTAGGCAGCTAGTGAATCCAGTGATGGGAGGGCTCTGAAGCACGCGCGCTTGCTGCTAGCTGCTGCTTGTTTTTGGTGTACGTAAACAAAGCTGAGCGCTCTTTTGGGGTTGAGTGCAGAAACACTTGAAATAGTGCCCACCCTGTTCGGCAAGCATGTAAGGGTGCTGCCCATGGGCGCTCTTTGTGAGAGTACGGTACATACATGCACATATACATTCGAGTGTGTACGTATATATAGATGCAAATGTCCATATGTGGGAGTCCCGGGTAGATTATTATTATTTTTCATTACTCTCTAGCAACCATTGTACAACAACTAGAAACATAGGACAAACTGTAGCAGCAAGATGGATCCCTTGTCTAAGAAATAACCACGTCTGAAGGATAACAGAATAAAGAGAGTAGCCTCGTTCCCAGGCCATCTGTCAGTCGCGCGCGCATCGCATACGTGACCTTTGAACCCTTGTCAGATAGCTGGCAGAAGGCCTGGTACCACTCCTACGTCAATTACAAGCAAAGTGGACACGGTTATGAAGCAACTCGACTACAAGTATGCTTTCGAGTTTATATTGATACCACGAAGACACCAACTTGATGCCAACTCAGCGCTAACGTTTGACTACTCAGGCGTACCAAGCGCTTGGTAAGCTACTGTAGATGTAAGCTATTGTAGTTACCTAGGCTACTACAACTGTACAACAAGGAGTTCCATACCTGACATATGATATGCCTCCAGCGGTCCACCACAGTAGTGTAAAAGCCAACAATAACTCGCTAGGAAACCTCCGTTAGCCCGTGAACTTCCGGCACGTAGCCATTTTACATGAAACCGTGTCCACTACGTCATAACCGTGTCCTGCATGCCATGCTAGCGCTTGTAAATGACGTAGGAGTGGTACCAGCTTCTGCCAGCTTATCTGACAAGGGTTCAAAGGTCACAGATGCGATGCGCACGCGACTGGCAGACGGCCTGGGAACGAGGCTATAAAGAGAGCACAGTAAGCGTTATAACATTAACAGTACAATGTAGACGTACCGTTGATCCGCGATCTAACACTCAGTGCGTAGGCGCTGTTACCTGCTTTGTTTCATAGGTGCTTCTGCTTTAGACAAAGGATCCCTCTCAATGTTGATGTTTGACCCGTGTTTGTAGCTAACGGTTGAATCTTGCCATTTATTTGTATTAGGATTTACAAAATAATGCGTCAAGCAGTACTTACTCGTAAACTGCGTTCTTAGTGAGATGAAAGTTGTGGCTGTCCCTAATGCTGTAGATGAAGTGTACTTGGGAACTTTCGACAACTGGTAACGGTGTCAGAGTAGCAAAGTCAGTAGCTGTTTCGATCTCCACTACCTCACGGATCTGTACAGTATAGCTCAGCACCGGATGTCCACTGTTATCTCTGGGAGCATCCCATGAAACCTTGAGAGCAACTTCACCAACAACCACTTCAACCTTGAGGTTCTGTGGCATGGTAGGGGCTATGCATGAGAAGGAAGGGATTTCACCAGCAAATTGATACACAAAATTCAACATACTGGGGGCCACACAACAACCTCCTCTCAAAACATAGTACACAATTCTACACTCAAGATGGGGAAACGTTTCGCCTTCAGTCCATGCCATCCAACAAGGTAAAGTCAGCCATCTCATGATCAAGTGAGTTACAATGATATAATACCGGAAATTATTCAACTACTCTCATGCAGTGTAAGTGTTTCAACTTGTCGTTGCTGGTTTTCTGCCAAGCTAACGAACAGTGAAGCCCTGGCTATGCTTGCTATTCGAAGGAAACTAGAGAAACCAGAGGGCGGACTGTCAGAAGCCAAGTCATTCATCGATTGTCTTAAAACTGTTTATTTGCCATGTTCTCTTCTCAACACCTACCGTATATCTTCTAAAAGTTCGGCAGGTTTTTATTAATTATTCATAAGCCTTGCCAAAATAATTAGAAGTAAAATCGCAAAATTTGTACCAAAATACAGAAGTGCCGAATAATTAGAAGTGTTACCCACGGTCGGTCGGTCGGATTTTTTCCACTCAAGATTCAAGTCTCAAGATCGAGCAGCTATACCGGTGGGGCGTCTTTCCTCTTGGCTAGCACCTGCGTCGGAATTGTCGGCGTACGAAGCGAACTGTGCGGCTGCAGGCTGTACGATCGATACCCCCCGGAACTCACCCCGCGTCGTTCTATGTTCATCTGTGTTGACTCTCAGGGTCAGGGCAAGACTCGCGAGTGTACTTCAGCGCAGGGCTTTCACTCGAACTGGTCAACGTGGCACGTACATCGAATGCGATCGGTCGACTTCCAGGGGCTCGTGTGCATTGGCGACAGCTAGCTCAGTGGAGCTTTCACCGCTTGAGGCAGCACCGAACTCACCGATCTCTCTCCTGGCTGGCTCTGGGCTTGTATAAGCCTCTCGGACAGGACGGCAAGCTGCCGAAAAACCCATTACATTAAATTCCAAAATATTTGGGAATTCCCTTGCCGAAATTTTTTCCCATTTGCGTGAAGGGGTGCCAAATAATTAGGGATGCCGAATTTTTAGAAGATATACGGTAGAAGTAGTACACTTCTGTTTGAAGACTAACCTGACAGCGACAGCAATTTTGAGAATTTGTGGTGTGTACGAATATCTTCAATATATATTGAAACACCAAGGTATTGGGGGTTCAGGTCAACTACACACCCCATGACATTTGTATGTCACAAGTACCAACCAAAGAGGGTGTAGCTACTTCCTTAGAGTCACATGATACTACTCACTGGGCCCTGGGTTGGATTCAACATCGCCAGCCATCATCAGCAGCATTTCGTTCACCAAACCACCACACTCCGTCAGTGTACAGAAAATCGCTGATTTCAAGATAGCAGAGTAGCAACACCAAATAGTTCTTGCCTGATGGAAACAAGATGGAGTAGCTAATAATAATATCAAGGGCGTATCGAGTCGCCGAAGGCGGCAAGAGGGCATGTAACTCTGCAAACAGCAAAATCCAAATCGATTCTATTTATAGAAATCACGTTCTACATTATTATTTTTGAGATCCACTGGTCTGACATGCTAACCAGGGGAGTCACAGCCACTGTTCCTAAAAATATCCATCCTCTAGTAAGTCAATAAACATTTAATCTAAACTCACTGCTGTTACCCTGGACGGCGTTTACCACTGCCTTCTCCTTGCCTCAGTTTCGCTAGCAAACTCCGACAAACCGTGTCATTCAGTGGAGACGGTCCTGAGCGAAGCCTACGGCACCTGCGTGCAATGGCTGCCTCATGTAGGACGGACAGGCACGTTGATTCCAGCCGTCAAAACTTTGATGGCGTCCACTCATCTACTCTACGTGCTCTGGCCTGCTCTGCGATATTCCGCCGTTTACATTGTGATTACGAGAGTTACATGCCCTCTTCTCTTTAGGGTAGATGCACCCGTGATATTATGAAACACAACATGGTATACACACACAGGCATAGGAATGGCCATGGTCCTCCTCTACATAAGGCAACGTTGGCCCCCGTTCATTGCTATATGCATAGGTATAAGAATGGGGGGGGGGGGGGGGGGGGGGCAGAGGGGGAGGGGGGAGTGTGAGGAAGGGGGAGTGGGAGGAAGGGGGAGGGGGAGGAGGGGGGAGGAGGGGGAAGGGGGAGGGAGGGGGAGGGGGGAGGGAGGGAGGGAGGGAGGGAGGGAGGGAGGGAGGGAGGGGGGAGGAGGGGGAGGGGGGAGGGAGGGGGGAGGGAGGGGGGAGGGAGGGGGGAGGGAGGAGGGAGGGGGGCATTCAATATCATTTAACTGCTACATTCTTGTGTTCAGACCAATGAGAAATATAATCTCCAAGGATACCACTGAGTTTGTGCACAAATGGCATAGCTATAAAACTGTCATCAGGAGACATTAATTGAGTAATCTACTCGGTGAGCAGTTAAGTCCTGATGTACCCCCAGCACATACAGTGAATTGACCTACCCTTGATTTTCACTTGACAGTCAACAAGGCACAAATTACAAGTAACTTGGGGTTGTGTACTGCTCAGCGTACATGTATGTTGCATGCTGTTTAAAGTGAAAAGCCCACCTTATTTGGTAGCTTGGCATCTTTCTGACCTGGAGTCATCGCGGATTGCGTCTGGAGTCGTTTGTGTCCGGTGGACGTGATCCGCTAGCCAATTATGTCCGCTAGCGGATTGCGTCCACCCAGATTAATGGAAATGGTCCGGATTCGCGGATTCTGTCCGTTCAACCGTCCAATGAACAGCCTGACGTTCGGAGGCGGGAGAGCTAGCCTGATGGGGATGTGTATGCACAGGCTCGTGCTGACCTAGCCTCGGCCCCAGACCCAAACCCACCCCAGCACGGATCGCATCTATAGTATCACGCGATCATACTAGATGCGATCTGTGCTGGGGTTGGTTTGGGTCTGGGACCAAGACTAATGCTGCCCTGGATGAATTCGTTTGCCACCTACTCAGTCAAGTGCCATGCACGTTGGAAGCTCTCGTGGACTGTTCAGTTGGAGCCACCAACAGAAGAGAACTGCAATTGTAGTTCGTGTAGGTAGCTAAGTGAGTGTCATAGCGTGACTATGCCTCTTATAACTGAGTCAATCCCATCAAGACAATTAATAACTGAACGTACATGTAAGGGAGGACACCAGCGGCTAGCTGATAGTGTCTGAGCGGACATCATATATGCATCGCTAGCAGATAGCGTCCAGGCGGACACCATCCGCTAGCAGATGGAGTCCGGGCGGACACCATCCGCTAGCAGATGGAGTCCGGACGGACACCATCCGCTAGCAGATGGAGTCCGGACGGACACCATCCGCTAGCAAATAGTGTCCGGGTGGACACCACCCGCTAGCAGCTACCGTCTGCACTCCGGACACTATATCCGCGAAAACGGACACAAACTGCTAGCATATCGGGTCCGGGGCGGACACTATCCACGGCCGGACGCGATTCGCTGTGACACCGGTACTTCCTCCATGCTTTTTCGTGATACTAATAGTCTTCATGGTCTGTCCGCACTAACCCTTATGATACTGAGCTCAAAGCAAATTTTCAATATCTGTACAGCCTTGTTATACAACATGTGAACCCCCCACCTCCAGCAGGTTGGCCCATACTATTCACTCAGTGAAAACTCACGGTCCTGATTCCATAAGTGCACAGGATCCCAATCAGTATCCGGGGGAACACAATCAACAGAGGCACTCCACAATAGCTTCGATGAATTTGAATTTGGATACGAAAATGAGCATGATTCGCAGTTCTTGCCAGCCACTTACCAGAACCTGCAAGAGGTAACCTAGAGAGACAGGAATGCAGATCAGAGAGATAGAACTTCACATTTCACAACTCATCAATCAAGTTGCAAAAATTGGGTGAGCCTGAAAAGGCTTCATGCAGTTGTGAAGATGGGAAGAGGCAGACCACCTCTTAGGGATTCCCTTAGAAGTACAGAATCAAGGGTGCTTCCCCCGCCTATTGCGGCACAGTGCCCCCTCCTATTACAGCACAGTGCCCCCTCCTATTGCGACACAGTGCCCCCTCCTATTGCGACACAGTGCCCCCTCCTATTGAGGTACAGTGCCCTCTCCTATTGAGGTACAGTGCCCCCTCCAATATTGCGGCACAGTACCCCCTCCTATTGCGGCACAGTGCCCCCTCCTATTGCGGCACAGTGTACCCTCCTATTGCGGCACAGTGGCCCCTCCTATTGCGGCACAGTGCCTCCTCCTACTGCGGCACAGTGCCCCTTCCTATTGTGGCACAGTGCCCCCTCCTATTGTGACACAGTGCCCCCTCCTATTGCGGCACAGTGCCCCCTCCTATTGTGGCACTGTGCCCCCTCCCACTGTGGCACAGTGCCCCTTCCTATTGCGACACAGTGCCCCCTCCTATTGCGGCACAGTGCCCCCTCCTATTGCGGCACAGTGCACCCTCCTATTGCGGCACAGTGGCCACTCCTATTGCGGCACAGTGCCTCCTCCTACTGCAGCACAGTGCCCCTTCCTATTGTGGCACAGTGCCCCCTCCTATTGCGACACAGTGCCCCCTCCTATTGCGGCACAGTGCCCCCTCCTATTGTGGCACTGTGCCCCCTCCCACTGTGGCACAGTGCCCCTTCCTATTGCGACACAGTGCCCCCTCCTATTGCGGCACAGTGCCCCCCCCCTATTGCGGCACAGTGCACCCTCCTATTGCGGCACAGTGGCCACTCCTATTGCGGCACAGTGCCTCCTCCTACTGCGGCACAGTGCCCCTTCCTATTGTGGCACAGTGCCCCCTCCTATTGCGACACAGTGACCCTCCTATTGCAGCACAGTGCCCCCTCCTATTGTGTCAAAGTGCCCCCTCCTATTGTGGCACAGTGCCCCCTCATATTGCGACACAGTGACACTCCTATTGCAGCACAGTGCCCCCTCCTATTGCGGCACAGTGCGCCCTCCTATTGCAGCACAGTGCCCCCTCCTATTGTGTCAAAGTGCCCCCTCCTATTGTGGCACAGTGCCCCCTCATATTGCGACACAGTGACACTCCTATTGCAGCACAGTGCCCCCTCCTATTGCGGTACAGTGCCCCCTCCTATTGCGGCACAGTGACCCCTCCTATTGTGGCACAGTGCCCCCTCCTATTGTGGCACAGTGCCCCCTCCTATTGCGGCACAGTGACCCCTCCTATTGCGGCACAGTGCCCCCTCCTATTGCGACACAGTGCCCCTCCAATTGCGGCACAGTGCGCCCTCCTATTGCGGCACAGTGACCCCTCCTATTGTGGCACAGTGCCCCCTCCTATTGCGACACAGTGCCCCCTCCTATTGCGACACAGTGACCCTCCTATTGCAGCACAGTGCCCCTCCTATTGCGGCACAGTGCGCCCTCCTATTGTGGCACAGTGCCCCCTCCTATTGCAGCACAGTGCCCCTCCTATTGCGGCACAGTGCGCCCTCCTATTGTGGCACAGTGCCCCCTCCTATTGTGGCACAGTGCCCCCTCCTATTGCGGCACAGTGCCCCCTCCTATTGTGGCACAGTGCCCCCTCCTATTGCGGCACAGTGCCCCCTCCTATTGCGACACAGTGCCCCTCCTATTGCGGCACAGTGCGCCCTCCTATTGCGGCACAGTGACCCCTCCTATTGTGGCACAGTGCCCCCTCCTATTGCGGCACAGTGCCCCCTCCTATTGCGACACAGTGACCCTCCTATTGCAGCACAGTGCCCCTCCTATTGCGGCACAGTGCGCCCTCCTATTGCGGCACAGTGCGCCCTCCTATTGTGGCACAGTGCCCCCTCCTATTGCGGCACAGTGCCCCTTCCTATTGCAGCACAGTGCCCCTCCTATTGCGGCACAGTGCGCCCTCCTATTGCAGCACAGTGCCCCTCCTATTGCGGCACAGTGCCCCCTCCTATTGCGACACAGTGACCCTCCTATTGCAGCACAGTGCCCCTCCTATTGTGGCACAGTGCCCCCTCCTATTGTGGCACAGTGCCCCCTCCTATTGCGGCACAGTGCGCCCTCCTATTGCAGCACAGTGCCCCTCCTATTGCGGCACAGTGCCCCCTCCTATTGCGGCACAGTGCCCCCTCCTATTGCGGCACAGTGCCCCCTCCTATTGCGGCAAGGTGCACCCTTCTATTACGGCACAGTGCTCCCTCCTATTGTGGCACAGTGCCCCCTCCTATTACGGCACAGTGCTCCCTCCTATTGTGGCACAGTGCACCCTTCTATTACGGCACAGTGCTCCCTCCTATTGTGGCACAGTGCCCCCTCCTATTGCGGCAGAGTGTTGGGGACTTGAGCATGCCCTCATGTTACATGATACATCTCTTACCTGGCTGTTAGATAAGGGTAGAAAGTGTTGCTCAGAATTCTGTTTGAATCTCCCCCCTCCTCCGGTCCTGTTGTTCTGTGGCCATATTGGAACACAGCCATCAAGACAGCCAGGGCTTGGAGTAGGACCAACCTCTTCCTCGTCTTCACGTTCCACATTCTGACAGGCTGCAAATAAATCAGTTGGACTGACGATCATCAACAGAATAGAAACTGTCGTTGAATATTTACAGACGTTCCAACTCTCCCTCATTACGAGGTCGAGGGCGACACCTTCATTTTGCAGTGGTTATGCACTCACCCTCCTAGAACACGTTATCACTACTTGATGTAACATGAGTATTTATACCATCACATTTTGGGCCAAATATAAGTCCTCTTCATGTGTCTATCAGAGACAATGACATCATCGACGATGATTGTATGCCAGATACTAAGATATGGAAAATGCCAACATTCATGCAGCATGACGATCGGAAACACCAGACATTGACGAGGCTGAAGCAAGACATGGACAAACAGAGCAGGGGCTCATAGCTCTCCTGAGGCGTTCAGTCCACACATACACAAAACATTTCTTCACTATTCATGTTGTTACATTGGTATGTGGGATATGCCCCTATACATAACTTTTCCCTAACAAGGGGGTGGGGTTATTGTCAAGGGGGTGGGGTTATTGTCAAGGGGGTGGGGTTATTGTCAAGGGGGTGGGGTTATTGTCAAGGGGGTGGGGTTATTGTAAAGGGGGTGGGGTTATTGTAAAGGGGGTGGGGTTATTGTCAAGGGGGTGGGGTTATTGTCAAAGGGGTGGGGTTATTGTCAAGGGGGTGGGGTTACTGTCAAGGGTGCGTATGTGAAGACCTGAAGTAATCAAACACCATCCACCAGGAATATTGAGGCTAAGATATATTGCTGAGCTCTACCCACGATCGTGAGTTTTCCCCGCATCCTCCTCGTTCCCAAGCGGCCTGGGAATGAGGAGGCTAAGGGTTGTTCCAAGGTCACTCCCCAGCTCATCATCACTTGCAGTACCTCAAAAGTGGGAGGGTCTAGTACGTAGCTTTAATTGGGCATGATGTAATCAAGTAAGTTTCACAACAGAAAGGCGACCGTTCAGCACTTGATATGTAAGAAGACCTGTTAGCTAGTTACGTGTTGTAAGCTCCTGGTATACCTTCGTTCCTCTTGCTGGTCTGAGTTCTGTAGTACCTATGCACAATCAGACCATCCGTACATCGCCTATATGCACTGCCTTCGGCAGCGTTCAATTGTGCTATTAGCCCCCCCCCCCCCCCCCCCCCCCCCCCCCCCCCCCCCACCCCCCCTTACAAACCTATATCCGCCACTGTTTCATGCCATCAAATATCTTTCAAACACACCATTCCTATGTTTCAGGGATTACGTTTTTAAGAACAAAACATTATGCGTCCGAGTATCAGCAGCAGTGGTGTAGCTGGGGCGGGGTACACTGCTGGCAACCGGGGGCTGTGCCCTACCATCGGAGGTACGCACTAGCCTTATTCCCAGGCCTTCTACACCTCCAGTTTCTTTGTGGATACTGTAAGCAATCAGAAACTGGGAGGTGTAGGGAACGAGGCTAGGTGCACCTGGCAATAACTATTATATAGTGAGGCCCCAACAATATAGTTCCAGCATAGATAATATAAACCGGAGGTGGATGTGAAACGGTATGCATCCGCGGAGAGTACACGGAAATACATTGAAACAATCATTGCAGCAGGTATATCGGACTATTATATGGAAAACTGCCAGTCCGCTGGCCAACTGGAGCACCTTTGAGCACTGTCAAGGTTCGTTGGACATTTTTACCCAGTAGCTGCTGTGTAGCTGGATAATGAACGAGCAGCTACGACCAAGTACACTAAGCAACCACTGCGTCTATCTAACACAAACCCTTATTACGGCGACGGAGGAAGGCAGCTGGTTGTTGACGATAGTTCTCAGCTTCAGAAACCACGGAGCACTGGGAGAAAATAGTTTAACTCGCCCTTTCCCCACGAAAGAACGGAGCAGACCAGCAAACTTCCATAAACTAACCGTTACACCCGCTGCAATGAGTGTTTCACGCAAAATCAAATAAACGGAAGCATTTCACATCCACCTCCGGTTTATATTATCTATGGTTCCAGTTCGTTATTAAGGTAAGGCGGGGCTATTCCGACTGTGGGGTAATCCCGATAGTTGGCTGCCTTTGTTACCAGACGAAGTTTGGTAATTCTTCTGTGGTACCGCAGGGTAGGTTGATACTCAACCTACCCTGCGGTACCACAGAAGAATTACCAAACTTTGTCTGGTAACAAAGGCAGCCAACTATCGGAATTACCCCGCCGTCGGAATAGCGCCGCCTTACTTTACTGCAAGCGACAAACACTGGGGTGAGAAGGCCTGGGAACGAGGCTACACATTCCCAGCTGTTGCATTTTGTCAGAAGCAACCTCAGTCCTGAGGCTCAAAAATTGAAAGTTATTTGGGGGGTTGGGGGGTTAGTAGCCTCGTAGGAGAGAGCCTGGGACAGAGGCTAGGGGGTAGGGGGTGCTGTGGACGGGCAAACTTGCTGCTTGGGGTGCGCGGTGGTGTACTGGTAGAGTGAGAGTCTCCAGTGTGCAACTCAGGCTCTGTCCTGAGTTCGAATCCCACTAAAGCCCTTGGTTTTTCTGTTGAAGGGTGGTTCACCTTGAAAAAAGGAATTTGCCCTTTGCCCTTCCAGAAAAACAAGTTTGAGCAATGCCGTTTATGGTAACTCAAGCGAGTTCAGTGATGATGTCATCACCATCATCCCCCATTAATGGGGCCCAGGACCTGCATGAAAACCTTCTGTACTGGAGATGCGGCATTCCTGGGTTATCAAATCAAAATGAACTGAACTAACTGAACTGAACTGTCCTTGCTACTGTTCAGCAAGTTTGAGTTCTTGTTCTGGATACACAACATTTGTACTCTTAAGAACCCTCTGGCCGGTCTTGGGTATTAAAATTATATGTGCTACCCAGCCAGCCAGAGGGTTCAGGATTGAACTTACCTATGGGCTATGATTGGTAGCAGATCGAGTCAACGACGGCAGCATGGTAGCTCTCTCGGCTACCATATGGTAGCACGAGTAACTGGAAGTAGTACAATATCAGGACGCTGTGCAGACAGTGTGCAGCAGCTAGATAATTTTACACGGAGCTCGCCCCTTGTTTTGCCCAACTTTAGTAGGGCCATTATACGCATGCATGCGCATTAGGCCTAGGGTTGAGTAACTCCCTACTCGTTTACTAGTTCAGCGGATGATCAAACGACCCGAGCATAATAATCGGCTGGTTTGGTCAGTAGTATTTGCATACTATAGCTAGTATTTTAACAGCATTTCTACTATCTGATGCCAAGAGTAAGCTGTCAGTTGCAGAAGTTTTTGGACCTCCTTGATGTTGACTGGAATTACTCATGCGACCTTGTTTACTTCTATTTTAGTCCAAATTCTGCTTCCTTAATTGGAACTAGTAGTGAGTGGCAGCTGGCTCTGTTTGGTGCTGCCTCTTCTGAGTTCCATCCAAACTGCAAACTGTGTATATTATGCACAAGCAATTTGTCTTCTCATACAAGAGGTACTGAGCTAGCTTCCCGCATGCAATGCAACAGCTTGAGAAAGGTAAGTTTGCAACAGTCTACAAGTGTTGTAAATGCTAGTGTACAAGGCAGTTTACAAGTTTGTAAATGAACCCCTGTATGTAAGCAATAGGAGTTCATTTACAAACTTGTAAACTGGCTTGTTTTTTTTTTTTTTTTTTTTTTTTTGTTTATAAAAGTTTATGCAATAAGTGCATAGGATACACAATAGCAAGTGAAAGCTAATATAAAGTGTACCCAGAAGATAAGATTATTACAGTACAAGTTTGCTCTTAAATAAAAACAATGATTGAGCTGATACAGTAGACCAGGGCAGGGAATTCCACATGGATATAGCATGAGGTACAAAAGAGTACTGGAAAGAGTTAGTGTAAGCATGAGGTTGATGGAATTGGAGAGGGTGGCTTGTACGCTGACTATAGTTTGCTCGGGGGACCAAAATACCAGAAGGGAAGGAACACAAATTATAAACAATTTTGTATAACGTACACAGTTTTAGGTGTAACCGGCGGGTAGCTAGGGAGGGAATACCTGTCAGCTCGAGGAGCTCCTGATAGCCCAGATCCCATCTTCTGGTTGCAATTTTGCATGCAAATTTTTGAATGTCCTCTAGCTTGTTTCGGTTTTTCTGGGTATGAGGGTCCCAAACTTCAGAGGCATATTCCATGTGAGGGCGAACAAGGGATTGTACACTTGCATTTACAACACTTGTAAACTGTTGCAAACTAGCCTTTCTCAAGCTAGTGCGCACGCGCGCATGCAAGTTCTGTAAACTGCACCAATTGACATTCTGAATGTGCAGTGACCACGTACACATTTGATGTTTGTGTCAAGCACTACAGTTTAAAGTTCCTAAAATCAAAAGTTTTGCTCTCTTGCTCTGTTGCACTGTATAATAGAGTTGCCCAGCACTGTGAGGAAGCACAGTCTACCTGTGAGCTCAGACTAGCTGCTCATGTGATCTCTGAAAGTTCCCGGACGCGGTGTTCTTCCTCGTGAAGGGAGTGGACCTTCAGACAGTCACTCTGGCTCACAACAGCCTGACCAAGATACCGGCCAAACTGGGAGCCAAGTTCTCTACCATTACCAGTGAGTGGTGCCAGTCACATGCTATAATCATTAATCTGCTGAAGAGTACCTGCAATGGTGGGTATCCCAGTTAGTACTTCATCTTGCGGGTGTATATCCTACATCTCCGACACAGTGACAACTCATGTGACATGGTAACTAATCTATAACCCACAAATTCAGCTGCTCCTAATGAAGCCAAACCATGCATGTAACGTTCTAGCCTCGAACCCAGGCGCACCTGAGTTCGAGGCTAGTAACGTTCATGCAGGGACCAATAGCATTTGTACTGCTGACTACTGCTGTATATACACTGTAGAACTTGAACGTGTATCTACGTGCATGTGATAATGTTATGAGTACGTAGACTACACTCAGAGCAGTCACACAAAGACAGCTGCTTCATGTCACTACACACACACACACACGCACGCACACAGTGCCACACACACACATCATACACACAGCCCTGGATCTCTCCCACAATCATGCAACTATCCTCCCTCCCGGATGACCTCTCCCTCCTCCACCCCCTGCAACCTCTCCTCAAACCTCTTCCAGACCTTCCCCCCTGCCCTGCGCGACTGATGCCTGCCCTTGTCACTGTGGACCTGAGCTCCAACAGGCTCGCCGAGGTGCACGCTGAGGACCTGACTGCACGCGTGCTGAACTTGGAGAGTGTGGACTTGATCGAGGGGGAATCCCCTCAGACCTGAGGTGAAGGTACGTACTGCTACAGTCGAGTGAAAGTGAATCTGAAGATCCGGAGGAAGAACGATGACGACCTATAATATATAGTAGTTTGTGACAATCAATCTTATAATTATAGCTGTATATGTACAATCAATCACAATAGTTGCAGTTACTGACTACAGTACAAACTTGGGGAGAGTCGACTTGAGGGCACTGCTGTACAGTGTATACGCATACGTATTTGGTCAAAGTGCATGAAAGATATAATAATCAAAGAACAATTTACAATCTACCTGTAGGTTATGAATTTGACTGTGCATGCATACTGCTATATACATGTGCGCTGCTTGTAGTTGGTCAAAGATTCATATGAACGCAACAGCTAGAAGCTTAGTATAGTGATTATGGTACAACAAGTTACAGCAACTGTGTGCGTGAAGGTTGTCAGCTGGTACCTAATAGATCAAGAAATAAAATGTCTTAAACAGCTACACAGATATATATAGCTGGCTAGTTATAGCTGTGAGTCACATGACTGGCAAGTATACATTTGTACACAATTCTAGTGACATCAGAATTTGCTGCTAGCATGGCTTACTAGCTATCTCCATATACATGCTATATATAGACGATTGGAATAGACCTATATAATCATCGATCAGTTTCCACACCTCTTTGGCCTTGAAACTCCTCTTCCAGCTTGTCTGCCACTCCAGCTCCTCCAATAATTTCATTGTCTTCTCTCAAGGCTTGACAGAGTTCTTCAAGTGTGGGATGTGACCTATCAAGCCACCTGTGGAGAAGGTCCCTCAGGAAAGCTGGTGGACGAGTGTTATCAGGAGTATTCCGAATAGTAGGCACAAGTGATGTCATTCCAAGCTGATCAGCAAGTGCAATCCAGTAGGCAGCAACAGGTTGAATCAACCGTTTCAGGACCCCCAAGTCATCAAGTTTGAGCAGGGTTGCTGCAGTTAGATATTTATATACACATGATTATGGTGGAAATCGTTACATGCAATAAAATGACTAAGTGTTCCAGTGAAATCCAATAGGAAACATTTTATGCCAGCAGTTGGAATACAGTACTCCTGGGACTCCGGGGATCCGAGAAAGTTACCTGTTGCTTGGGGTCGGAGAACTTGCAGATCACATGCGACATCACCAGCTCCTGCATAGAGAAAGATATACGTATGTATAAGTTAATAGGCTTATATCTTAACTTATAGTTGAGCAAGTTGAAAAGCTCGTCAGCAAGAGGGTTAAATTTTGCTGCTGGCACAGCTCACTAGATATCTCCATACATGCTGCACATGTAGACGATCGGATTATTCCTATAGTTTAACATCCAGTTTCTATACCTTTTTGGCTTCGAAACATCTCTTCCAGCTTGTCTGTCACTCCAGCTCCTCCAATGATTTCCTCGTCTTCTCTCAAGGCTTGACAGAGTTCTTCAAGTGTGGGACGTGACCTATCAAGCCACCTGTGGAGAAGGTCCCTCAGGAAAGCTGGTGGACGAGTGTTATCAGGAGTATTCCGAATGGTAGGCACAAGCGTTGTCATTCCAAGCTGATCAGCAAGTGCAACCCAGTGAGCAGCAACAGGTTGAATCAACCGTTTCAGGTCCCCCAAGTCATCAAGTTTGAGCAGGGTTGCTGCAGTTAGATATTTACGTACATACAAAATTAAATTGGAAGTTCACAAACCATTTTGGCCAAGGCTATAGGCTTGAGTCAAGAGCGCATGATGACATCATTGTTTTTTTCACGGCGTGAAAAAACAATGGGTCATCATGCGCTCTTGGCTTGAGTAGAGTACTACAAGTATAATAGGAAATGCAGATATTAATGATCTACTACATCACTCATATTCCCAAAAATGGAGCAAAATAAGGAACCCATGAGCTAGCCAGTACTATCACGGTGTCCCTGAGATAACAGGTACAGTTCTGATAGCTATATAGCTGGTTTGTGTGCTGGCAACAGCTTGTGGGCATGGTGTGGGTGTGGGAAGAGTCCTGTTGGCACTTCCACAGTAGAATTTTGTTATATATACCTTCATGGTCAGACGGAGCGGTTCCTACTTGGGGTGCAGAACTTTCTTCTATAATATTATGTTCCTGTACAATAAAAGTACACAATAGATAATTACTTCACTCCTATGCTTTCTCCACCAGGGCTTTATCTAGTGGGTGTGACCCCACCAAAGCAGGTACATGCAGATCAAACCCAAAGAGTAAGGTAAAATTATAGCTGCCATGCAGAGAAGACCTCTCATGGCACTTCAATTTAGAAATTTTCCTGGGGGGGGGTGATAAGCACATGCCCACACAGAGGTTCCCACTCCACCCAAATTCGAAACCATGTCCACACTTACGGTAAGGTATACTATATATGTACCTGCCAATTGTCAAACCAGATGCCATAGCTTTCAAGCTGCTGTATCTCACTGTAGTAGTCTTCACAGGCCGGGTTGTCGCAGAACACTGCGGTAGGTTTGTCATAAACTCCTGGGTCATAGCATCCAATAAAATGTTGACAAACTGATGAGTCTTTGCTGCCACGATTAGGGCAGTAAAAGCCAAGCTGAAACTGTGCTTTAGCAGTATGCCTATGTGTGTCTCTCATTTCCTTGAGGGCACTGACAATGGTCTCACGAATTTTAGTGCACTTTTCGTGTGCTTTACTACGATTACTAAACGCAGCATGGGTCACTTGAAGTTCAAGGTGCGAAGTACGAACAATAATGTCAGCCGGAAAAGGGGTGATAAATCTCACGTGGTTTCTGTAGCGCCATTTTTCAATCAATTTCCAACCCTTGGATACTAGTGCAACAATTAGAGCTGAGAAAAGACCAAGAGGAATGTGCCCCCACTTAAACTTAATAAGGAGAGGCGATGGAGCTCCAGCTGATTCCTCGGGAGTGCGAACAAGAGAGCCTTGCTGTGGGAAAGATTCTTCTGGTTCTGGCTTGAGAAGGCATGCTAGAAAGTATCCTTCAGACTCTGGCACTTTCACCATGACCTTCAGGTATTTGAGCAGTGCAATTAGATACTTCGAATTCCCGTTACTACCTCTTTCAAATTCCATTATACGATCATCTGGAACAATACCTGTTCTTCGAATATGGTCATTGGCATCACCACACCCACTTTTACCAGTAAAAGATTTTGCTATCAAGTCAGCAAGAGCGTGGAATAGGACATTGAGATCAGATATTACTACATTGCTCAACTCAGACTGCGAACCATAGTACAGCAGCGTCCCCAGATTGCGGTGAATGTATGTCAAGACTCCCGGTACATCTTCTTTGTTGATATAGCAACCTTCTGCAAGGGCTTCACACTCTAGAATTGTAAGTACCCCACCTGGCTGCTTCCTGAGGGCAATATGAAAAATCAACCAAGACTTTGGAAGTCCTTCAACCGGTCTAAAGTGATTGCGAATGAGGCTTGATAATTCATTACGAAAGCCACGCATTTCTTCTTCATCTCCGTGCATGTTGTCGATAGGAAAGAATTTTTTATCCTGGGATTCAGGACCCCTGAGAAAATCCTTTTCTGTTAGGAAGTCACAGTCAGTGATGGATTTGCTAAACCTTCTATCAATCTCTTCAATCTTTTCACTCTTATCTTTAGGAGTTTTTCCAAGTCGGTCCTTGTGTGTACCAACCAGTACAGCTACTGAGCCAGCAGAATGCGCCTCAGTTTCCATACATTTCAGGGAGTAAAGACTAGAAAGAATTTGGTGAATCATATCTATTGATGTGTAGTGTGATTCATAGCATATGTCAGCGTCTTTACCAGTCGGCCCACAGAATCGTATGGTCACACGTTCATCAAGATCCTGGTCAAGGTTGAACACCACGACGTGGAGAGCAGGACCTTGAAGAATTAACGGGAGGATGTCATGGCACTCTGGCTGACCTCCTGTATCAAGGAGATATAGCATTGTGATATTCTCAGGAGGAGCTTGATCACTCCTTTGCACACTCCTTTGCACAATTTGCTTGTAAAGATCTCGCCCTGCTTCTTTCAGCATTGAATATTTGTCTGGTATTTTGGAGTGTGCTGAAACAAGCATGGCAGTGTCATCGACATCAGACAGGGGTAATGGATGGGACTCTTTTGGCAGCATATTGTCTGACGACCCGGGGGTTGGTCGGTTGTTCTGCTGCTCTCGTGGTTGTGGTTGGGTACGTTCTGTAAGGTTCACTACAATACAGCCCTCATCTAACAGCTCATTTAAAGACTTCCACTCATCATCTGAAAGCATTTGAGACCCAGTCTGAGTCTGTTCGAATATGGGTACAGTACAGCCATCCATAGTGGTGCTTTGACTTGGCAGGTCAGCACACTCTCCGATGTTTACAATTTCTTTCACAAGTCGCCTCTTGACAGTGGTTTTTCCAACACGTGGTGGGCCACTAAAGATGCATTTTACAGCTTTGAAATTAACCTTTCCTCCCATTCTATCTCTGTATTTCTTCAGTAGTTCCATTTCGTCATCAGCACCTGATTCAGGTTGAAAAGTTTATAAAGCCAATAAAATTTGTCTTCCGAAAATTAGCCCATGGAATACGCACTGCAGTGTCTTCTTGAAGAGGTGGGTGATTGACAGTCATTTTTGTCAACATGTTATAGTTATACTGCCAGCTGCTGTGGTTTATCAGGAATACACGAGGCGGTTATTCAATTAGAAGCCCAGGCGAAGCCCAGGCGCTTACGGTTGCGTGTAAAACGCGGAACGTGGAATGGAACGTGGTACGGATGTAAAATGTCCTAATAAGTCTAATAAGCGTGTTAATTAAGGTGGGCGTTAATTGGGCTGGCGTGAGCGTAGATAGGCAGTGAAAGAGTCGAGTCAAGGCTGTGCTGCTATGCTGGCCCACTCACGCTTATTCGTCTCTCGAAGACAAGGGTAGCTAATTATAGCCCCTGCTTCACTCGGATGGCATAGTCATCTTGTTGTCTACTGAGAACTTCTCACATCCAGGGCATACAACCTGCCTAGGCTATATAGGCCGAGCTCTCTCGCGCGATATGATTGTCACCATGACTCGACTGCGCGATACTCGCTCCAATTAATGCCAACCTTAATTAACATGCTTATTGGACTCATTACAACATTTTACATCCATTCCACGTTCCTTGTCACTGTTTACAGCAACCAGCGCTTACTGCGCAGTGTGTTCCTGATAAACCACAGCAGCTTGTACTACAGTGGCTACTAGGGGTATACAACTCCATCTAACATACCTTTCCACATAATATATGAGAAAAGTATGTAGGGTGTTGTATACTGGGTTTATTCCCATTTGGTCAATTCCCACTTCGTCAATTTCACTTCGTCAATTCCCACTTTGTCAACTTCCCACTTTGTCAATTCCCACTTCGTCAACATTGACCAAGTGGGAATTGACAAAGTGAGAAATTGACAAAGTGGGAATTGACGAAGTGAAATTGACGAAGTGGGAATTGACGAAATGGGAATTGACCAAATGGGAAGACACCCTAGAAACATAGTGCATACCGGAAGCATCACTTGCTGTATTGACACTTGTGCCTGTGGCACTCATGAAAATACCCGGTATGGCAACAGACTCGTGATATTTCCAGTACACACTGTAATTATGAGACCCTTCTTACTAGGAATACGTATCCGCATAATTGCCTCGCGCGCACGCCGCAGCCGCATGCGCAGCCTGACCAGCTAAGTGTGAATTTGCGAGTGTGGAGCTGAGATAAACATGTCGATTACACTCACTGTTCGACTCCACATGTAGCTGCTTTAGCTCTGCAAGCCCTGAAGGCCCCGCTCGCTTGTACCCTAGCCTCTGGCTACGCAAGACTATTGTGGAGTTGCGGTATAAACAGATGTCGACTGTTTGACTCCATATGTAGCTGCTCCAGCTCTGCAAGCCCTGGAGTACCGCACGCTCGTCCACTGATCTGTTTCTCAAGATTGTAGTTATCGCACCGTCGAGCCCTCGCAGCAAATAAAACTCAATTGGCCGGCAGGAAACCCTCAACATTCCTATCAACATTCCTGAGTGTGACATATTCCGTATGCACGTACGTACATACGCATATATATAGTGAGAAATAGATCCCCCATTCAGAGCCTCGTGCTACTGCGCTCAGCAATAACCATTCACTGCACTACAGCTGCATCAGGATCAAGTCCAGACGTATTTGCTGTGGTTCTAGGGCAGAACGTGACCTCATTGCATGCGGTAACATGCTATCCATACTACCGTAGTGTCCCGTTAATACGCCCCCCATTTTGTACACTACATCCAGCCCAAAGTGGGGAGGGGGCGTATTTTCGAATATGCAATTAGTCTTGACTATACGCCCCCTCAAAAAGTTTTAGAGCGGTTGCAATTACGTCACAAAACCATGTGACTGAGTACTTCTGCATGGCAAAAGAACATATGTACGTAAAGTACTTCATAAGCTCCGAGCTGCTTGCGTTTCTAAGATCACTGTACTTTTTGCCATACAGTCTTGAGAGAAACAGAGTATAACGGAGGGCGTTTCGGTTGTTTTACGGCCGGTGACGTCAATTGCAAGTGCTCTATTATGACACTGCCAAGGTTCTCATGTTCAGTTACAAAAGTACAAACGATCGCCAGTACTGTTCGTGGACATCATGCGTGGTCTCCCTACATCGGTGAGAAGAGCTGCACTTCAACGCGAGGGCCATAACATTCACGATAATTTCGCTGTAGCTATCCTCAAGAACAGCAATACTGTCGGTCATGTACCACGGGACATTTCCTGGTATTCCTTGCAGAAGAGTGGCAGCGAGGTGACTTGTATCGTCGACGTCAACAGTGACTAGATCTGAGAGACGATCGCGCGCACATGTAGTTCAGAAGACGCTCACCAGGGAGATTTATAACGAGTCAAACTGTGCAGAACCTTAGGCGAAAAAGAGAGGGGGGGGGGGGGGGGGGGGGGGGGGGCGTATTTTCGAAGGGGGCGTATTAGCGGGACACTACGGTATGTACAACCACCTCACCTAAATTTGTGAGATTCTAGAAACTGCAAATTCACTGCCTGTGTAATCCCCATCCTACTGCAGGTTTAATGTTTGACTACTTTGGAATGGCCTACAAAGATTCCGACTACACCATCGTGATCGTTATCGGGCAGTGACCCAACCGTACCATTTTGGTGCTGAAACTCACCTTGGTGATAGAGATACAAGCGCCTTTGTCATGCCGTCGGCTGCCATCGTCGTTCTATACATGCCAAAACTCACTGTGCTGGCAAAGTTGTGAGCACTGTAATAATTTCTAGTCTTCCTTTGGCCGCCATTGCCAACTCAATATCGACTGAGCATGGTCCTCACGTGACATGTGCATTAATTGGAATGAGCTGTAACACTTAGCTTGCATTACCAGCGAGTTGCAATGGCAACCAGGAGAGCGGTTGCCCCTCGTTGATACGAGGAAACTAAGTGCAGAAGGTGGACACGTAAAAAAGATTGAACAACCTCTAGCCCATTCATCTAATAGCATGACCAATACTGTAGACCAACATAACATTAACCGTGTTTGTGTGCATGTGTGTGTGTGTGTGTGTGGGGGGGGGGGGGGGGGGGGGGGGGGGGGGGGTTACCTTGTGCAAATCCTGACTGTGGCATATCCATCCCTAAAAGATGAGAGAAAGAGAAAAGCACTGGACATAGAGAGCTATGTACAGCTAGGTAACACTATATTACTGCAGTATGTTTGAACTCTATGCAATATGTACAGTTTTTCCTGGTGTTCGAATATCTTTTTTGAAACTACGGTTACAAACACTGAATATCAAGAGATTATGCCACAGACCAGGTATAGTATTGTGGATGTGATGGTGGTGCAGCAAGAGGTCTGAACACTGATCTACTTACTAATAGCTTTGTTTCCATTGATAGCATCCCTTGTTAATTCAAATACCATGTGACTTTTACCAATTATTGCATTCCACGTTGCAACAGAATATGGCCCAGAGACACCAGACTCTTTTTCCCCTCTGCGCTTCCGGCCACACCCCCAACAGGAAAAAGCATCTGGCCTGCGAGACTACACTTAAGTATTGTGAGCGTAAGTGGGTGGTTTCTGGCCTATACCTGACACTATTCGAATGATTAATTTCAAATGTGGGTGTTTGGATACAAAATTGTGGGTTTTTGGAAAAATTAAGGGTTTGAAAATTTGTGTGTGTTGAGAGGAGTTGTTAGTCATGGTTGCAAGATGCATCCATCCCTAAGAGATGAGAGATAGGAATAAACTTGATCAGCTGCATCCAGCTAGGATGCATTGTATAATTATTCGTTTTGCATGGCTCACCGTATTTCTTGCAAAGGTGGTCTGCTTCCCTCAAATCACCCAGTGCAACCAGGGCTTGGACCAGCTGCCTGTACGAGGGTTGTGGGCAGATCGTCAGCCACGTCCTGAACATGTCTCGCTTGCAATCATCCTGATCTTGTGGGTTGTCACATCTGATGATTTGCAGGTCGTCGTCATCAATGTCCAACTGCAGTCCGAGGTCGTACCACCTCTTAACCTTCACAGTCACCAGCTCCTTCAGGACAGGCTTGGGGACTGCAACTGTAAGGGACAAGTAGGAGAGATATTGGTACTCAGATATCAATAATCATACCACATCACAAACGCCTTCAGTTCACGTCCACATGAATATTTGTTACAAACCCAAAACTTTCCTGATGTATGGTACATCGTTCATGAGTTCATAGTACACTGCATGTGTACAAATCATTTGTAGAGCAACAGTGCATGACCCCAGCAAACAAGAACATGGGAAGAATCCATGCCTCAAATTCACACAACAATTTTAAAATTGGACGGATCACAGTCCCTAACACGAGGCACGAGTATGTAGAGTTGTCAGGTAGCAGATGGTGAGAGCAGCTGCTATAAGACTCGCCCATCTCTGCGTGAAGTTTATCTGACTGAACGGTTGCTAACTGCAAATAGAAAATCCTGTGGGAAGGTCCACAGAGCAGAGAATCTGACTATACAATCATGACGGCCATAGTCTGTTGGCGTTTTCGTACAATGATTGAGCAGAAACTGGTGGAGTGATGTGTGTGTTATTGCTAGCCTCGTTCCCAGGCCTCTGCCCAGATTTTTTATCTCGCAGCCGTGGAGAAAAATCGGGAGAAGGCCTGGTGAAATTTATCACGTGATGTCTGCCACTGACATCATGACGACACCAAACGATAAGTGCCAAACTTCACGCATGTGCCCGGCAGTACGTAGCTGGTGACTGCATGTTGCTTTAGTATAGTTCTCCTGCTTGATCTGCAGAATTTACTGATTATGAAATCATGAAAGACGTGAACCACTCAACATCAAGACTTGGTGCAGAGCTACGTACTATTATTCCATTCCATTTCGAGGGGCAACCGCACTCCTGGTAGCCGCGTTGCAACCGGCCGGTTGCGACTCGACGGTAGCGCAAGCTAGGTATTGCAACTCATTCCAATTAACGCACATGCCACGTGAGGACCGTACGTGCTCGGTCGTCGATGTCAACGTCGATCAATTGAGCTGAGTCAGCAATGGCGGCCAAGGAGAAGACAAGAAACTGTTACAGCGCTCACACCTTTGCCAGCACGGTAAGTTTTGGCATGTTAGCGTCAGTGAACGACAGCGATCACGGCCGTGTGGCCAGAATCTTCGTGTGCCTTTCCTAAGAACGGTACTGCCACCGGAAGTCGAAGAGAGCGCCCAAGCAATGGCAGCCACAGCGAGACAGTGCTCATATCTCCACCACCAAGGTGAGTTTCAACACCAACTTTTTACATTCAGGTCAGGGCATGATAGCGATCACAGCGGTATAGTCAGTGTAGGCCAAGCCTAAGTACTCAAACATTATTATATCGGATTATTTACGCGGCACAATTTTTTCCCTACCAGGAGTGTAACATTCCATTCAATTTCATGTTCCATAGATTCGAGTATGCCCTTTGGGAATATATCGGTACACCTATGGTACAAAGGTGAACCTCAGAACTGTCCTTGTGTGGCACCAGAGGTGCAACAAAAACCAGCGAAACATACATTCCAAGGTTGTACCGACACGCCATACATTAGGAACAGGGTGGCATGCGCGTTTCCAGTCCAGTTCCCGTGCTCTGTTATCGTGCAGCACCATAGTTCTCCATAAATGGTCTCCTTAAACCCTTTAAGCCCCATTGACGTCTATAGACGTCATTTAGACCTATGCACTTGTAGGGCTTCTCGTCAGTCCAAAAAGAGACCAAAAAGGCTTCAGAGGGCCTAGGGACGACTTCGAGGGACGAACTCAAAAATTTGGTCAGATTTCAGCGCACACCCCCCACTAAACGTAGAAGGGGGGGTATTGGCCCCCCTTCGCATTTCGTGGGCGTTTTTTGATTTTAATGAGATTCATTGACCCGAGGATTTTTGATATTCATAGACTCCAACCAGGGCCTCAAGAAAACATGCAAATCGGTGGTGTAAGGTGTGCCATCAGTCAGATGTGGCCAAGTTTAGGGAAATGCTGGGCGAAAATCCGGCTGACATCCACCTTTGACCTCCGATTGCTGGGCTTGTGGGGGGTCATGAATATCATTAACAGTATTGCCAGAGGGGTCTCTCCATGTGTGCGGGCCCCACCAAGTTTGGCCGCTGAGGAGCGAATGCTGTGGGACCTACGAAAGTGGTGTGCGCTGAATGCATGAAAATGTGTTGTCTTGGTGGGAAGAATTCGGTGGTTAAAGAGGACAATACCCCCCTATAGCCCCAGCCTATAACTACACAGTCTGAGAGAGGTAAGTTCCTCGCCCAGTGTAGAGCCAGCATGTGACATACGCACATTGACACTGCTCTGAATGAGGGAGTACATTTGTAGCTATCACACCATCCTTCAGAACATACTGTCTTTGCAACACTTAGCTTATATTACTTGTTCTCAAGGTTGCTGCTGTACTGGACTCCTCGAAGATATCATCATCTGGTAGCTCTGGCAGAATTCCTGAGTTTAAAGATAGTACAAAGGTGCTATAATACAAGCATATTCTTTATGAAACAGACGTGCACGTACTATGATATCCAACTAACCATGCTTTTGTGCTAGCTCGGAAGCAAGACTCCTCATCCCTATCCCACTCAATGCCCGGACAACAGCTGGCCATGTGGTGATCACATTCTTCTGCCACTGATAGAGCATCTGGGTACGTCGCTCCCCAGTGGTCTGATAATCTATTTGGATGGCTTTCAGTTCTGGCATTTTAATTCCCAGAAGAAGGCCAAATGGTACCCAGTCAATAACATCGTCAAGTTCGCTCACCAGGTCAGCAAACTCAGCAGCTGGTATGGAAAAACACATTAACAGCATGAGTATATATACTATCACAGTGTTGCTGATACAAAAATGTACTGTAGGCATGATTAATACATAAGCTTACCAACAGTGAGTCTGGCAGGCTCTGACATTACACTTCCAGCAGAGTTGGAGACCACACACCGATAGTCCCCTGCATTGCATGCCTGGACACCAGCAAGCTTCAGTCCACCTTCCACCTCTTGGAACATGCTGTTGTCGAGGGTGAAGTTCTGCCACTCATCCTGCGCAGTCCCCTTCCCAGCTGGTTTCCACTGCCATTGGTAGTTCAGCTGCTCTGTTCCAATGGCCTCAATCGTAAAGGTGGTTGGCTTCCCTGGTAAAAGATCTTTCTTGTCTGTTGGCTGCGACATGATTTGAGGAGGCTTAGCTGCATGAATGGATAGAGCAACTTGAAAATGTACTTGGAATAATCAAAACAAGTTATATGTCAGTTTACCAACAGTGAGTCTGGCAGGCTCACTATATGGTTATCAGAAAACATGTCTACTAAATTTTAGGGAGTCCAAGAAAATTTGAGTCGGTAGACTCTATATGCAGCGAATCTAGGATACGACAGACACGCAGTATAGCTATATGCCAATACAAAATATTTCCCAAAAATCTCGAAAATGGTAAACCTCTATGACAATGTACTGAACACACTCCTAGGTCACAAAAACCATTGCGAAAGTACCAAACCAGAAACTCACAAAACGGGCAAATTATACCTCTTTACCGAGGGGCAACCGCACTCCTGGTAGCCGGTTACAACTCGCTGGTTGCGCAAGCTAGGTATTGCAGCTCATTCCAATTAACACACACGACACGTGAGGACCATGTTCGGTATACGTGGTACGGTCGATCGAGTCAGCAACGGCGTCCAAAGGGAAGACAAGAACTTATTACAGCACTCACAACTTTGCTAGCACGGTGAGTTTAGGCATGTGAGCGTCAGTGGACGACAGCGATCACACCTGTGTGGCCAGAATCTTTGTAGGGCCTTCGTAAGAGCTGTACTGGCGACGAACTTCGAAGAGAGCGATCGAGCAATGGTGGCCGGCCAACGGCAGTACATAAGCGCTTGTATCTCCACCACCCAGGTGAGTTCAGCACCAAAATTGTCCGGTGAGGACAGTGCATGATATCAATCACGACGGTGTAGTCAGAATCTTTGTGCGCCATTCCTATCACTGGAACCCCTACCAGGAGTGTAATATTACAGAAAGATACGTACATGCCTAGCAGTTCAGTTAGAAGATATGATATAGCGCTATATACCTTAGACAATGCAGGAATTGATTATTACAGTGGGGAAGTTAGTGTCGCGTAGATATTACTTCCCAAATTGGAAGCAGGAAATAATGCTACACTCCTGGACCATGGTAAGGGAAAAATTGTGCTGCAAAAATAGACTCGGTAGAGTCTATATGTAGGGATAGAGTGGACACGCAATATATGCTAATAGCTACATGTACAAACAAAATCTTCTCAGTCTCAGTGCATGGATGTGTTGTGGAGGTATTTGCTCTTCCGTGCATTATACGTACTAGAAGCAATCCTGGCCAAGAAAACTCCCAGTGTTGTGAAAACCGTCGCAAAAGTAACACACCAGAAAGTTGCCAAACCGCCAAAAATCTTTTCTTTCTCTTCTTCTTTCTTCAGATGGGCTAGTTCAAATTTGGCTGACTCCCTCACGACAGTGTTTGCACAAAACAGCAGCATTTCACTGAGCAGTGCACGATCCCATCGCTTTTGACTACTTCGAAGTCTCACGAGGCGTTTGAAACCGCCCACTCAATAACTATGACTTCATCTGCGACGCCATTTTCTTCATTTGTGTGCATGCGTAGAGAGCAACTTTGAACTTTGAACTCAAAATTGTGTACTGTGTGCGACAAGTGTGCTGCTACAAAATGAAGTAAACAGGAGTGTAAAAAATTATGGAGATGTAGGGATAGCAGAACAGCAAAAAGTAAGAAAACAAGCAGGGATGATGGCATAAAACAGTTCAATGGGACGAGCCTGAGCGAGCCCCACATAGACGAGTTTGCTGTGTAAGCAGTGTTCATTCAGCTAACAGTGATAACATCATTTTATGCCTAAATAACATGACAGGATGGCTTTATTGTAAAATCTGAGACATTTCAAAAGTTTTGCTCTCTTGCTCTGTTACACTGTATCTGTCGTACGTCCGTACGTCCTGCTGTAAATCGCTTCCTGCTCGTATTTTGCGTGTGATTGTGTCATGCATTAACAGTAACTTTCTGAGGTAAGCTCCTCGCCCAGTGTAGAGCCAGCATGTGACATACGCACATTGACACTGCTCGTATACGAGGGAGTACATTTGTAGCTATCACACCATCCTTCAGAACATACTGTCTTTGCAACACTTAGCTTATATTACTTGTTCTCAAGGTTGCTGCTGTACTGGACTCCTCGAAGATATCATCATCTGGTAGCTCCAGGAGAATTCCTGAGTTTAAAGATAGTACAAAGGTACTAAGTATAAGTATAATACAAGCATATTCTTTATGAAACAGACGTGCACGTACTATGATATCCAACTAACCATGCCTTTGTGCTAGCTTGGAAGCAAGACTCCTCATCCCTATCCCACTCAATGCCCGGACAACAGCTGGCCATGTGGGGATCACATTCTTCTGCCACTGATAGAGCATCTGGGTACGTCGCTCCCCAGTGGTCTGATAATCTCTTTGGATGGCTTCCAGTTTTGGCATTTTAATTCCCAGAAGAAGGCCAAATGGTACCCAATCTTTAACATCGTCAAGTTCGCTCAACAGGTCAGGTAACTCAGCAGCTGGTATGGAAAAACACATTAACAGCATGAGTATATACTATCACAGTGTTGCTGATACAAAATGTACTGTAGGCATGATTAATACATAAGCTTACCAACAGTGAGTCTGGTAGGCTCTGACATTACACTTCCAGCAGAGTTGGAGACCACACACCGATAGTCCCCTGCATTGCATGCCTGGACACCAGCAAGCTTCAGTCCACCTTCCACCTCTTGGAACATGCTGTCGTCGAGGGTGAGGTTTTGCCACTCATCCTGTGCAGCCCCCTTCCCAGCTGGTTTCCACTGCCATTGGTAGTTCAGCTGCTCCGTTCCAACGGCCTCAATCGTAAAGGTGGTTGGCTTCCCTGGTAAGAGATCTTTCTTGTCTGTTGGCTGCGACATGATTTGAGGAGGCTTAGCTGCATGAATGGATAGAGCAACTTGAAAATGTACTTGGAATAATCAAAACAAGTTATATGTCAGTTTACCAACAGTGAGTCTGGCAGGCTCACTATATGGTTATCAGAAAACATGTCTACTAAATTTTAGGGAGTCCAAGAAAATTTGAGTCGGTAGACTCTATATGCAGCGAATCTAGGATACGACAGACACGCAGTATAGCTATATGCCAATACAAAATATTTCCCAAAAATCTCGAAAATGGTAAACCTCTATGACAATGTACTGAACACACTCCTAGGTCACAAAAACCATTGCGAAAGTACCAAACCAGAAACTCACAAAACGGGCAAATTATACCTCTTTACCGAGGGGCAACCGCACTCCTGGTAGCCGCGTTGCAACCGGTTACAACTCGCTGGTTGCGCAAGCTAGGTATTGCAGCTCATTCCAATTAACACACATGACACGTGAGGACCATGTTCGGTATACGTGGTACGGTCGATCGAGTCAGCAACGGCGTCCAAAGGGAAGACAAGAACTTATTACAGCACTCACAACTTTGCTAGCACGGTGAGTTTAGGCATGTGAGCGTCAGTGGATGACAGCGATCACACCTGTGTGGCCAGAATCTTTGTAGGGCCTTCGTAAGAGCTGTACTGGCGACGAACTTCGAAGAGAGCGATCGAGCAATGGTGGCCGGCCAACGGCAGTACATAAGCGCTTGTATCTCCACCACCAAGGTGAGTTCAGCACCAAAATTGTCCGGTGAGGACAGTGCATGATATCAATCACGACGGTGTAGTCAGAATCTTTGTGCGCCATTCCTATCACTGGAACCCCTACCAGGAGTGTAATATTACAGAAAGATACGTACATGCCTAGCAGTTCAGTTAGAAGATATGATATAGCGCTATATACCTTAGACAATGCAGGAATTGATTATTACAGTGGGGAAGTTAGTGTCGCGTAGATATTACTTCCCAAATTGGAAGCAGGAAATAATGCTACACTCCTGGACCATGGTAAGGGAAAAATTGTGCTGCAAAAATAGACTCGGTAGAGTCTATATGTAGGGATAGAGTGAACACGCAATATATGCTAATAGCTACATGTACAAACAAAATCTTCTCAGTCTCAGTGCATGGATGTGTTGTGGAGGTATTTGCTCTTCCGTGCATTATACGTACTAGAAGCAATCCTGGCCAAGAAAACTCCCAGTGTTGTGAAAACCGTCGCAAAAGTAACACACCAGAAAGTTGCCAAACCGCCAAAAATCTTTTCTTTCTCTTCTTCTTTCTTCAGATGGGCTAGTTCAAATTTGGCTGACTCCCTCACGACAGTGTTTGCACAAAACAGCAGCATTTAACACTGAGCAGTGCACGATCCCATCGCTTTTGACTACTTCGAAGTCTCACGAGGCGCTTGAAACCGCCCACTCAATAACTATGACTTCATCTGCGACGCCATTTTCTTCATTTGTGTGCATGCGTAGAGAGCAACTTTGAACTTTGAACTCAAAATTGTGTACTGTGTGCGGACAAGTGTGCTGCTACAAAATGAAGTAAACAGGAGTGTAAAAAATTATGGAGATGTAAGGATAGCAGAACAGCAAAAAGTAAGAAAACAAGCAGGGATGATGGCATAAAACAGTTCAATGGGACGAGCCTGAGCGAGCCCCACATAGACGAGTTTGCTGTGTAAGCAGTGTTCATTCAGCTAACAGTGATAACATCATTTTATGCCTAAATAACATGACAGGATGGCTTTATTGTAAAATCTGAGACATTTCAAAAGTTTTGCTCTCTTGCTCTGTTACACTGTATCTGTCGTACGTCCGTACGTCCTGCTGTAAATCGCTTCCTGCTCGTATTTTGCGTGTGATTGTGTCATGCATTAACAGTAACTTTCTGAGGTAAGCTCCTCGCCCAGTGTAGAGCCAGCATGTGACATACGCACATTGACACTGCTCGTATACGAGGGAGTACATTTGTAGCTATCACACCATCCTTCAGAACATACTGTCTTTGCAACACTTAGCTTATATTACTTGTTCTCAAGGTTGCTGCTGTACTGGACTCCTCGAAGATATCATCATCTGGTAGCTCTGGCAGAATTCCTGAGTTTAAAGATAGTACAAAGGTACTAAGTATAAGTATAATACAAGCATATTCTTTATGAAACAGACGTGCACGTACTATGATATCCAACTAACCATGCCTTTGTGCTAGCTTGGAAGCAAGACTCCTCATCCCTATCCCACTCAATGCCCGGACAACAGCTGGCCATGTGGGGATCACATTCTTCTGCCACTGATAGAGCATCTGGGTACGTCGCTCCCCAGTGGTCTGATAATCTCTTTGGATGGCTTCCAGTTTTGGCATTTTAATTCCCAGAAGAAGGCCAAATGGTACCCAATCTTTAACATCGTCAAGTTCGCTCACCAGGTCAGGTAACTCAGCAGCTGGTATGGAAAAACACATTAACAGCATGAGTATATACTATCACAGTGTTGCTGATACAAAATGTACTGTAGGCATGATTAATACATAAGCTTACCAACAGTGAGTCTGGTAGGCTCTGACATTACACTTCCAGCAGAGTTGGAGACCACACACCGATAGTCCCCTGCATTGCATGCCTGGACACCAGCAAGCTTCAGTCCACCTTCCACCTCTTGGAACATGCTGTCGTCGAGGGTGAGGTTTTGCCACTCATCCTGTGCAGCCCCCTTCCCAGCTGGTTTCCACTGCCATTGGTAGTTCAGCTGCTCCGTTCCAACGGCCTCAATCGTAAAGGTGGTTGGCTTCCCTGGTAAGAGATCTTTCTTGTCTGTTGGCTGCGACATGATTTGAGGCTTAGCTGCATGAAAGGATAGAGCAACTAGAAAATGTACTTGGAATAATGAAAACAAGACAGTTTACCAACAGTGAGTCTGCTAATTGGTTATCAGAAAACATGCCTACTAAATTTTAGGGATGTCCAAGGAAATCAATTAGAGTTGGTAGACTCTATATGCAGGGAATCCAGGGATACGACAGACACGCAATATAGCTATTATGCCAATACAAAAGTAAAATGGTAACCCCCTATGACAATGTACTGAACACTCCTAGCGTCACAAAAACCGTTGCGAAAGTACCAACCAGAAACTCACAAAACAGGCAAATTATTCCTCTTTAGTATAGCTATATTACAGAAAGATACGTACATGCCTAGCAGTTCACAAATATACTAGGTAGACGATATATTACTTCCCAAATTGGAAGCAGGAAATAATGCTACACTCCTGGAAAAATTGTGCCACATATCATAGACTCGGTAGAGTCTATATGTAGGGATAAGAGTAGACACGCAATATAGCTAATACAAAAATCTTTCAAATCTCTCAACACGGGCAGCATATACATACATCTTCAAGTGTTTTCCTGGCCAAGAAGACTCCCAGTGTCGTGAAAAACCGTCGCAAAAGTACAACACCAGAAAGTTGCCCAGCCCTTCTACACGCGCCCCCGCGGTAGGAGTGAACGTGTGGGCACGAGACTAATTCAAGTGCTTTCCTGTTCAAGCTAATAGGGTGGGCGTATACTTTCAAGTAATAAATGACCCTTTGCAACAACTTGTCGCAAAAAAGGGGGGTGGGCGTATTTTTGAGGGTGGGCGTATTTTCGAGAGACGACGGTATGAGAGCAGCTTAGCAGGAGAGATTGGCAGCTGAGACTGATGAACAAAGAGATGCCAGACTGGAGAGTATGAAACCACTTCAAGCCATCTCGCACTTGGGCAAACCGTGAGCAGTCTCAGAGCTACCTGCTCGATGGTGACGACAAAGATGGACACCTACCTATTCATTAGTTACTGTGTGGCCATAGTTGCTACACTGCTACTTGAGTACTTGTTGCGTTTGAGATCATGCAGTTTATGACCATGCATCCTGTTTTCAAGTCGCTCAGTTCAATGGTTTGTGACCATTCCGGGGTCACAAACCATAAGTTTTGCTTGGCTGCTCATGAATCTACTTACCGTGACTGCACCTACGGACTATGAATACTCACTCATCCATACACAGTGTACCATTCAGCATGCACTCAGCCATCCCAAGTACATACAGGACTCTAACTATACACCCACTCAGCTCTAGCTAGCTAGCTAGATAATTGCTGAATGAATTGGCCTTCAGCAAGGTGTTTTCTAGGTCCATTTATGAATTAAAACAGCCCACCTGGCTCTGACTAGACATCAAGCCCAGACACGACCATACTGCTTTCATGACGTAAAACTTTGGTGCTGAAACTCACCTTGGTGGTGGAGATATGAGTGCTTTTGTCTGGCGTTTGGCTGCTGTTGCTTGAGCGCTCTCTTCGACTTCCATTGGCAGTACAGCTCTTAGGAGAGGGAAAGGCACACGAAGATTCTGACCACGGCCGTGATCACTGTCGCTTACAGGCCATCACAGCCAATCAAGAGTCGGATTTGGAAATTACCTGCGTGAGTTTGCTTAGTGTCACCAATAGTGATGGACCAATGAGATAGATGACCAATGTTGAAACTGTCACATTCAGAGATACGGTATTCATCACATTCCTCTAGGAATGCCAGAATATTCAGTTGTTTCGATCCTGATTGAAGATTTCCATGATGTGGTTTCATTGCATTGGTTGGGACAGAAGATTCTGAAAATCAGGGAGATGAAGCTAGTGACAAGGTCACCCAAGAAGGATTGGGGGCACTGGCTCTGGCTAGGAGGAGCGTCCTTGCTAGCGAGTCTTCATCAAGATTAAGAAAATTAATCAAGAAAATTCAACTTGCGCTGGTGGATGAGTAGTGCAATGTTGCTGCTGCCTACAAGAGAAGTAAGAGCTGAATAACGGCAATGGAGAGGGAGACCTTGGATAGCACGAAAAATTTTGCAGTGCACTCGCTCAAACATGTTCAGTTCCACCTTGCTGTTGGTCCACAGTTCAGCTCCATAGAGTAGAATTGGAATACAAAAGGACTGATATAGGGTCAGAGGGTGAGGGCCAAATCTAGAGCCGACGGAGTTCAGTGCCAGGAAAGCACTTCTCCCCAAAGTGCATCTTTCAGTAGTGCGGTGATTAGAAGTTTTTAAAAAACTGTACGGAGGATACCAAGACGGTGATACTCATCAGTTTCATGGCTAATGGCCTTAGAAGAAGAGATTATACAACATCAGCGAGGATGTATTTTATGTGTTGGACTTCAATTCTACAAAGAAAGGGGCAGGGTGGCTCGAAAGGTTTTACCAAGATAAACGAGCTGTTTGTGAGACACTGTACATCATACTTGCATGATCAGTGCAAAAATCGAATAGCTTTGTGGTATGAATGACCATCACTCATTTTTCCAACGGCAGCGAAGCAAGCCCACTCCGAGCCGCCCTCCACTCACTTGAAAACTTCCATGGATGCTGCCAAGCTGGTCTGTTAGCCCTTTCTTCTGACGTCAAGTTCACCAACTCGACCTCAAACTTTGTTGCCACTGCCTACGTTGGCATGTTGTACTCAAGCGCTAAGATCATACCAGCTAGAAGGTACTCATATTTGCTGTTATACATCATTTTTGTTGCATGTCTCTAGCTAGTTCCTGTGCGGAGGGACAAAGTAGCATGTACGTACGCTATGAATATTAATGAGCACACGGTAGTCGCTTAATCTACTGTACAAAGTTTTAAATTCACCAGGTGCCAGCTTCAGCTCCATGGGTGATCGTGGGTGCATGCTGCATAGTGCCTACAATTTCCAGTATCACCCACTGGTCTTCAGTCATGGCTTGGTTGGGGTACATGCATAACCATATTATAAACCAGCTCAACAAAACAGTGTCCGGATGCAGTGCAAACCTTGTTACCCCCCACATGCAACTAAAAGTTCAAAACAAAGATAGTTAATGCAAACCTCTTCGGCCTTGAAACGCCTCTTCCAACTTTCTGGCCACACCAGCTCCTCCAATAATTTCACCATCATCTCTCAGTGCTTGACAGAGGGCCTCGAGGGTGGGTGAAGGGTGCTCCCTAATGAGCCACCTGTGCAGTAAATCTCTCATGAAGGTTGGGGGAGTGGGTGTACTCTGAATGATAGGAATCTGTGAGGCCATTCCAAGGTGATCAGCGATTGAAACCCAATGGGCCGATACAGGTTGAAGTAATACCTCTAGGCCCCTCAGATCGTCAACTTCAAGTACGGTTTCTGTTAACAAAACAGCAAAACAAACTTCTGTCAACAAACAAGGAAAGTATAACTGTCTGTGGAAAAGGGAATGAGCCTTTCAAGCAACTCTCTTTCCCATACACCACTGAATTAAGCTTGAGGGCCGGCTTCAAATACAGTACAATATTGGAGTAGCTACGTATTGGTCAATTTGAGTGGTGAACTCATCGGAGGAGTTGGTATGGAGTTTGTCTTGTTTGCCCAATAAGAAGCGGATTTTGATATAGAGACTCAGAGAATGAGAAACAAACGCATGGAAAAACCTACAGCTAGGGAATTGACTTACGTACATCGTAGTGCCTGAAACCTAACCAACAGAAAAGGATGAATAGAGAAACATGCTTTGCTAACTAGAATAGTTTGGGTGTGTTCTACATGGAATTTTACTGTGCGTAGCAAACTGTTGGGGGAGATTGAGCTATGTTTTGAGGGTGTGTTTCCCTAGAGTCACATGGGAAGAGGTACTGGGTGAGTTTAGGGTTGTATGACATACGATTAGTACTCACGGGGTCCTGGGTTGGATTCAACGTCACCGGATATCATCAGCAACATTTCATTCACCAAAGCACCATACTCCGCCAGTGCATAGAATACCACCGACCTCAAGATCAGCTGGTAGAGGTAGAGCTTATGAGAGCAGTAGCACCAAACACCTCTTGCCTGAAGAGGAGTATGCATATATAATAACATAGCACAACCTTCCGACCCGTTTGATAGAAGGGGCCTACAAGTTTGGGAGGGGTACTAACATGTCTACCTCATACTGACAATTGGATACCAGGGAAGTAACCTGTAAAATGTTAAAGCTTCCCCCCCTTACAATAAATCGTGAGGTAAAAAGTTACACAATTTAGGCAGCACTGTTACTTACATACATCAATACAAGCAGGGTGGTCCATTCTATGCTTTGACTAACAGTGCTAACTTTGTAGTGAAAACACAGAATAGCTCACCGTCCTATTCCCAGAAGTGTACAGGATCTGAATGAGTAGGAGGAGCATCTTCCGCAGTGGCATTCCACGATACCTTTGGTGGGTTCGTCGACGACGTACACAAATACGAGCACGATTCATACGAGCAGTTGCTGCCAGCCACTCACCAACAGCAGAACCGGCAAGAGGTATCCTAGAGAGAGGAATGAAGAGTATGGGCACAGAGTTTCATGACGACACTGAGACTGTCGCAGCAACAGTGGAATGACATACTTGGTTCAGGATGGAAAGCTAATTAAGTTAATAGGGCCCAAATTCTTCTCTAGGTCATTTTCAGTCTATAGAATACCCTAATTCCTGTTCCCTGGCGTTGCTGGGCTCGAAACTGCTCACACAGGTAATTTCAGCTATACTAAGCATATGCATGACTTAACCACACCCACCAATTAACGAACTTGCAATCAAGTCTCCCGAGAAATGGCAGGTTGCCATAGCTGAAAAATGGGCCATGTACATGTATGCTGGAAATGGAGGCCCTACAAAGCCAGACGGCTACTTTCTTTTTTTTTTTTGTAACCCTTTATCCTTCACTGTATTTTTTGTTTTTTGTAACCCTTTATCCTTTACTGTATTTTTGTTTTTTGTAACCCTTTATCCTTTACTGTATTTTTGTTTTTTGTAACCCTTTATCCTTTACTGTATTTTTGTTTTTTGTAACCCTTTATCCTTTACTGTATTTTTGTTTTTTGTAACCCTTTATCCTTCACTGTATTTTTTGTTTTTTGTAACCCTTTATCCTTTACTGTATTTTTGTTTTTTGTAACCCTTTATCCTTTACTGTATTTTTGTTTTTTGTAACCCTTTATCCTTTACTATATTTTTGTTTTTTGTAACCCTTTATCCTTTACTGTATTTTTGTTTTTTGTAACCCTTTATCCTTTACCGTATTTTTGTTTTTTGTAACCCTTTATCCTTTACTGTATTTTTGTTTTTTGTTTAGTTCGTAATGTATGAAGGCATAGTTATTGGCTCTGTTACCTTTTCTTGTTTTTGTCTTAGGATAGCCTTACCTGGTATACTGTATTGTGCTTCTGTATTGTACGTATCCAGGACCTTCAGGAAAACCGGCATACTTGCCGATGAGGCATTTCCTGTTGCAAATTAAAATTTTATCTATCTATCTATCTATCTATCTATCTATCTATCTATCTAACCACATTTATGCCAAAATCGATGGAAATTGCCGAGCAAGACCTTTCTACTGTGGAGCCCAGACACGGCCATGCTGTTTGCGCCCTCTGGGTACACCCACCCACCTCCCTTGTCCCGCCCTTTCTGCTGTCGCAGAACCTATCTCCCAAGGACATTGCCGGAAGTCACATGACGAAGCTGAAAGTATTATGACGACATTTGGCGCTATGGGCCCTAAATGGTTAAAGCAAAATATCACTACACCTATTGTTGAGAAACCTCACTAGGTTGGTGTGTAAATGGGACGAGTTTGAACAAGCCACATGCAGTCATGGAAATACGAGGACAAGCACCCACTAATAGCATCACAGAGCCCCCTCCTATTGCGGCACAGTGCCCCCTCCTATTGACACAGTGCCCCCTCCTATTGACACAGTGCCCCTTCCTATTGCGGCACCATGCCGCCTCCTATTACGGCACAGTGCCCCCTCCTATTGTGGCACAGTGCCCCCTCCTATTGCGACACAGTGCCCCCTCCTATTGCGGCACAGTGCCCCCTCCTACTGCGGCACAGTGCCACCTCCTATTGCGGCACAGTGCCCCCTCCTACTGCGGCACAGTGCCCCCTCCTATTGCGGCACAGTGCCCCCTCCTATTGTGACACAGTGCCCCCTCCTATTGCGGCACAGTGCCCCCTCCTATTGCGGCACAGTGCCCCCTCCTATTGCGGCACAGTGCCCCCTCCTACTGCGGCACAGTGCCCCCTCCTATTGCGGCACAGTGCCCCCTCCTACTGCGGCACAGTGCCCCCTCCTATTGCGGCACAGTGCCCCCTCCTACTGCGGCACAGTGCCCCCTCCTATTGCGGCACAGTGCCCCCTCCTATTGCGGCACAGTGTCCCCTCCTATTGCGGCACAGTGCCCCCTCCCATTGCGGCACAGTGCCCCCTCCCATTGCGGCACAGTGCCCCCTCCTATTGCGGCACAGTGCCCCCTCCTATTGCGGCACAGTGCCCCCTCCTATTGCGGCACAGTGCCCCTTCCTATTGCGGCACAGTGCCCCCTCCTATTGCGGCACAGTGCACCCTCCTATTGTGGCACAGTGCCCCCTCCTATTGCGCCACAGTGCCCCCTCCTATTGCGGCACAGTACCATCTCCTATTGCGGCACAGTGCCCCCGCCTATTGTGGCACAGTGCCCCCTCCTAGTGCCAAGCTCTGTCTGTGTGTGTCAGTTCATTTACTTTGGAGAAATGCATGTCCAATGTTTCATATATTAGGTAGCACGACTCTTACCTGGCTGTTAGAGAGGGGTGGAAAAAGTTGCTCAGAATCCGGTTTGAATCTCCTCCCTTCTCCTGTCCTGTTGCTCTCTGGCCATACTGGAACACGGCCATCAGGACAGCCAGGGATTGGAGTAGGACCAACCTCTTCCTCATCTTCACGTCCCACATTCTGACAGGCTGCAAATAAATCAGAATATTATTAAAACAGACTAGGAACTGCCATCAGAGACGGAATAAATCTTCTATCACTGTCTCTAACGACATCACCGTAGCCATTCAAGTTAGCTTTGTGAGTGGTCTCCTTCCATGTTGTGGTCATCAAGGAGGTCGACTGGTCATTGCTCGTACGCTACACGGAAACCTGCCTAGGTCTCTAGTGACCAGACATTATTTCTCCTGTGAGACTAAGGATGTATTCAGCCCTGCCCCAAAAATTCAGAAGGGATACTTTCGTGTCCTTCGAAGGGGACATTATGCTGTCGGTCCAGGGTGGACCTGGTTTAAACACGCTCTGCCTGCTCTAGGCCCTCGTTAGCCACCATAATTAAACCCCTCACTGGCCTCAGGGGTAGTTAAGACTAGAGAGTTGAACCTACCTACGGGCTAGGCAGAATGGTAGCTCTCCCGGCCACCATACGGTGGCGCAAGTAACTGGAAGCGGTACAATCTGTCAATCATATGCAGCCACATTTGAAACTATATACATTGTATAAGGCTCGCCCCCTTTTTATTTATCGTTACGTAATGCTAACTTAACGTAAACACATAAACGTACGAGTACGGGCCAGCACGGTAGGCGTGGCTGCCTGGTATCCGGCTAGTGCTCAGAGCTATTTCAGCGGTCTAACTGACTGTAATTGTTGTGGGTTACTTTACCCTCCTACACTTCAGTGCTGGAGACTGTTCAGGAGATTGAGACACGACATATCCTCCAGTCAGTACCAAAATGAAGTGCAGCAGAACAAGACTGACAGACTCAGAGCAATTGGGTGGGTGTGCTGAGTGAGTTATGTTCAGTTGTAGCTAACTGATTCATTCACTATGCATGTTTGGCAGCATGGTTTTCAACTTTCCTAGCCCCCACATCCAGTGGCCTGTAGGCTGTATATGCAAACGCCTAGTACAAGATAATGTCAATCTCAGTCCCAACCAACCAGCGTGGATCGCTTCCAGTATCACACACAGGGTAGGAGGGTCTGGTGACTCTCCTAGCTCCTTCCCAGTGTGTGATACTGGAAGCTGGGGGGTGGCCTATACTATAGGATATGCATTCGTAGGAAAGAAGCGGCAAGAGCTAGTGCAAGTAGTGTAGAATCACCAGACCCTCATTCCTAGACCCTCATTCCTGTGTATGCTATCTGCACTAGCTAGGGTTGGTTTGGTCTGGGAACAAGACTAGTAGTGGGTCCACATAATTATAGTCTCTGGCTATTGGGACCAACTGTACCCTTCATCCTAAGATGGTCAGTTTCATTTTTTTTAAAATACAGCTCTTCTCAGGGCGGCAGCCTCACATAATATTTATAGAATCCCTCAAAGACAGAACATTGGTGGACCAATACACAGGCATGGGGTGGAGTAGTTGGCCAATTGACTGTTCCCTTTCCTCCCTGCATGTGCTTGTCTTGCTGTTAGGTCCCATCTAAGCCAGACATATGGCAGAGCAGTCAGCTATATAGAGTTGCCCAGCACTGTGAGGAAGCACAGTCTACCTGTGAGCTCAGACTAGCTGCTCATGTGATCTCAGGAAGTTCCCGGACGCTATGTTCTTCCTCGTGAAGGGAGTGGACCTTCAGACAGTCACTCTGGCTCACAACAGCCTGACCAAGATACCGGCCAAACTGGGAGCCAAGTTATCTACCATACCAGTGAGGAGTGTGCCAGTCACATGCTGTTGCTGAATAGTAGCTACAATGGTGGGTATACATCCCATGCAGTTAGTACTTCATCTCGCGGGTGTATCTCCGACACAGTGGCATCTCATGTGACATGATAACTAATCTAACCCACAAAATTCAGCTGCTCCTAATGAAGCCAAACCATGTAATGTTCATGCAGGGACCAATAGCATTTGTACTGCTGACTACTGCTGTATACACTGTAGAACTTGAACGTGTATCTACTGTGATAATGTTATGAGTACGTAGACTACACTCAGAGTAGTCGCACAAAGACAGCAGCTTCATGTCACCACACACACATCCATACACACAGCCCTGGATCTCTCCCACAATCAACTACCCTCCCTCGATCGACCCTGATGACCTCTCCCTCCTCCATCTCAACCTCTCCTCAAACCTCTTCCAGACCTTCCCCCTGCCCTGCGACTGATGCCTGCCCTCGTCACCATGGACCTGAGCTCCAACAGGCTCACGTACCGAGGTGCACGCTGAGGACCTGACTGCATTGCCAAATTAACTTGGAGAGTATGGATTTGAGGGGGAATCCCCTCAGACCTGAGGTGAAGGTACTGCTACAGTCGATGGTCAGAGTGAGGGTGACTACTGAATTCGAAGATCCAGAGGAAGAACAATGACGACCTATAGTAATTTGTGACAATCAATCTTATATAGCTGTATACGTACAATCAATTACAATAGTTGCATGGATGGAACGTGGCATAATACTGACGACAGTACAAACTTGGGGAGAGTAGACTTGCATGCATGAGCGGGCCTGATTGAGGTGAAGGGCACTGCTATACAGTGTAATATATGTATTTGGTCAAGTGCATGAAAGATATAATTATAATCAAAGAACGATTTACAATCTACCTGTAGGTTATGAATTAGACTGTGCATACATGCACTGTTACATGTGCACTGCTTGAAAGATTCATATGAACGCAACAGCTAGCTATATATAACTCAAATATAGTATAGTCATATAACAACCAACTGTAAAGACGTGTGCGTGAAGGAGAGGGGAGTACTTCACTTCAGGATGTCAGCTACGTAGTACCTAATAGATGAAGAAGTACAATGTCTTAAACAGCTACACAGATATAGCTGTATCATTCAGAGCTAGTTATAGCTGCAAGTAGTATGACTGGCCAGTCAAATAATTTTCCTGGTGACATTAATTGTGCTGCTGGCATGGCTTACTACTTATCTCCATACATGCTATAGACGCTGATACGTAGATGCTCCAAGTTTAACATCTGATCAGTTTCCACACCTCTTTGGCCTCGAAACTCCTCTTCCAGCTTGTCGGCAACTCCAGCTCCTCCAATTTCAACATCTTTTCTCAAGGCTTGACAGAGTTCTTCAAGTGTGCGATGTCCCTTCATTAGCCACCTGTAGAGGAGGTCCCTCAGGAAAGCTGGTGAAGTATTATTATGCGGTGTGCTCTGAATAGTAGCCACAAGCGATGTCATTCTAAGCTGATCTGCAAGTGGGACCCAGTGAGCAGCAACAGGTTGAATCAACTGTTTCAGGTCCCCCAAGTCGTCGCATGTGAGCAGGGTCGCTGCAGTTAGATGTGTGCATAACACATGATTGTAGTGGAAATCTGAATAAGCATTCTAGTGAACCATTGGACAACAACATCAGATGACAACATCAGATAACAACAAGATGCCGATGACAGCAACACCACATGACAACAACATTAGATGACAACAACATCAGATGACAACAAAATCAGAAAGCTATGAAATGAGAGCAGCATGGAATACAGTGGCCTGGGAGAAAGGATAGGTTGGTTACCTGTTGCCTGGGGTTGGGGAACTTGTGGATCACATGCAACAGCACCATCTCCTTGGTCCTGATCGAATGAAAGAGAACGCAATACTATAACCACTGTGATACATAATCAGTAATTTTCAACCTCTCGAAGAAGCTAAGAAACAAGGAGAATGCTATTAACCAGGCTCAGTCCCATCCCATCCCTATAAATTCTACATACATTATTTCAATGGGATGGGACTGAGCCTGGTTAATGGCATTCTCCTTGTTTCTTATATCTTTTTCGAGAGGTTGAATAATTCCGAATGTGACAGGTCATCACTAAATCCTTTTTAATTTTTGGGAGAAAATTTTTTACCTCTAGTACTATATATGTACCTGCCAATTTATACCTCATCACCACGTGGTTGCTAAGATTGTAGACATATAGCCACTCTTCACACCTGATAGGCGTACGTAGTCACAGTTCACACCTGATACAGCTCTTCCAAGGCATGTCACCTATTTTGTACACTACATCCAGCCCAAAGAGTGGATGGGACATATATTTTCGAGTACACAATTAGTCTCGATTATATGCCCCCTCAAAAGTTTTGCTACATTTATGACACTGCCAAGGTTCATGTTCACAGTTACAAAAGTACAAACGATCGCCAGTACTGTTCGTGGTCATCATGCGTGGTCTCCCTACATCAGCAAGAAAAGCTGACACTTCAGCTCGAGGGCCATGACAACTTCGTTGTAGCCATCCTCAAGAACAGCAATACTGAACCATGGAACATTTCCTGGTAAGAGTGGCAGCGAGATGACTTTTACCGTTGGCGTCAACGGTGACTACTCGATCTGAGAGACTATCTGCAAAGAGTTGCGCACGTGCAGGTTAGATATTCCAGAAGACGCTCACCAGGGGGCGTTATAACGAGTCAAACTACCCTGTGCAGGAAATTCGGCAAAAAAGAGGGGGAGGGCGTATTTTCCAAGGGGGCGTATTAGCGGGATACTACGGTATAAGTCTTCTATAGTCTTAGCAACCACCTAGCAACGGGCTATAACTGTACATATGGGACTGCATAGACGGCTCTATCATCGTCAAATTTGCTCTGGGACCATGCCGTTCGTACCCCTGTTCAGGTCCGTTGAGGGACCACTTCAGATTTGAATACTGCGTTATTTCCTGTGTAGACTACACCAATGGGCACTCCTCTACGCAGGAGAATTGGCAAAAAACCAAATACAACTTCAAGCGGTCCCACCATGGGCGAGCAAGCCATGTGGACACGGAGCAACCAGTCCCATATCTACAGGTGGTTTTTCCTGTGTCATCCAATTCACTTTGCATTAGGCAGTATTGCATGAATAGGAATAACACCCACAAGCAGTAGCCACTATAGCTACGTATTACTTCCATGAGCTAACCTTGAACCAGCTCTTGTGCTTGACTTCAAGGAGGAAGTCCTCCCCTTTGCAATGTGGCTTATGGAAGCATTGCATATCCACTGGTGCAGCTTCCACCATCTCTTCCTTCGTCAGGCAGACAGCAGAGTGTGGCTGTCCTCCAGGCTGCAGACCACCAGGACAGTAGAAGCCAAATTGCCAGACAACATCTCTCATGTGGGGGTACTCAGAAGACACCTTACATAGAGCTTTCCATAGCTGCTGGCGACAAGAGTTCAAGATGCTGAAATCCGTCACCTGTGGTGCTACCATAGGACTTGCTGGAAGGAGACGGAGCTCAAGGTAGCTAGGATGCTGACGAAGCTCCACCGACCTAGTTTGCTTGCGTGTTTGAATGACTCGAAACTGGATTCTATTACTAAACCGTTCTTCTTCTTTCAAGTCCCAGGTGTCAGACATCTTGACCACCAGTGCTGGAAACAGACCAAGAGGGACATAGCCAGTGGAGCGAGGGACAAACAGGAGGGGGGCGGGGTTGAGAGAAGAGAGAGCAGTAGGGTTACAAGCTTCACTGACCACAGAGGAGTCAGGTTGCAGAAGGCAAGGCATGAAGTATCTTCTGGTACCTGCTGCATTACGGACACTCTTGTAGAGAATGTAGCAATCCTGGAGAAGAGCTACAATCTCTGATGTAGGGATGGGGTCAGTAGATTTAGTGGCACAGATGGTCTTCATTAGGTCATGGGGGATTTCCCCAGTGGCTCGAATTGACTTTGCAGTCTGAATGTGGCCGGGATTGCAGGCAAAGGCGAAGAGGAAGGTTCTTGTGACAGGGTGTAAGATGATGTTTGGGTCACAGATGACCTTGTCACAGAGACCTGGTACTGTAGGGTAGTACAGTAGAGTACCGTAGTGCTTGTGGATATAGCGAAGGATGCCATCTTCCCACAGTAGCTCCTCCTTCCCTAGTAGCTCTTCCGTTTTGATGCCACAAGCCACTGCTACCTTCACACACTCCTCCACAGTGCACCATCCTGGCTCTCTCTCGTACTTGGCACGGAGGAGGAGGTGAATCAATAGCCATGCAGTTGCTATAGGCTCTGGCTGGAACCTGGTCTCGATGACGGTAAGGATGACTTTCCGTAGCTCATCAATATCCCCTTGATCCTCACTCATGTTGTCCAGAGTGGCTATGTACTTCCCCTCCTCAATTTGAAAGAGAATGTCACTCGCAATGAAGCTTTCTAAAGCTTCCTGAACAGATCTTTCGAGAGTAAGGACAGCTTGCTCTTTGGTCTGGTCAAGGTATGTCCCTACGAGCAGTGCGACAGGCTTCTCCTTGTTAGCTCCGGACTGGAGTGATGAGATACTGCAGAGTATGCACTGGAGGACCTCCCTTGCAGTGAACACTGACTCATACTTAATGGAGCTAGGACCCTCCCTCCCTCGAAACACAACATTATACGTCTTGTCAAGGTCATGGGTGAGGTTGAGGAAGATAAGATTGAGTGCTCGTCCTTCGAGCAGTAAGGGGAGGATCTCATGGCACTCGGGGTGACCTCCACAGTCCATCATATGGAGGATAGTCATGTCCTCAATTACCTTTAGCTTCTCCCTGACACTGTCCCAGTCTCGTGCCTTGACTAGGCTGGTCAGAATAGCTTGTTCTTCATCGAATGCAGACAATTGTGAAGTCAATACATTGTCATCTTGCTCTTGAGCAGCATCGCCGCTATCTACATCAAACTGGGAGGAACTGGAGGCCATGACAAGAGAGGCTGTGTTGTTAGAGGATGACTTGAGAATGCGACTATACAGATCCTGTCCCTGTTGCTCAAGATCCTGGTACTTCCACTCAGGTTTTCCTCCCACACCGGTACCAGTAATCATCACCGACTGTTTCACTGTCGTTTGGTAGACTTCAACTGTCAGTGGTTTTTCAAAACCAGTGCTGGGGATTGGGGGATCACTTTGGTCAAGACACCGTAACTGGTTGGAGAGACGTAGCATTGTAGCGGTCTTCCCTGTACAGGGGAGGCCACAGAAGAGCATCTTGAGTGAGTTCATTTTCAGACTACCTTGTTGCTGAATGTGTCGCTGGATCAGTCTTCTGTCCCTAGCAGCAACTGTAGGTGTAACACACACGGCACACTAACACAGCAGTAGCAGATATTAGGTGAGTACCAATATGTGATCCGCACAGAAATTAGCATACAGCCTGCATTGCTACGTACTATTCATAGCAAATGGCGACATTTGAAGCTGTCCTGTAGCTTCTGTCCGTTTCACTCCATCGACCTATTATAGCTTTCAACCGGATGAGTCACAAGAAGGGAGGCTAGCTAGCTAAAGTTATGTACTGAACACGTATGGGTACTCACAGTACACTGGAGGACAGGTAACATAAATAGAATCTCGCGTTTTCTGCGTGCTGTGTTTTGGCAACTGGATAACCGATTGCTTTGAAAATTGGTATGTGGCAAGTTTAACGTCTAAGCTAATAATATTTTGTAAAATCAGGAGCACATAATGACGTAGCGAGCGGAAGGAATGAAGGAGCATGAAACAACCACGCGAAAGATTAAAAATGGAAAACTTTCCCACGGTAGTTCTTCGTTACTATTTTTAGCATGGACGTGTATCGTTGTTTTTCTGTGATGCCACGGGCCAAATCTCGATGGGAGAGAGAGAAGATAGTGTCCGTAAGTGTCGCGGGGTGTTTCCCAGCAGTCATGAACTCCAGAAAAGCAGAAGGGGTCGGAGACTCTACACAGTCAATTTGAAATGACCTCTCTCATCAAAAGACGACAGTACTTTAAATTATTGACTACTTTTAAATTCCTTAAAGGTTTCTCTTATTTTCCCGGTGGTTTTGTTATAGTTAGACTATGGCCTTGAGTGGTTTATGGGAAATAACCACGAGAGGCTGTTTATTTAGACCACGAGGCGCAGCCGAGTGGTCTAAATGAACAGCCTCGAGTGGTTATTTCCCATAAACCACGAAAGGGCATAGTCTAACTGGCTTAGACTATAGCTACCTGAATTAGAGATCCTTGCACGCTCCAACACTCCAGAATGCGCTGAGCCATGGTCTAATTTCCATAAACGCTGAGTCATCATGCTCCAATTTCTATAAACCCACAGCTGTTGCACGGCTGCATGGCTTCGGAATATAAACCACAGGCGGTGCCTTTGATTTGTATGGCTGCTATAGTCTAATTTGTACTTAGATTGTCTCCTAACCTTAGAACCTCTAATTGTTTTCAACTGTTACAACCCTTTGCTAAGTGTTCGTCTTTTTATAATTCTTTTTTTGTACAGTCTGTTTGTTTGTGGAATTCGTTGTCTAGTGATGTTGTTTGTAGCAGTAGTATTAGTACCTTTAAGACTAAAATTAAATCAATTTACTTATAGGTCTTGTGTAATTCTTTTTTGTTTGTGCCTTTTTTCCCCTTTTTTTGTTTGTGCCTTTTTCCCCCTTTTTTTTCTTTGTTCTTTTTTTTCGAAGTCCCCTAGATTAGCCTTGGGCTATGGGACCGACTGAGCTCCTTCCCTTGTTGGTCAGTTTCATTAACAAAAAAAAACAAACAAACAAACAAAAAAAAAAAAAGGGGCGGTTATTTCCACTAGTCGAGACGCCCGCTTGACTGTGTGAAGCATCGTCATACAGCACTTTCTCGAGGTCTGTCACTATACCAGTATGTCATCCCCCTGCCTCACTACCATTGGAGTCTTGATACTGGCCTTTTCTCTGTCTTCTAGTAGTCATCCTTTGTGAAGTCTCCGTATGTGTGTGAGCTAAAAATAGTAATGGGACTACCATGGAAAGTTTTCTATTTTTAATCTTTTGCGTGGTCGTTTCACGCTCCTCCCTTCCTTCCACTCTCTACCCCATTATGCGTTCCTGCTGGATATGTCGTCAGCGGGGCACCTATATTTGTATAAGTACATGTAGTGTGTGCAGGTAGGAAGAGAATTACTCGTGTAGTTCACCTTGTGAGAGCTGCTCTGATGTTTGTGGTGCTGGAGGATCACTAGATAACGACGGGTTTTCCACACCTGCAGATGATATAAAAGGTATAACCTTGAGATGTATTATAGAAGAGTGTGAGATACAGTAAGAGGTGCATGTAAAAGCTATTTGAAGATCTGGTTCATTGCCTACTGCAGGCTTGCTTTAGGTTAAAAGGTAGTGTTCCACCTACTGAGATTTTCTGATTCCAAAATATGTTTGCACAAGGATGACAGTTATTACAGGTGTGCCCAGCAATAAAAGGTTGGGGGGGAGAACATTGGCGGCAAAGTACGGAGGCGCGCAGCGGCCGCAAAACAGCCGCGGGGTGTTGATCAGTATTATCATAACTAAGTTACTTTGACTGACTGACTGACTACACAATAAACTGCTGCTTTAGAGGTAAGTCTTGACTCACAGTTGATAGCTAGATCAACTTGAAGACCTGCCTCTATATAGACAGTGTACATTCATGTAGTCTACGTACGTTTAATTTTCCTAGGGCGGTGTTGCCCCCCCCCCCCCCCCCCCCCCCAGTACCGCCACTGACAGTTATAGCACAAGGGCTATAATTCAGGGGTAAGTAGGATTAGGGAGAGTTGCACTCCATATCAAGACATGTATACCATGACTCATTCTGAGTGTCCAAAATGTCCCCTGGTATTAGCCTCGTTCCCAGGCCGTTGTTAGCAGCCGCATACGTGACCTTTGAACCGCCAAGACCAAAACGAGGCTACCCTGGGGACTACCTGCTCAAGTTATGAGGTCCACTACTACGTACTAGTACTAGCTACTACTAGTGGAATGTGTGACATTGTGGGGCGAGCGTGAGTGAGTGCATGTGTGAAATTAGCTACGTGGAACAGTTGTAGCTACGTACAAGACTGTCATCAGAATGTGACATGAGAACAGCTCAGGTCACAGAATATCACACCAAAAGTACACTGTCGCATATGCACAACACAGAGTGAGGCTAGCTGAAGTAGTCTAGCTGCGATATGGATATGGCAGGTATTAAACACAAAACCTATAGCTCAGTATGCATGCTGCGCACTGGTCCAGCACACCATGTGCTCTGCAGGACACGTACACGTAGCTACAGCTCTGAAGTCAATGAATAGGTAGGTCCACCAGCGGTGTTCGTCTTTGCTGTCGCCACTGGGGAGGTACAGAGGTAGGTAGGTCACGATCAATCTGTATCTTTGTTGTCGCCATAGTCTCGGTGCCAGACTCTCGCGCATGGCGGAGATTTACGGTACGACGTCCGGAAATGAATGCATGTACGTTATATTGCACGCGCCGGATTTACGGTATGGGAGACAGATCGACATACATAATTATACGTTGTACAGCGCCATATAGCGCCGCACGCGAGACTACGACTAGTGTGGGGCTCGCTCACGCTCACCCAGTTAACAGTTTTTCCTGGTGTTCTGACTTTTACCAATTATTGCATTCCACATTGTAACAGAATATGGCCCAGAGACACCAGACTCTTTTCCCCCTCTGCGCTTCTGGCCACACCCCCAAACAGGAAAAAGCATCTGGCCTGCGAGACTACACTTAAGTATTGTGAGCGCAAGTGGGTGGTTTCTGGCCTATACCTGACACTGTTCAGATAATGAAATAGTAATTTCAAGTGTGGGTGTTTGGAAAAATTTATGGACGCATTACCATAATGTCCCAATAGTCTGCCCACCATCAAAACTAACCCCACTCCCTTTTCGAGACATGTCAGTGAATGTTGCTCAAAAGTATGCCCCACCCTATTGCATACCTCAAGAGGTGGAATAGGTCTTGAATTTGAAGAAGTACAGTGAATGAGGTTAGAGTAACAAAGCACTCAGTCCTGTACCAGTGTGTAACATGCACACATCATGTGCTCTACACGTTTCTATCTTTTGTGTGCAATAACCTAGTACAATATTATAGTACTGTAGGCGCTCTAATTATGCGTCCTTTCTAATTCTGTGTCAAAATTCAATATCTCAAACCAGGAGCGCTCCTGCTCAAACCGATAATTTCCAATAATGCATCACACGATTATAACGGCAGCATGGCAGCTAGCTTGAAGCACATACCGTTGAATGGCGAAGAGGGCTCATCACATCACTGCCTGTGAACGGTGATGTAAAAAGACACAGTTGCGATATGGCTGGGACATCAATAGAAATTTGGTCAGCCAAACGGCGACGAACTTCGACGCATGATTAGAAAACACCTCGCAAGGTACTAAAGTCAGACGAGTGTAGACAAGGCTATTGCATAGCGGTTGTGTTTGTTCCCGGTTGTCAGACTGTCGCTGCCTTTTCTCCTACATGGGGCGTCCATATCCTGGGGCACAGAATACATAAGTGAGTTGCTGTCTCGTACCTTTGCATTTCAAAAATAATACTTTTTTTGAGCGATGCATAATTAGAGCGCCTACGGTAGTGCACACACTACAGATTTCTGTGATTGGCAAGTCCTGAAAATGGTCTGCATGCTCCACGTCATTCAAGCACTCCTGCTGTGTCTTGTTTGCTGTTCCTGCAGCTACTCACCCAAAGAGAGTGTTACTGCTGACTACAAAATTTGATCAGGGAGCAGTGTTAGCGCCGTTACATCAGCCTTGTACAGAGTACAACATTTTGCATGAGAGTATAATCCCAAAACTATGTATGTAAGCCAACCCCCTTGTTGAATAGCCACAAAAGTTCTTGCCGATGAGCACACTATCAGTATTTGCTTGCATGACTCACCATATTCTCTGCGAAGACCATATTTCCTGCAGAGGCGGTCTGCTTCACTCATATCACCTGACTGAAGCATGGCTTGGACCAGCTGCTGGTATGATGCTTGTGGACAGTTCATCAGCCACGTACTGAACATTTCTAGCTTGCAACGTTCCTGATCTCGTGGGTGACTCCTTTCGATGGTATAGAGGTGGTAATCTTCAATGTCCAATAGTAGTCCCAGGTTATGCCAGCTTTTCACTCTGACCTTAACCAGATCCTTCAGGGTTGGCCTGGGGGCTGCACAAACAAGAAATGCATAATCATCTATGGATGCAACGATGTTGGATAGTGCTAGCAATAGGAACAGAACATTATGTCATTCACTTGAGGACTCCTGTTTATCAGTACGTCTACTAGAGGCAAAAACGTTTCTCCGAAAAATTAAAAAGGATTTAGTGATCACATTCGGAGTTAAACTATACTTCAATGAAATAATGCAATCTGATTGGTCAATTGAAGGGGTTTAAATCACTTATTACCCTTGCAATTTCACTTATACACCTGTAGTTTCTGTAGTTGTAGCATTGTAGACCATGCCTGTATAGGGCGCAAGCGTCTTGCACGCTAGCGCTGGAGCCAGACGAGTACATGTAGAGTGGAGCTAGACTTCGTTGTCTACTACGCATAACGTCTCACCTCCGTAAGTGTCATGGGGCAGGGCGTATTTGGTGCAATCCCAGACTCTGGTTCCGCTTCGGAATCACAATCCCTAACACGAGGCACGAGTATGTAGAGTTGTCAGGTAGCGGATGGTGAGAGCAGCTGCTACAAAACTTGCCCATCTCTGCGCGAAGTCTTTTCTGACTGAACGGTTGCTAACTGTTTTGGTTGCTACTTGCTAATACAGACAGCGATTTGATTGGCTGCAAGCTGTATAGAATAAATACCTTAAACGATGAAACCCTTGGGGCCTACGGGATTTAGATTCCCTTGGAAAACCTATAAACACCCTTGCGCTTCGCCCCCGGATGTCTATATAGTTTCCATGGGTCTCTAAAACCTGTAGACCCCTCGGTTTCATCGTTTAACTCCACCTCTCAAAAAAGAATTTAGCTTCATTCTGTTCCCATTATTCCATGCATTTTTGATGTTGCTGTTGTGATCAATGTTTATTGTCTTCGCAGACGAGGGGGGGGGGGGGGGGGGGGGGGGGGAATTCACCCTTCATCAGATCAGAGAGCTCGATGGCAGTCGTGTAGGTCATGTTAGGTATATCCAGTGTAACGAGAGAAGCATGACAAAGAATGATGTCATTCAGCTACGGACTAACGTCTTGGAGAGAGGTCAATTACCATTGAAAACCATCCTTGGTCAATCTTGCAGTATTTAAACCCCATCCAAATACTATGACCAATGGAAAGACCTTTGAACCCTAAAGTTAAGGTCCAGGCCAATAACCAAATTGAGAGTCCGAATTCACTCACCATCCACAGGTGGCTGTGCATTGGAGCAGTATTTCCGCTGTAGTTCCATTGCCAGTCGGACCTCCCCAATGAAAGGGCTCTTAAGGGCTTCGACCAGGGCCTCCCATGTGGGATTATCACTAGTTGTCAACCAGGTCCTCAGGAGCTCCCTAAGCAGGTCACCATGGTCATTGTACTGGACCATAAAGGAGTCCAAAGTCCCCACGTCCACTCGGAGCTGGAGACTGAGGTCATACCATTTGGCACGACATGGGAGAGTGTCCTTGAAGACTGTAGGAAGGTCACTAAGGCTCAAACCTGAAACAGTAGATGAGAGGAAACAGTTACTGATACAAGCACACACGCTGGTTAACCAAAAGTGAAACTGTGCAATATAAAGAGTAACAGGACTACCGTGGGAAGGTTTTCAAAATGTAATCTATTACCGGTAATGGTCATTGCATGCTCCTTGCCTTCCTTCTGCTCTTTACATCATCATGCGCTCCTGATACTATAGTATAATGTTTCTAAATTGAGACAGAGAAGAATTACTGTATACCGTAACGCTAATAATTTATGAGAGTAATAAATTAAGCCTTTTTTGGGGCACTAATGGAATTTGTAATAATAATATGCAATACTATTGCCTGAAACAACATTTTCCTGTGAACAGTATTAGAGCTGGAACCATGTTCGCCAGCATATCGGCCAATAGCAACTCTCTGCTCGCTGCTGGAGACAGTATAGCCTTTTCGTTCACACTGTCCTCTGTTGTGGTCGCTCTGTCGGTACCTGTGATACAGCTGCATAGGCTCCTCTCGCACGTGACTAATTCGCTGATTCCAGAGTATTGCACTGCGTAGAGAGCTCTTGAGGAGTGCCACAGTGAAGTGCTTTTGACTCCACGGCAACATAAACGTCAGGCACTGTAAGTCACATAGACTCCACATAAGCATATACACACATATCACTATGGTTACCGTACACTTGGAATACTTTGGGTGTGCTCTACTTGGAATTACATACTTTGCACTTGTAGCGCATGCATAATAGAAGTGTTGTGGGAGAGCTTTGCCATGAGGGTATGCTTCCTCAGAGACACCAGAGAAGAGGTACTGGGTGAGTTTAGTGTTAATGGTATGATACATGTACAAGCACTCACCGGGTCCTGGGTTGGATTCAACATCTCCGGATATCATCAGCAACATTTGATTCACCAAAGCACCATACTCCGTCAGTGCATAGAATAGCACCGACCTCAAGATCAGTTGGTAGAGGTAGAGCTTATGAGAGCAGTAGCACCAAACAGCTCTTGCCTGATGGAAACAGAGGTGTAGCATAGTTCACCTTTGTTACACAGCTATCATTTATGTCACTGCAACTTCTACTGCCACAAGCGCCTTTTGATAGAAGAGGCCTACAAGACTTCATAATGGCTTGGGAGGGGTACTCGCCCATAACATGTGCACTGCCAATCAACTACATACTGACATTGGGTACCAATCATATTGGCAGGAACTAACTTTTGAACATTGGGATCAAGTCTCAAGGGATACTAGTGCATACGTGGTTGACCACGCAGAGATGCCTCGCGGGAAGCTTTGATACAATTTGGCAGTTGCAGAACATAACCACGAGCGATAGCGAGTCTCTGTGAACGGTGAACGTCAACTTCAATATGCCTTCCTAGTCTCTTGCGATCAGCCGCTCTCGCAGTCTCCCTCCTCGCCTCATCAGTTCTCCCTCGATGTCGCTGCACTCTTTGCCTTGTCAATCGTCGTCTCCTGTCAGAAACCGACTCCTACTCATCCATTTTGTACACCAGTGACAAATGACAAAGGTGAGATCACATGGTGCGCGTGCGGGTTGCATACGTAATTTATGTGCTGGGCCACAATGCGTTACAGACGAATATATATAGTCGCACTAGCCCAGATTCGACCTCCACACTGCACAATTAGTTGCCTCACTTCCCGCTCAGCAATCATGCCATACCCGGCATATCACTAGTGCTGACCCACCATACCCAAACCCCAAACAAAAAATTATGATGTCAAAAGTTACTTCCATACAGAGCAAATCAATACAAGCAGGGTGGCCCATTCTACGAAATGACTAATAGTGTTAAAATTGTAGTGAAAACACAGAATAGCTCACGGTCCTGATCCCAGCAGTGTACAGGATCCGAATGAGTAGGGGGAGCATCTTCCGCAGTGACATTCCACGATACCTTCGGTGGGTTCGTCGACGACGTACACGAATACCAGCAGGATTCATACGAGCAGTTGCTGCCAGCCACTCACCAACAGCAGAACTGGCAAGAGGTATCCTAGAGAGAGGAATGAAGAGCATAGGCACAATTTCATGACGACATTGAGAATGAAAAAAAACATTCTGTGTGCTGCAACAGTGGAATGACCTAAATGTACCTAGTCCAAGACGCAAAGTTACAGTCACTAGGTTGATGCTTGAACAAGCGGTTGGAATAGCCTGGGAACAAGGCTACGGCATGCAGTCACGGCCCCTTCCTATTGCAGCACAGTGCCCCCTCCTATTGTGGCACAGTGCCCCCTCCTATTGCGGCACAGTGCCCCCTCCTATTGCAGCACAGTGCCCCCTCCTATTATGGCACAGTGCCCCCACCAATTGTGACACAGTACCCCCTCCTATTGCGGCACAGTGCACCCTCCTATTGCGGCACAGTGCACCCTCCTAGTGCGGCACAGTGCCCCCTCCTATTGCGGCACAGTGCCCCCTCCTGTTGCAGCACAGTGCCCCTCCTATTGTGGCACAGTGCCCCTCCTATTGCGGCACAGTGCCCCCTCCTGTTGCAGCACAGTGCCCCCTCCTATTGCGGCACAGTGCCCCCTCCTATTGCGGCACAGTGCCCCCTCCTGTTGCAGCACAGTGCCCCCTCCTATTGCGGCACAGTGCCCCCTCCTATTGCGGCACAGCGCCCCCTCCTGTTGCGGCACAGTGCCCCCTCCTATTGCAGCACAGTGCCCCCTCCCATTGTGGCACAGTGCCCCCTCCTATTGCGGCAAAGTGTCCCCTCCTATTGCGGCACAGTGAACCCTCCCATTGCGGCACAGTGCCCCCTCCTATTGCGGCACAGCACTGCTACCTATTGCAGCACAGTGCACTTTCCTAGTGCGGCACAGTGTCCCCTCCTATTGCGGCACAGTGCCCCCTTCTATTGCAGCACAGTGCCCCCTCCTATTGCGGCACAGTGCCCCCTTCTATTGTGGCACTCCTATCGCGGCACAGTGCCCCCTCCTATTGCCGCACAGTGCCCCTTCCTATTGCGGCACAGTGCCCCCTCCTATTGCGGCACAATGCCCCCTCCTAATGTGGCACAGTGCCCCCTCCTATTGCGGCACAGTGCCCCTTCCTATTGCGGCACCGTGCCCCCTCCTATTGCGGCACAGTGCCCCCTCCTATTGTGGCAGAGTGCCCCCTCCTATTGCGGCACAATTCCCCCTCCTATTGTGGCACAGTGCCCCCTCCTATTGCGGCACAGTGCCCTCTCCTATTGCAGCACAGTGCCCCCTCCTATTGCGGCACAGTGCCCCCTCCTATTGTGGCAGAGTGCCCCCTCCTATTGCGGCACAATGCCCCCTCCTATTGTGGCACAGTGCCCCCTCCTATTGTGGCAGAGTGCCCTCTCCTATTGCGGCACAGTGCCCATTCCTTTTGCGGCACAGTGCCCCCTCCTATTGCGTCACAGTGCCCCCTCCTATTGCGGCACAGTGCCCCCTCCTATTGCGGCACAGTGCCCCTTCCTTTTGCGGCACAGTGCCCCCTCCTATTGCGTCACAGTGCCCCCTCCTATTGCGGCACAGTGCCCCCTCCTAGTGTGGCAAAGAGCCCCCTCCCATTGCGGCATAGTGCCTCCTCCAAGTGTCCCCTCCTATTGTGGCACAGTGCCCCCTCCTGTTGCAGCACAGTGCCCCCTCCTATTGCGGCACAGTGCCCCCTCCTATTGCGGCACAGTACCCCCTCCTGTTGCGGCACAGTGCCTCCTCCTATTGCAGCACAGTGCCCCCTCCCATTGTGGCACAGTGCCCCCTCCTATTGCGGCAAAATGTCCCCTCCTATTGCGGCACAGTGAACCCTCCCATTGCGGCACAGTGCCCCCTCCTATTGCGGCACAGCACCGCTTCCTATTGCAGCACAGTGCACTTTCCTAGTGCGGCACAGTGTCCCCTCCTATTGCGGCACAGTGCCCCCTTCTATTGCAGCACAGTGCCCCCTCCTATTGCGGCACAGTGCACTCTCCTATTGCGGCACAGTGCCCCCTCCTATTGTGGCACTCCTATCGCGGCACAGTGCTCCCTCCTATTGCCGCACAGTGCCCCTTCCTATTGCGGCACAGTGCCCCCTCCTATTGCGGCACAATGCCCCCTCCTAATGTGGCACAGTGCCCCCTCCTATTGCGGCACAGTGCCCCTTCCTATTGCGGCACAGTGCCCCCTCCTATTGCGGCACAGTGCCCCCTCCTATTGTGGCAGAGTGCCCCCTCCTATTGCGGCACAGTGCCCCTTACTTTTGCGGCACAGTGCCCCCTCCTATTGCGTCACAGTGCCCCCTCCTATTGCGGCACAGTGCCCCCTCCTAGTGTGGCAAAGTGCCCCCTCCCATTGCGGCATAGTGCCTCCTCCAAGTGTCCCCTCCTATTGTGGCACAGTGCCCCCTCCTATTGTGGCAGAGTGCCCCCTCCTATTGCAGCACAGTGCCCCCTCCTATTGCGGCACAGTGCCCCCTCCAATTGTGACACAGTGCCCCCTCCTATTGCGGCACAGTGCGCCCTCCTATTGTGGCACAGTGCACCCTCCTATTGCGGCCCAGTGCCCCCTCTTATTGCGGCACAGTGCCTCCTCCAAGTGTCCCCTCCTATTGCGGCACAGTGCCCCCTCCTATTGCGGCAGAGTGTCCCCTCCTATTGCGGCACAGTGCCCCTCCTATTGCGGTACAGTGCCCCCTCCTATTGCCGCGTCACAGTGCCCCTTCCTATTGCGGCACAGTGCCCCCTCCTATTGCGGCACAGTGCCACCTCCTATTGCGGCACAGTGCACCCTCCTATTGCGGCACAGTGCACCCTCCTATTGCGGCACAGTGCCCCCTTCTATTGCGGCACAGTGGCCCCTCCTATTGCGGTACAGTGCCCCCTCCTATTGTGGCAGAGTGCCCCCTCCTATTGCGGCACAATGCCCCCTCCTATTGTGGCACAGTGCCCCCTCCTATTGCGGCACAGTGCCCTCTCCTATTGCAGCACAGTGCCCCCTCCTATTGCGGCACAGTGCCCCCTCCTATTGTGGCAGAGTGCCCCCTCCTATTGCGGCACAATGCCCCCTCCTATTGTGGCACAGTGCCCCCTCCTATTGTGGCAGAGTGCCCCCTCCTATTGCGGCACAGTGCCCCTTCCTTTTGCGGCACAGTGCCCCCTCCTATTGCGTCACAGTGCCCCCTCCTATTGCGGCACAGTGCCCCCTCCTATTGCGGCACAGTGCCCCTTCCTTTTGCGGCACAGTGCCCCCTCCTATTGCGTCACAGTGCCCCCTCCTATTGCGGCACAGTGCCCCCTCCTAGTGTGGCAAAGTGCCCCCTCCCATTGCGGCATAGTGCCTCCTCCAAGTGTCCCCTCCTATTGTGGCACAGTGCCCCCTCCTGTTGCAGCACAGTGCCCCCTCCTATTGCGGCACAGTGCCCCCTCCTATTGCGGCACAGTGCCCCCTCCTGTTGCGGCACAGTGCCTCCTCCTATTGCAGCACAGTGCCCACTCCCATTGTGGCACAGTGCCCCCTCCTATTGCGGCAAAATGTCCCCTCCTATTGCGGCACAGTGAACCCTCCCATTGCGGCACAGTGCCCCCTCCTATTGCGGCACAGCACCGCTTCCTATTGCAGCACAGTGCACTTTCCTAGTGCGGCACAGTGTCCCCTCCTATTGCGGCACAGTGCCCCCTTCTATTGCAGCACAGTGCCCCCTCCTATTGCGGCACAGTGCCCTCTCCTATTGCGGCACAGTGCCACCTCCTATTGTGGCACTCCTATCGCGGCACAGTGCTCCCTCCTATTGCCGCACAGTGCCCCTTCCTATTGCGGCACAGTGCCCCCTCCTATTGCGGCACAATGCCCCCTCCTAATGTGGCACAGTGCCCCCTCCTATTGCGGCACAGTGCCCCTTCCTATTGCGGCACAGTGCCCCCTCCTATTGCGGCACAGTGCCCCCTCCTATTGTGGCAGAGTGCCCCCTCCTATTGCGGCACAGTGCCCCTTCCTTTTGCGGCACAGTGCCCCCTCCTATTGCGTCACAGTGCCCCCTCCTATAGCGGCACAGTGCCCCCTCCTAGTGTGGCAAAGTGCCCCCTCCCATTGCGGCATAGTGCCTCCTCCAAGTGTCCCCTCCTATTGTGGCACAGTGCCCCCTCCTATTGTGGCAGAGTGCCCCCTCCTATTGCATCACAGTGCCCCCTCCTATTGCGGCACAGTGCCCCCTCCAATTGTGACACAGTGCCCCCTCCTATTGCGGCACAGTGCGCCCTCCTATTGTGGCACAGTGCACCCTCCTATTGCGGCCCAGTGCCCCCTCTTATTGCGGCACAGTGCCTCCTCCAAGTGTCCCCTCCTATTGCGGCACAGTGCCCCCTCCTATTGCGGCAGAGTGTCCCCTCCTATTGCGGCACAGTGCCCCTCCTATTGCGGTACAGTGCCCCCTCCTATTGCCGCGTCACAGTGCCCCTTCCTATTGCGGCACAGTGCCCCCTCCTATTGCGGCACAGTGCCACCTCCTATTGCGGCACAGTGCACCCTCCTATTGCGGCACAGTGCACCCTCCTATTGCGGCACAGTGCCCCCTTCTATTGCGGCACAGTGGCCCCTCCTATTGCGGCACAGTGCCCCCTCCTATTGCAGCACAGTGCCCCCTCCTATTGCGGCACAGCGCCCCCTCCTATTGCGGCACAGCGCCCCCTCCTATTGCGGCACAGCGCCCCCTCCTATTGCAGCACAGTGCCCCCTCCTATTGCAGCACAGTGCCCCCTCCTATTGCGGCACAGTGCCCCCTCCTATTGCGGCACAGTGCCCCCTCCTATTGCGGCACAGTGCCCCCTCCTATTGCGGCACAGTGCCCCTTCCTATTGCGGCACAGTGCCCCTTCCTATTGCGGCACAGTGCCACCTCCTATTGCGGCACAGTGCCCCCTCCTATTGCGACACAGTGCCCCCTCCTATTGCGGCACAGTACCCCCTCCTATTGCAGCACAGTGCCCCCTCCTAGTGTGGCAAAGTGCCCCCTCCCATTGCGGCATAGTGCCTCCTCCAAGTGTCCCCTCCTATTGTGGCACAGTGCCCCCTCCTATTGTGGCAGAGTGCCCCCTCCTATTGCAGCACAGTGCCCCCTCCTATTGCGGCACAGTGCCCCCTCCAATTGTGACACAGTGCCCCCTCCAATTGTGACACAGTGCCCCCTCCTATTGCGGCACAGTGCGCCCTCCTATTGTGGCACAGTGCACCCTCCTATTGCGGCCCAGTGCCCCCTCTTATTGCGGCACAGTGCCTCCTCCAAGTGTCCCCTCCTATTGCGGCACAGTGCCCCCTCCTATTGCGGCAGAGTGTCCCCTCCTATTGCGGCACAGTGCCCCTCCTATTGCGGTACAGTGCCCCCTCCTATTGCCGCGTCACAGTGCCCCTTCCTATTGCGGCACAGTGCCCCCTCCTATTGCGGCACAGTGCCACCTCCTATTGCGGCACAGTGCACCCTCCTATTGCGGCACAGTGCACCCTCCTATTGCGGCACAGTGCCCCCTTCTATTGCGGCACAGTGGCCCCTCCTATTGCGGCACAGTGCCCCCTCCTATTGCAGCACAGTGCCCCCTCCTATTGCGGCACAGCGCCCCCTCCTATTGCGGCACAGCGCCCCCTCCTATTGCGGCACAGCGCCCCCTCCTATTGCAGCACAGTGCCCCCTCCTATTGCAGCACAGTGCTCCCTCCTATTGCGGCACAGTGCCCCCTCCTATTGCGGCACAGTGCCCCCTCCTATTGCGGCACAGTGCCCACTCCTATTGCGGCACAGTGCCCCCTCCTTTTGCGGCACAGTGCCCTCTCCTATTGCGGCACAGTGCCCACTCCTATTGCGGCACAGTGCTTCCTACTATTGCGACACAGTGCCCCATTCTATTGCGGCACAGTGGCCCCTCCTATTGCAGCACAGTGCCCACTCCTATTGCGGCATAGTGCCCCCTCCTATTGCGACACAGTGCCCCCTGCTAATGTGGCACAGTGCTCCCTCCTATTGTGACACAGTGCCCCCTCCTATTGTGGCACAGTGCCCCTCCTATTGCAGCACAGTGCCCCCTCCTATTGCGGCACCGTGCCCCTCCTTTTGAGGCACAGTGCCCCCTCCTATTGCAGCACAGTGCCCCCTCCTATTGCAGCACAGTGCCCCCTCCTAATGTGGCACAGTGCTCCCTCCTATTGTGACACAGTGCCCCCTCCTATTGCGGCACAGTGCCCCTCCTATTGCAGCACAGTGCCCCCTCCTATTGCGGCACCGTGCCCCTCCTTTTGAGGCACAGTGCCCCCTCCTATTGTGGCACAGTGCCCCCTCCTTTTGCGGCACAGTGCCCCCTCCTATTGCGGCACAGTGCCCACTCCTATTGCGGCACAGTGCCCCCTCCTATTGCGACACAGTGCTCCCTCCTATTGTGACACAGTGCCCCCTCCTATTGCGGCACAGTGCCCCTCCTATTGCGGCACAGTGCCCCTCCTATTGCGGCACAGTGCCCCCTCCTATTGCGGCACCGTGCCAAGCTCTGTCTATTTGTGTCAGTTCATTTACTTCGGACTGAGAAATGCAATGTTTCCTGTGTAAATCGAGGGGCAACCGCACTCCTGGTAGCCGCGGTTAAACGGTAGCTCAAGCTAAGTGTGACAGTTCATTCCAATTATCACACATCACATGAGTACCGTGATAGCTATAAACAGGGAAGATCAGAAATGATTTAGAGTGCTCTCAAGTACCATTCATAAAGTAGCCGCGCTGCAACCTACCGTATCGCGTAGCGCTGTATTCAGTGTATTGCAATACGTTCCAATTAACGCACGTGCCACGTGCAACCACGCTCAGTCGATCGCGAGCAATGCATGGCGACCAAAAGGAAGACAAGACATTATTACAGCACTCACAACTTAGCCAGCACGGTGAGTTTCGGCATGTAAGCATCAGTGAACGATAGCGATCACGGCTGTGTGGTCAGAATCTTTGTGGGGCCTTCGTAAGGCTGTACTGGCAACCAACGTCGAAGACAGGGATCGAGCAATGGCGGCCGACGGCACGACAAAAGCGCTTGTATCTCCGCCACCAAGGTGAGTTTCAGCACAATTATTTTGATTTTGTGTCACTGCATCATAGCGATCACGACGGTGTAGTCAGAATCTTTGTAGGCCATTCCGAAGTAGTCAAACGTTTATTATTTAATTAATTAGATTATTTAGATTACATTACGCGGCACAATTTTTCCCCTACCAGGAGTGTAATAAGCAGCACCATTCTTACTTGGCTGTTAGATAGGGGAGGAAATTGCTGCTCAGAATTCTGGACGTATCTCTGCCCCCTCCTCAGTTCATTTACTTTGGACTGAGAAATGCATGTCCAATGTTTTATATATTACCTGGCTGTTAGAGAGGGGAGGAAAAAGTTGCTCAGAATCCGGTTTGAATCTCCTCCCTTCTCCTGTCCTGTTGCTCTCTGGCCATACTGGAACACGGCCATCAGGACAGCCAGGGATTGGAGTAGGGCCAACCTCTTCCTCATCTTCACGTCCCACATTCCGACAGGCTGCAGATTATTAGGAACAGCCATTAGTGACAGAACAAATCTCTGTATGCTATACAACATTTACACAGTCCCTAACCCCCCAACATCATCATTGAAGAGGTAGGCCTGTGAGTGGTCTCCATCCATCGAGATGTTTGCTGTTCAAGTCTTCAACGTTGAATACTTGTGAAATCATATTTGAATTGACCCACGGTGCAAAACAAGCGTGATTCATGGCACGATGTATGCCAGATATATGTAATTATGGAAAATGCCAACGTTTGTAGCAGCATAACGATTAGCAACACCTGACACTGACGAGGCTGAAGCACGTCATAGACAAACAGAGCAGGGACTCATAGCTCTCCTGAGGCGGTTGGTCTGCATACACATGAAACAATTTTCCTTCTTCAGTGCTGGTCAGTATTAGCATTCAGTTGCTATTTCCACAGTACATGGTTTCTCCCACAGAGAATAAACATCTACATGTACATGTGCAGGCAGTGGATACCAGGCCGCTTTCTCTCCTCCCACACGGCCTGGGAACAAGTATAAGCATTCGGTTGCTATTTCCACTCTACATCATAGTACACTGTGGTTTCTCGCACAGAGAATAATAATCTACAGATTGGTAGGAGAGTTGGCATGTCATCAAACCCGCCATTCCTGATTCTCCAGGTCAGGCATCCAGTGACAAGGAAAGTCTTAGTGTACAACTGATTTACCACAAGTTAGCACAGAACACTATGTGTCTCAAATCTCAACTTGACTCTCAGCAGCAGTGGTGTAGCTGGGGGTGGGGCTCACTGCACATGCCCTAGTAACTGCATGGGGGCGGTGCCATACCCACAGTCTTGGAACCAGACCCTTCACCCGTGCAAAGGGCTATTCCATTTAATAGGGATACACCCCCTATTGACGAGTAACTAATTTGTCCTACGGGGATTCGCCGAGTTTCCGTATTCTGTTGTAAATCTCCGTAAATTTTCTGTAATTTTCCGCATATTTCCGCATATTTCACTAACGTCTGTCGCACGGTGTAGAAGGTGCATTTTCTGTCCCGGGGTACGCAAATAGCTAACTCGTCAATAGCAGTGGTGTAGCTGGGGATGGGGCACACTGCACATGCCCTAGTAACTGCATGGGGGCGGTGCCATACCCACAGTCTCGGAACCAGACCCTTCACCCGTGCAAAGGGTCTGGTTCCGAGACTACCATGCCCATTGGTGGATGGTACGCCCTAGCAATCATCAAATAACAGTCACATGCAGTACATTCCAGTGAGCCACTCGTAGCAAACTGTCGCATTTTGTTTGTAGGCTGTAAACAGGTCCAAAACAACGAACCTGAGGCTCAAAATTCAAAATGGTTCCGGCGGGCCACGCCCCCAGACTCCCCTTCGCTCAGACCAGAAGCTTCCAAGTTCCACTAACTCTGTGAACACGAAATGCCCCAACAATCAACTTAGCCATCCTACCTACACCACTGGTACTGTACAGTGTACATCCGCTAAGCCAGCAAACCCGAGTGATGAAGTTGAACTTACCTAGTACGGAGCAGTGATTGGTAGCAGAGTCAACGACGGCAGCATGGTAGCTCTCCCGGCCACCACATGGTGGCGCAAGTAACTACAAATTGCAATATCAGGACAGTGTACAGCTAGCTAGCTGAGCTGCCCTAGGCTTTTTGTCATTACGTAATTGAGAAAATGGGTAAACAAACAGGGTAGGCGTGGCTGCAGGATAGCATGACCGATTTGAGAACTCAAATACAAAGCAGTATTGATTGTGATGCTTCACGTGATGCATGCACGTTTACTGTACTAACACTGATGGTCTTGTACCTGGATCATGGAGTTCACTCTTATTTTACAAGGCTGCAACAATGATTAGCAATAATGTGTATTCTTTCCCTGAACACGTTCACAAGTTCACAATTGTGAACATGTGCAGGGATAGGCTGGCATGTGCACTTAATGGGTCTGCACAGGTTCAATCATGCACTTTTAGGGTTTTTGACATGCTATTAAGCTGCATGCCCGACAAAGATTACCCTACACACCTTCACAACTAGCTAACATGGATGTCTCATCCTCATGCAGTTGTACATGTGTATCATTAAAAACCGACATGAACTAATGTCTTGTTACCGTGCATGGGAACTGAAGAATCCACGTTTTTAATAAAGGATATTGGATCAATAAAGTGTTTATGTTAATAATTATTATGACTTGCTGATAACTGATAAACAATATAATCAGATGACAATGGCAGAATAATAAGATTAGTGATCTCTGGATTATAATGATAAATGTTTTGACTAATCACCAGTTTATGAATACTAGAGTTGTTCACACACAGCCTTTGCAATACCAGCTGCCTGGTGGCGTGTTCCCAACGTTAATCTCTGCGCATGTATAACAGAACCATCTGTGACATGCATCACAACTAATCCACTTCTCGGCTACTTCAGCTTCAGCTCTCCATACTTTCTGACATTTTCCGCAGTTCCATTTGCTTCGGCATGCTGCAAAGAAAATGTAATAATGTCACAGACATGCATGAAAGTGCATACTTGATGATTGTATACCTCACTTGGGTTGCCTTCTCCTTTGTTTAAGTTAAGTTAGTGCTACTCACGTGACCCTCAACGAATCAGACGCCTCAGAATCGATCACATGACGGAGCATTAAATCGCTTATTGCACACTTTAGTGTGCATTATCTAGATAATGCACACTTTTCAAAGATCAAAGGCTGTCTCGGGTCGGTGAGTTGCACTAAGTAGTTTAGATACCACTTTGCCGTGCATTACGGGCTTTAGTGCACTCGGGCAATCTAGTTAACGGTCTCGGGCGGATAATGCACTCGCCTTCGGCTCGTGCATTATCTCGCCCTCGACCGTTAACTAGATTGCCCTCGTGCACTAAAACCCGTAATGCACGGCAAAGTGGTATATAAATATTACTTAATTGACTGCAACCTCTTTAGGAATCTTGACTCTGCTGTAAATGAAATAACAGTATAGCACTGTAGTTAACTTGTATGTACACATAGTCAACAGCGTGAGTAATGTACCCTGTTTCTTCCGTGTTGCCTGGAATACTGGGGCAGGCATCCGGATATCACTGGGGTGGGGCTGTTTTCTGGAAGGGCTGACACCCCATTGGTTCATGAGTACAGTAAAGCTCTCTGGAGAAGATAGCAACACAAAATTGAGATTGAAGGAATGTAAGTGTACATGAGTGATTGCTCAATGCAGCTAATACACAGCTGTGCTAATTTCTTTATACTTACTGAAGGTTGAAGCAATAGTACTCCTGCGTACAGCGTAACGTGGACTCAGACCATACGAAATGCAAACATTTCTCTTTTTTGTAGGAGAGGGTGTTGTAACTGTGGTAAAGTGGAGGAATAACTGTACATAAAACACTATGAAGAGAATATCAAAAGCAATGGTATAACCGTGCAGTGTGAAGTGCTACATGCAGTCCAACACTTGATAAATGCAACACTTACAATGTAGTCTGCGACGAACACTCTTCTTTGGGGTACAAACTATGAGAATGAGGAAGATAACAACAGGTTCAGAACAATGCTATTATACATGTAGGTCTGCAAAACAGGTGGTCATAGATTGCCGGCTCTGAGATACTACGGGGATACTGGTGGCTGAGTTGGACCAGCATACCTGTGGGTGGGAGGGAGGGAGGGAGGGAGGGAGGGAGGGAGGGAGGGAGGGGGGGGAGGGAGGGAGGGAGGGAGGGAGGGAGGGAGGGAGGGAGGGAGGGGGGAGGGAGGGAGGGAGGGAGGGAGGGAGGGAGGGAGGGAGGGAGGGAGGGGGGAGGGAGGGAGGGAGGGAGGGGGAGGGGGGGAGAAGGAGGGAGGGAGGAAAGAGGAAGGGAGAGGTGGAGGGAGGAAGGGAGAGGGGAGGGATGGAGGGAGGGAGGGAGGGAGGGAGGGAGGGAGGGAGGGAGGGAGGGAGGAAGGGGGGGAGGGAGGGAGGGAGGGAGGGAGGGAGGAGGGAGGGAGGGAGGGGAGGGAGGGAGGGAGGGAGGGAGGGGGGAGGAGGGAGGGAGGGAGGGAGGGAGGGAGGAGGAGGGAGGGAGGAGGGAGGGAGGGAGGGGGGAGGGAGGAGGGAGGGAGGGAGGGAGGGGGGGAGGGGGGAGAAGGAGGGAGGGAGGAAAGAGGAAGGGAGAGGTGAGGGAGGAAGGGAGAGGGGAGGGATGGAGGGAGGGAGGGAGGGAGGGGAGGGGAGGGAAGGGAGGGATGGAGGGAGGGAGGGAGGGAGGGAGGGAGGGAGGGAGGAGGGAGGGAGGGAGGGAGGGAGGAAGGGAGGGAGGGAGGGGAGGGGGGGGGGGGGGGGGGGGGGGGGGGGGGGGTAATGGAGGCAGCTATGCTACTTGCATGTTGATGTAGTGCCATGTTTGCAATGAGTTCCCATACCTGAGTCTCCACTGATGATCGGCTGGTTGTCAAAGTGTTCTATGAGAGTATCAGCGTCCGGAAACTTCCCAAGACCAAAACAAAAGTGGCGTCCATCCCAGATGACACGACAGTGCTTCACAGAATTCTTACATCTATAGGTAGAAGGGAAGGAGAGGTGGGAGGGAGAGGTGGGGGAAGGTGGTGAGGAAGGGGAGAGGAGGACAGGAGGGGGGGGGGGGGGGGGGGGGGGGGGGATAAGATGAGGAGGCAGCAGAGAGAGAATGACGGAGGAGATAGAAGGGAGAGGGAGAGGAGAATAAGATGGGTGTCAACACTGTCAAATTAAGAGATGGTGGCCGGGGAATACAGATGGGGTACCTCACAGTGTCAGTGAGTCAGCTGATCACATGACCTACTTCACAGAGAGTGTTAGGCGGTCTGTTAATCACATGACCTATACGTACCTCACAGTGTCAGCTGATCAGCTGATCACATGACCTACCTCACAGAGAGTGTCAGGTGCTCAGCTGATCACGACCTACAGTACCTCACAGAGAATGTCAGGCGGTCAGCTAATCACATGACCTACTTCACAGAGAGTGTCAGGCAGTCAGCTGATCACATGACCTACCTCACAGAGAGTGTCAGGCAGTCAGCTGATCACATGACCTACCTCACAGAGAGTGTCAGGCAGTCAGCTGATCACATGACCTACCTCACAGAGAGTGTCAGCGGTCAGCTGATCACATGATCTACCTCACAGAGAGTGTCGGTGGTCAGCTGATCACATGACACAATTCGCAGAGAGCGTCAGCGTCAGATAAGCTGACTGATCACATGACCTACCTCACAGAGAGTGTCAGTGAGTTGGTGTTGGTCAAGCTATCTCGCAGGAGGTACATGTAGGTACCATCAGAGATCTCTCTGGACATGAGCATGCTCTCTGCGATGTGTCGCGATATGCCACGATGGTACCACCTGTGTGTGTGTGTGTGTGTGTGTGTGGGTGGGTGGGTGCGTATGCATGTGTGTGTGTGTATGCGTGTGTGTGTGTGTGTGTATGTGTGTGTGTGTGTGAATGTGTGTATGTATGTGTGTGTGTGTATGTGTGGGTGTGTGTATGTGTATGTGGGTGTGTATGTGTGTGTGTGTGCATGTGTGTGTATGTATGTGTGTGTGTGTGTGTGTGCATGTGTGTGTGTGTGTGCGTGTTTGTGTGAGTGTGAGTGTAGGTTTGAAATTGCACATACACACTGTCACATTCAAACTTTGAATGTGACAGTGTGTGTGTGCGCGCGTGTGAGGAATCAGGACTAAGGACTGTTGCTAGGTATCTTGGGCTAGGAAAGAGATATGATCCATGCAACAGTGTACGTAGCTACAAAGTCCCCAATGCTGGTGAGGGATAGGACTTCAAGGGGTGGTGTAGCCTCGGTCCCAGGCTCTCTCCTCAGAGCCTGGGAACGAGGCTAGGGGTGGTGGTGGTGATGGTGGGAGGGAAGTAAATGACCCCACACCTTCTGTGACTACACTGACTACTGGGCATCCACCACATTAATGTCTAAACCTCAAGTAGTGGGTAGAATACCTCCAAAAGCTTACTATGCTAGATTATCTAGCTAAGTCACTACACTCGACTCTATTTGCAACAGTACTACACGTAATGGCGGAATACTGACCTCACCCTCATTCCAAAGCTTCAGAAAGAGCATGCCAATTTCACAGAATAGCCTGTCGCCTTTTCACTACAGCATGCAAGTCTGCACAGGCAGTCTCGCAACCCGTTTACTTAACAGCCGTGACCTTTGAACCGCGGAGGCGCGCGCAACCGGAAGCGGGTTTAAATACTGAATTTGTGGCAAGTTTTGGCGGGAAGTCGGGATGGCACACTCGCTAAGCACTTGCTTTACAGCCTGGGGGTTGAGTGTTCGTCTCCCCAATAACCGAGTACGAGTCTGGGCCACTCCGTACACACCGGTTCCTGACTTCCCCGCCTAGCAGCTTGAGTACGCCGGTTCCCATCTGACCACCGAAGCTAAAGAAAGGTGTTCTGGTTGAAAGCAGGTAGCCTCCTGTGATTCCAGTCACCGACGCCTATCCAGCGCTCCTGAGGCTTACACTTCGGTGTCTGACCTGTCACGGAGGGGTAGGTTGTTGCTAGGTTGTATTTTTTTCTTTTGTTCCCCCCTTCTTTTTTTTCTCTTTTTCCCCCCCTTCTTTCAGGGCTGCTATATATAGTATAAGCTTATTCTTTTTTTTTTTACTTTTCTTTTTTTCCCCCTTTTCTTTTTTTGTTCTTTTGGGTGTGTTCAATCGGGGCTGCTAGACTATATAGGCTTTTTCTTTTTTTTTTCCCCCCTTTCTTTTTTTTCCTTTTGGGTGTGTTCATTCAGGGCTACTACAAGTAGACTATATATAGGCTTATTTTTTCCCCCTTTCTTTTGGGTGTGTTCATTCGGGGCGGCAACAAGTATAGGCTTATTCTCCCTTCAACTGATTTTGCTGTTCCTCTATATACATTGCAATATTGTTTCCTTTCACATGACTTATAGTTATCGACACATGCGCATATCCCCGCCCCCACTGATAGACAGCTGTTCACACTAGATTTTCTATTCGGCTATAGCACGTTTACTCACACAATCTTAACATAGCCATGCACAGATCGTGCTTTATATACGTTGCAATGTCATAAAACCTAGCCGGCCCCTAGTAACAGTATTGTCTGGCCCATGGGGAATAAACACAGGACCTAATTATCACTGCAGCCGTCATTGCCTGATTAAGTACATTCTGATAAGAGTTAGCATGCAACTAATAATTATTTCAGGGTGCAGGGGGGTCTTGTCAGGTAAATTGTCTGATGCCATTGTATACGACCTCAGTTTCAGCTGAAGATTAATTATAATTATGTCAAAAACATGCACCCTAATTCCAAATGGGTCAGCCTGTACAGCTATATAATTATGGAGTTAGGTAAGAGAATATAGTTTGTGAACGATCGATGTATGACTTGCAACTTTGGGGCACCTGCAAATTGATTTTAACTGCATGCCTGTATATTACTATGATGAAAAGACTAGCACCACCTCCACTTAAACCCAGTCCATATAGATATATATCGATCATTATGCACCGAAAGCCCTTTCAGTTCTGAAAGTGGGTATATGTATTGCCTGATTAATTGGATACAACTATGCACGCAAATTAATGATGTAGTGACCATCTAGCCTCGATCGTTCCCAGGCTCCCCCCTGTGCGTGCAGTGAAGAAAAATACGGGGAGGAGCCTGGGAACGAGGCTAGTGACCATCCACTTGAATCACCTTTCCCAAAGTTATATATGGTTGACCAAAACATTTATGTAGTGGAAGTCATGTGATATATGCATGATTGAAGTTTGTGGTGTCAGTTGCTGGATGATATGATCAGAGATCTCTTCGAATCTGCTATACTGCAAATGGTCAAGAGTAGATGACTACCCCTCAGCAGAACCGCCAGCCTGGGAGAGAGGCAGATCAGAGCGGTTCACACCAACTCAGCATTCAATTGGTGCCTAATATGCTAGGTGTCTTGGGATAGGAGTGTGATACGAAGCTGGGATTTGCACCATTGTGAATGGAGCATTCCAATGATGTCCATTTTGCGTGACCTGTGACCTCTACCGACTCGAGCAAAGACACGAAAGCAGGCTGTGCAAGCAACTTTAGTGAATGAATAAGTATGCTTAGCTTCTGTCCTACACTGAAAAAGGCATTTTACAGATTTTTGGGTGAGTCCAGTCCACTCCAGTCCAGTCCAGTCCAGTCCACTCCAGTCCAGTGAATAAAGACGCCCCTCTTGTAAGGACTCTAAAAGCACTAAAAGTGCAAACCCAAGTCCACCCTGCTTGCAAAGCTGAAGTGCACTGCCATCAATGGGCCAATGAACCACAATTGGTCACTGGGAATAGACTTAGAAGAGAACGTTGCACTCAGTATGTGAATGAGATTTGAAGCTGAGGATTGTGCCATTGTGGTCAGCATAAAAGAGCTTTCCAATGATGTCCTTAAGGTGACTTTTTATCTCGGTCACATTTTTGAGGATTGTGCCATTGTGGTCAGCATAAAAAGAGCTTTCCAGTGATGTCCTTAACATTAAAGTGACTTTTTATCTCGGTCACATTTTTGTCAAAAATCACAGTCAGCCAAAGGCTATAGCTACTGTAAGTATAATCCATGGATTTTTGTGATTTGCATATTTAACGAGCTTCAGCAATGAGCTGCAGTCTAGTCGTGGATGATAGAGGGATATTTATTTCTGTTTTCTATGCTTCAGCAAAAGGCTGGAGTTCGATTTCTGCAGTAAACAAATGCTCTTCTAATCTTTTCATTGAAGCTTATTAAATATGCACGTGACCTTTGACCTCTACCGACTCGAAGAAAGACACGAAAGCAGGCTATGCAAGCAACTTTAGTGAATGAATAAGTATGCTTAGCTTCTGTCCTACACTGAAAAAGGCATTTTAGAGATTTTTGGGTGAGTCCAGTCCACTCCAGTCCAGTCCAGTCCAGTCCACCAGTCCAGTGAATAAAGACGCCCTTACAAGGGGCACTTGGAACTGGTGGCATTGCTAATTGGTCGAGGGCAAGCCTAAGGCCATTACGATAAATCATGAAGCTGACAGTCTCAGCTCACGTTGCAGATATGCAACGCTAGGTCTTAAAGGGTTAATTAATTAAGACCGGGCTTCAGCACATATCCTCCCAGCATACACATACCATAGTCCATGGGATGCTCAACACTCTAAGTTAGGTACGTACACAAGGCAGTATGACCCAGTTGCCATCTGGATTGCACAGCTGTACACTAGAAGGTACACATTATTCGTAGCAATTGGATCTTAAACATAATAATTATGGTACACAAATTATTTAGTACTGCACTCAATATAGTGGCCACGTGCCACACCCTCTTCAGACCAACTGCTGCAGTTGTAGCAGTCATGTCAAGTCATGTGACCCTCATACCACGCATATATATGATATCACACTAGTACTGCTGCCTGTCCCACATATTTGTGATTGGTGCTCCTTGGGAGATAGGTTCTGCGACAGCAGAAAGGGCGGGACAGGGGGAGGCGGGTAGGTGCACCCGGAGGGTGCAAACAGCATGGCCATGTCTGGGCTCCACGGTAGAAAGGTCTTGGTCGGCACTGGGAAGGCCATTTCTGCCGTTCTTGGCATAGGGACTTAGAAAGTAGCTGTCTTGCCTTGTAGGCCCTCCATTTCCAGTGTTCATGGTCCGTTTTTAGCTACGGCAGGTCGGCATTTCTTGGGAGGCCTGATTGCAAGTTCATTAATTGGTGGGTGTGGTTAAGTCACATATCTGCTTAGTATAGCTGAAATTACCTGTGTGAGCAGTTTCGAGCCCAGCAATGCCAGGGAACAGAAATTAGGGTATCTTTAGGTGTTCTATAGACTGAAAATGACCTAGAGAAGAAATTTGGGCCCTAAAGAGTTTTGACACTGCCCAAGTGTTCCAAGGGGTAAAAGTGTGACTGGGACGGGAGGGGTCTATCTTACTTAGACAATACCCGATAGCTATGAATTCAATGGTGAACATTGTACATGTATAAGGGCCTCAACCTACCACCATGTGTAAGCCTGTCCACATTGCCTAATGAATTATTCATGATTGGTCTTACAAGTTTCCAGTCCAGTATGTCCACCCACTCATCAGCTTCTGACTCACTGCTGGCAAACATGAAGAACGTACGATAGGACGTTATCAGTCTGGGGAGGGAGGGAGGGAGGGAGCATGTGACAGGGGAGGGAGGGAGGGAGGGAGGGAGGGAGGGAGGAAGGAGGGAGGGAGCATATGACAGGGGAGGGAGGGAGGGAGGGAGGAAGGGAGGGAGGGATGGAGGGAGGGAGGGAGAGGGAGAGAGGGACGGAGGGAGGGAGGCGGGAGCATGTGACAGGGGAGGGAGGGAGGGAGGGAGGGAGGAAGGGAGGGAGGGAGGGAGGGAGGGAGGGAGGGAGGGAGGAGAGGGAGGGAGGGGGGAGGGAGGGAGGGAGAGAGGGAAGGAGAGAGGAAGGCAGAGAGGGGAGGGGAAGAGAAAAGGAAGGATGGAGTGAGGAGGGGGCTTTATACTTAATTCCTGGAAGCATACCCTCCCCACTTCAGATTTCAAGCTTTAATTTGTGATTCCCCTATAAGTGGACATGCTTCCATTCCCCGAAACATAACCCTGAGATACAATGACGTCTTAATCTTATTGTGCCATTGTGCCTGTCTCTCCCTAAATGATACATGTACATCCCACCCCAATCACCTGAAGCAGAATGGCTTCCCAGCTGTCTCGTCCCTCTCCACTGAAGTAGCGTCTTCCAGTTTTATTATTCTCAGAGGCTCAACCTCACCTCTGGCAGTGTAGTACTTCAGTTCATTACGATACAGAACAAACCATCTCCGTTTCCAGTTCTAGGGAGGAGGGGGGAGGAGGAGGAAGAGGAGGAGGAGGAGGAGGGGGAGGAGGAGGAGGAGGAGGGAGGGGAAGGAGGGAAGGGGAGGAGGAGGGGAAGGGGGGAGGAGGAGGAGGAGGAGGAGGAGGAGGAGGAGGAGGAAGAAGAGGAGGAGGGAGGAAGAGGGTAGGAAGATTTCGTTCATATGCAGGGCAGCCAATAAAAATGTGGAGAAGCGCTACCAAGTGAAAATACACACTGTTCAGGTGGTTCGTACTTGTGGCTAGGCTGTTAGGCTCTGTTATGAGAGCAACTACCTTTCTGTGGAAGCCCAGCTTGGTTAGGTAGCCTTCCTTGGAGTTGATCTGAAAGTGAAAATGAAAGCAGGAGTACAACTGATTCACCACCAGTTAGCACAGAACACTATCTCAAATTGATTCCCAGCAGCAGTGGTGTAGCTGGGGGTGGGGCTCACTGCACATGCCCTAGTAACTGCATGGGGGCGGTGCCATACCCATAGTCTCGGAACCAGACCCTTCACCCGTGCAAAGGGTCTGGTTCCGAGACTACCATGCCCATTGGTGGATGGTACGCCCTAGGCCCTAGCAATCATCAAATAACAGTCACATGCCTTTCAGCAGTACATTCCAGTGAGCCACTCGTAGCAAACTGTCGCATTTTGTTTGTAGGCTGTAAAACAGGTCCAAAACAGAACCTGAGGCTCAAAATTCAAAATGGTTCCGGCGGCCACGCCCCCAGACTCCCCTTCGCTCAGAGCAGAAGCTTCCACTAACTCTGTGAACACGAAATGCCCCAACAATCAACTTACTTAGTTCAACTTACCTAGTACGGAACAGTGATTAGTAGCAGAGTCAAAGACGGCAGCACGGTAGCTCTCCCGGCCACCACATGGTGGCGCAACCAACTGGAAGAAGTACAAATAATTTGCAATATCAGGACAGTCAGTGTACAAGGCTCGCCTTATGCCTTTGGCTTTTTATCATTACGTAATTGAGAAAATCGGTAAACAAGGTAGGCGTGGCGCGATCTCCGGCCAGTAGTCAGTATCCAAGTCTTCTACTGATTATATCTCAGGAGACTAAAAAAAACTCATACGTTCTCCCAAACTGTAGCCACTGAATTTACTGGAGAGACACTGGCAACACATTCGAGAACTCCTTGGAGCAGTGTATAGCTAAGATATAAAGGAAGTTTCCTTATCAACTCCCTACATGCCGTCTACTAATACGCAAGCTAACCAAAATCTTGCCTTCATTGAAAATTCCACAAATCGAATATAAGCAGTGTGCGTTATCATGCAATAAATATCATAATTATAAGCAGCTAGCGTGCGTTATCATGCAATTGTAAAAGAGTCAAGAGTGCAGTATTGATCAGTCAGAGAATCGTTCAATTTTGCTTTCAAAAACAGCCAATCATTAAAGAACGCAGCTATAGCTCAACACACAATACTTGCACATGTTCAGTAGTTGACCTAAAAGAGTAAAAAATCAACTAGATACACACCACAACAACAGCCACAATAAGCTACAATAAGCATTTATCACGTACGTTCGTACAGCTTAAAGCACAACACAACACAAGTCCTCGGGTGTAATAGTCACACCACTCTGCCGTCCGTGGGGAGCTACGGGGGAAGAAAGAGAGAAGATAGGCAAAGTGTGTACACATGATGCTTCTCTGGTGGGTACAGTAGCTAAAGTTAGCTTGACGACGTTCATGCAAAATCTTTAGAGAATGGTTTGCACGATGTGCCAGTTTCAGACTGTACCTGACACACCTCACACCCATGCACATTGCACACCCACACCACCCACACACACACTCACACCCACCAACCCACCCACACCCACCACACACACCCACACACATGATGAACTCGTGAGAATATATCTGGGGGAAATTAAAGTTCTGCAACGAATAATTGCACAGTATGTTATTCTGGTGTAATCAGCACATACCCCTCGAATGCTGTCTAGCTAGTCTCGTAGCCAGCGCAGTATTGTTCCCCCCAGCTGGGCTGCCCACTGCCTCAACCACCCATCTCCAGGTCGGGGGACCATACAGACCAGAGTCATAGCCAGATTTCCGCAACCACCTCAAGATCACTTCTCGTAAACAGGTTTCTGAATCTGAATTGTCTGCCCTGATTGTTTCCAGAGTTCCAGGGGATAAATGGAATGCATCTCCGATATGCTTCCACCTTGCAGCAACTTCAATGGTTGCTGATACAATGCCATACAAGTCCTGCTCACCTGTGCGGTGTGGGAATGGGATGAGACCAGACAGGACTATACAGCTGCGTCCATGTAGCTACGTGCATATCTGAGAGCCCCCACAGCAATGGTGTCCCCGGTGCATGAGGCTACTACGCAGCAGTGTGGAATATTACTGCCAGGAGTGAAGTAATCTGCTTCTGCCTTTGTTACCTGCAGGGAATCACCTTAACTGTGAGCAGCTATAGGTGCACATGACCAGGGACATGAATACAATTAAGCTAAACACAAGAATTTGATTGATAGCCTATCAGCACCTTGCAATCTACAATGTGAGTACATACATCCTATACATGTGTAGTATCTTACTCTGGCAGGGCCCCAATTTGGTTCGAACATGCCACCCTTCACTCGTGGTAGTTCCTTCTACACTGACGTTCTCTGCAGTCAGTGCGTCTCCCTCTTCAAACTCCACACTGAGCTCCTCCACACTCTCTGCAGTAGCATACTCTTGTTTTATAGCCTACACAATATTAGTAGCAACAGACTAATCACTTCACTTAAAATTATTACAACTCACAGTGTTACAACTAACACATTTTGTGCAAGATGCATAGTACAAGATGACATGTTACGAGGGAAGTATTCGCTTACTTCAATGCACAGTTGTAGGTTCTTAATGAGAACAATGCGGTACTCCCCAGGTGCGTGTGAGCTCAGAACTCTTCAGGCAGCAGACAAGACCACAGTAGCGAATCGAATCAGTCTTTTCGATAGCCATGGCACCCAAGAAAAAACCAAAGAAAGAAGAATGTACCAATTTGACCTCAACATACGACTCAAAGACATGAACACTGCCGCTCGCGCATGGCTTGAAGTGATAGGGTGGTCCAGTGGCAGAGTCTGCAATTGATACCTCTACCTGGGTGTTCTGAGAGCCATCCTTGATGATGGCACAGTGCTGGACTTCAAGAGACAACGCTTTTGATAGTTTCCTGGATGCACTAACATGGTACATGCTGCTAACAAGCTTTGAGCCTTCAGGAAATATGAACTCCGGTGTCGACTGGCTGACTACCTGGGACTTCATTTCCACTGTACAATCATTGGACGAGACTGCCTCTTTCGGGACGTGGAGGACAAAACCTTGCTCCTTTCTGTGATCAAAGGTGCACTCCTCATTCCCACTGAACGTGAGATTGTGAACCATTTCTACTGCTGGAATAACAAAGCATAAGAGTGCAATATTGTTAAACTCCACTTGAAGACAGGGAAATATTCTACTAACTTCATAACTATGCAGTGCACCCACTTATCCATGACTCACTTTGAACAGTGGCATCACTGCGACTAATATAGTAACATTTACCTGCCCATCCCATTCTCCCTCCCCCTCCCTCTATCCCGGCCCCCTTTCCTTCCTTCCTTCCTCCCTCCTCCCTCCTCCTTCCTTCCCCACTCTAGAGTGTGTCTCCCAAAGTTACCGAAACTGACAGCCTCTAAATACAGCTACTGCTTGAGCGTCATGTGACTATACCTTGCTTTGCATCTTCTGTGTCCTCGACAACTGTGAGTGGGCATTCCTCATGATGGCTCAAGTGTTGTTCCACGTCTCCCAATCTTCCTTTCCACTGACATCCGTCTCTTCTGTGCGTGCAGTAAACCTGTACTGTAGCTGCTTCAGCGAATGCTTCAAAGTTTCGTTTGGAAACACTCCAATATTGCCCTTCTGCCTACATATCGGACAGGTTCTATTGCAAGCTAGCAGTTGTTGAATACAAGTGTGGCAAAAGTTGCTACCACAACATGTAACCACGTATGGTTCACGAAATAGCAGGCAACATATCGGACATCTTGTTGGAAGAAAGGGAGGGCATGGTTTGACGAACTCACAATCATACCCGCCCAGCTGTGTAGAGTTTTGACGAAGCTGACCCATTTCTGTGTTACCTGTGCTTCCTGCTGTTGAACAAGTTGTGGTACCTGCAGGGAATGTGGTAAAACTGTAGCTTGTGAGTTGCCACACCTTCAAGTCAGCATATTAGCTATTTTAATTAGTAGAAGTGGTCAATGGCAAAGTTAAATAGCTATTGCAATTAATATTGCTCCTATTATCACTAGACAATTTCAATATCGACAAATTGTGTCTCCCCTAGTTGTCAAATCTGGTAACTTTTATCGACTCCAAAACAGCTAGTGAACAAATACAACTTGAGCGGCATGTGACTGACTACCTTGCTTTGCATCTTCTATCTCCTTGAAAACTGTGAGTGGGCATTCCTCGTTAAAATTCAAGTGCTGTTCAAGATCTTCCAATCCTCCTTTCCACTGACATCCATCTCTCTTGTGTGTGCAGTAAACTTGTAGCAGCTTCAGTGTATCGTTCAAGACCTCGTTTGGGATCAATTCGAAGTTATCATTCCTGCATACCGGACATTGGACTCCATTTTGAGCTAACACCCATTGAATACAAGAGTGGCAAAAGTTGCTACTGCAACAGGTAGCCTCATAATATGGTTCACGAAATATCAGGCAACATATTGGGCATTCTGTCGGCAAAAAGGGAGGATGTGGTTTGACGAACTCACAATCGTACCCGCCCTGCTGTGTAGAGAGATCTGACGTATTGTGAGACTGATCCATCTATATACTCCTCCCTCACATCCAGTGTTACCTTGGAAACGGGTGTTTATACTCTTCTGGTGAACAAGTTGTATTCCTGCAGGTACAGTAGCTAGTTTACTTTGAGTTGTAAAAATGCATTCAGGTCAGCATACACAATCTGTAAGATGAAAATTGCTAAAACTATAAAACGTAGAGTTTACCTCTCCATGCAGGCCAGGGTCAGGGTCGCCCCTTTAGTCCTCAATAATTCTTGATCACGGGTTTCAGTGGCGACTTATGTATACCGCATTACGTACATCGTAACAAAAGAGGGTGGGGCTACATAGCAGACCGAGATATGATATGTTAAGTCATTGCCAATCACGACATATATACACGCAACTATAACTTTTTGCCATCGTTTGACTAGACCTAGGTATGTATCTCAGACTACGTACAGTCAAATCAAAGCTGCAGCTACCAAGTTACTACGTTAGTGTAGCATGCACAGCACAGTATTGATAAGCTTACCGTGTAACCGAGCATGGAAAATTCTGGGACATGCCCAAATGCATACCCTGCCAGAAGACCATACACTCATGTTGAGCTGCCATATAGGATACATACGCCATGCCACTTCCACTGACCACACACTCACAAATACCAGTGGATAAAATATACAAGATACAGAGCTACAGCGATCGTCATGATGAAAAAAGACGACTGATTTGATTGCACAACATGCTACATAATATAATAAAACATTTCCTAAATAAATTACAAATTTCTGGTATCAATATAGGATGATTGTGCACTAAACCCTGTTGATGAGGGCCTCCCTCAGTTCTTCAGCGAGAGCTTCGAAAGGAACATCTTTAAGCAGTTCAATGAATCCACTCCAGGTGAGGGGGTAATCCTTTGGTGGATTCTGGAACCAGGAGTCAAATACGTTGTCACAACACTTCAGGGGATCGTGATTGGTCTGCGTCCACCACAGCTGTAGCTGGGGTGCAGGAATGCCAAGAATTCTCCCAATAGTCTCCCATTTGTTGCAGATGGTATTGATTATTCTGAGCCGACGTGTTTCATCTCCTTTTTTCCACTTGATCAGCGCCAGGTCTCTATCGGTGGGTTTCTCATCTACACCATGAATAACATGATATACTATAGTCAATACAGATGGAGAATACCTGTGCTTTGACTTCAGTATTCACCTGCACACGTTTGCAGCAAACACTTTCTCTCAAATGACATTATCTATGTAACCAACTGAATGTGGACCCCTAATGCATTGAAGGGTTGCTTGCAGTAAGCAGTACTGTATGCCCTTAATTGTACAGAGCTTCAGTGATAGCTTGGATTTCAAGGCCCATAGTCAGCCACTATACACAGGAGAAACCAGCTGTAGATTCGGGACTGGACTGGCGGGCACCGTCATCGTCAAAGTTGCTCCGCGATCACACTGTCCACACGCTCTTTGAGTTTGTCATGGGACCACTTCAACTTTTGAGTATTATGCTATTTCCTGCGTCCTACGGGTATATACTCCTCTACGCAGGAGAATCGCTGAAAAAGTCAAATATGAAACTTCAAATGGTCCCACCACGGACTCGACGAGCGTGTGGACGGTGTGGATACGGAGAAGCTCTGATAGTTATGGTGCCCGTCTAGTCCGTATCTTCAGGTGGTTTCTCCTGTAATAGTCTAGAGAGTTACAGTTGGATCAAGGGCTAAAGGGGTAGCCACACCAATTTATATATTTCTGAACCCTTCCATTTCCCCTCTGGCTATGGGCCTATAACTATTGTTAATGTGCTCAATGCCCCTTTCTGCATCAACATTTTGTATCAAGAAAATTGAGCCGTTTCATAAGATCAAACTCTGGATGGGAATGGTCAAGGAATCTGAGAGCTAGTGTATGGATAGAAGGAGCCAATCATCACACCAGGTATTTTATTCAGAGCACAGTTCATATAATTATAAGCAATACATACTTCAGTCAAGTTCAGTGAAGATACTATGGTGTAGGAACTCACCGATCAGTGGCAGAGGCATCAGTGATACTTGACTGAGGTAGCGGTAAAGGCACAAGTCCTTGGCTAGACTAACAAAGCTAGCTCTTTGCTTTCTCATGCATGCGATCGCTCACAGCATGCATGTGCAGTCGGCCGCGGGATATATGACTCATTATCATACACCTACGTTTGAATAATGTACAGCAGTCAATGGAAAAGCCTGGTACGCAAGCGCAGTTGATAAAAACCCGTATTTTGTACTGTAGGTCACGTGAAAAATCCGTATTAGTACTGTTGGTCACGCGAGAAATCCGTATTATGTACAGTAAGTCACGTGCGCTACAGCAACTCTGTGATAATTTCGTGTCAGAGACTACCTGGACTAGCTGGTACTGACTACCTTTTGGGCTCCTGAAGAGGGCTGACTTACATCTCGATACTTCCGGAAGTCGAGGTTGAACTCGTTCGTATACTCCGTTTGAAATGGACCGTACAACTGCCCAGCGTGGACCGACCTTACAGCTGCCAGTTATCGGCGTGGCTCCGCCTTGGGCTTGGTACGCAGGCCGTCTCGCCCAAGCGTCTGAAGCTTGCCGTACTAACGCGAAGGGTTGGCAACCAGAAATGAAAATATTGTCGCCATGAGCAAGCTATGGTAACGCGCATTCGCTACGTTCATTGGTAGAGGAATGGGCAATGAAATTCCAGGTTTGTATGATAAAATCAGTATCACCATAGTACCAAGCTATACCGGAAACATATCACTCGTTTGTCGCCTTCGGCATTGTTACTCGTGCTTCGCACTCGTAACAATACTACGGCAACAAACTCGTGATATTTTCCGGTATAGCTTGGTACTATGGTGATACTTATATATTATTTCCCGCAAATACTGTAACCTGGTTGGTTAGAATAGCCTAAGTCTAATTACACTCCTGGTAGGGGAAAAATTGTGCCGCGTAATATAACCCATAATGTTTGGGTACTTAGGATTGGCCTACAGAAATTCTGACTACACCGCCGTGATCGCTTTCATGCCCTGACCTGAATGATAAAAGTTGGTGCTGAAACTCACCTTGGTGGTGGAGATATGAGCGCTTTTGTCTCGCCGTGGCCGCCATTGCTCGAGCGCTCTCTTCGACTTCCGGTGGCAGTACCATTCTTAGGAACGGCACACGAAGATTCTGACCACACGGCCGTGATCGCGGTCGTTCACTGACGCTTGCATGCCATAACTCACAGTGCTGGCTTAGTTGTGAGTGCTGTAACGATGTCTTGTCTTCCTTTTGGTCGCCACTGCTCGCAATCGACTGAGCCACGTGGCATGTGCGTTAATTGGAACGAATTGCAATAATTACTTCGCTACGGCGAGGCAACCGCGGGGTTGCAACGGCTACCAGGAGTGCGGTTGCCCCTCGGTATAATATAAATGTACTTACCAAATACTGGCACTCCTTCCGCTGCTTCCATAGTGCGATAGGGCTGCATTCTTCTGGGTGCTGACATGGCATAGTGGGGAAGAATGATGGTCACATTGCATAGCCTTGTTCTCCGGTCATCCCAGCTCTTCTTTGTTTGTAGTACGTTAAGAGCGGGGAGGGCCTGTTACACACTGATCTCACTTGTAACCAAGTTCTTATTAACAACAAATTGGCAATGGAATTTGCTCTTGCTTGAGCAATACTTCAAACACACAGCAGAAAGCTACACTATCTTACACAGGGGCGGAGATATAGGGGGGGCAGGGGGGGCTTGAGCCCCCCCCCCAAAACAACAGGCTGGATGGTTATACTTGGTACTATCCAACGAAATCTAGCACTAATTTATAGCTATGCCACCTCATTTCTTGGGGGCTGGCGTCTCTAACTTGCAGTGTAAAGCACAAAGGTGCTACGAGAGCCCATCCTGATAACTGAAAAATGAAGGTGAAAAAATTTTCCGCACTTCGCGCGAACTGATCAACACTATGTGCCTCTATACACTACCTTCGGCAGTGTGCAATTGTGCTATTAGCCCCCCCCAACACTTTTTGGTAGCTGTCTCCGCCCCTGTTACACCACCAGGATGAGCAACTGGATGAAATGAATCAACTTTGGTCTTCCAGTTTGCACTACATTCATTGGGGGGTTCACGTAACATAGCTTTCTTAGCGTATATTAAATACCTGCTGGTTCAGTAGCAAAAGCAAGAGTGAAGAAATTGAAAGGGTTTTTGGCTCCTTGTAGATTGACTCTGTGTTCAAGTTCAACATGTTTTTTGCACTCCATACATTTCACCAGGAGCTGACAACAGGGTATTCGACGCCGTGGCCTGTAATCATCCACTTGCTGCTTCAGAATCTGAGATCAAATTAAAATATAACTCCTTCATACTATTTCCTGCAGGTGGTGCAAAAGAAGGACACATGCAGCCTTACCACAGGTGGTCCCAGGGGAGTAATGGTCCATCCATTTGGTAAATCATATCCAGGAAGATCCAGGGAGATCCTGTCCCCTTCAAACTCAACAACCTCCAAGTGTGGACCGTGTACAGCAGCTAAGCTTGAATAATGGGTCTGGATTGCCTGTGTATGGTAGAGTAATGGTCACATTAACCCTTAGGTCACATATGCTGTCATTGGGCAAAAATACTTTGCACATAGCCATCAGTGGATCACTTAAATTTGAAATTGAGTCTTGTTCACAATAATTATTCGTCAAGATGTCTGTTACAACTACTAAGTATGGTCATTCTTGCACTGGGATGTATGAGTTGGGCATGTTCATAGTGATGCTTTCCCCACAGGTTCTATATAAAAAGGCCATATAATTGGATATCTAACTCCAAACTTGAAACAACACCTGTGCACAATGATGAACTCTCAACTGAAAGGAAAGAAATGAGTTGCTCTATGCAGGAATGGTCTATTACAGAGCTTAAGCAGTATGGAAGAGCCCAAGTCAAGACCTGTGAAAGTGGTTGACAGCATGTAACTAAACTCCCATGGTGACAGTGATTGTATGATGATGAAGAGTTTGAGAATGTTTGCTCAACAAGACAGGATATGCAATATCAGTGCAACTAACCTCCAAGTATACTTCCAGATTGTATGTCATGACAAAGTCCACGTACCACCAGTTATGACCCTTGCTAGTGTAGTACACAGCACTGTAGCAGCGTGGAGACTTCCCAAATATTCCAAAAAATGAGAACTGTGAAACTTGTAAACTGCCATATGCACTGTGAGGCGAGAATGTTCCTTTATCCAGTGCTTTGAATTTGTATGGGAGTTCAGGCTGGGAGCACTTGGCAACAACAAAGTGAAGACCTGAGGACTGGGAGGAGTCCCCGCAATGCTGGATTTCAAGGGTCACTGGTTCCAGGAACTTCTGAGGGCAGGATATCCAGTATATACAGCTAACAAGTTGAGACTTAGTGTTTGGAAATTCAAACTGTCCATCCAGACCAGCTCTGATGTCGATCTTACATCCCTCCTCTTTTTCTGAAAAGGCTCCTTCGGGAATGTGAAGTTTCAGGCCATATCCCTTCCATTCAAGACTCTGAGAGCTGCTTCCAGTGATGGTGAAACTAGCTTCAGCAAAGGCCTCAAACCCTCGCAAGTACTCTAAATAAGAAAAAGAGTAGTCAAGTGAGTCTTAACCCACACAATGCACATGCAACCGGCCAACATCAACCAGCTACTGACTGATTGATTGAAAACGGGGCCCATGTGGCCGGCTAATACAATACCGGAAATGAGTGCAACGCAATCCCACATACCCCTCATCTTTACAAGCTGCATAACAATGTACCGTGTACAAGACCTAACTATTGTTGCAATGGGATATCCCAGACATAGTTGCCTTTACTTAGCTATCTGTTTTGTACCACTACACTTCAGTACAGTTGTTCCCTGCACTGTGTAGCCTCGTTCCCAGGCCCACACGCGAAACACGGAAGTGGGCCTGGTGACACTTGGCAAAATTCCCATATGTGCATAGTCAGCATAACTGCGTAAGCGATTACATTCCTTACTTGGATGCATTCGAAATCACACGGAAGGTAGCTGTTGGTGATGGCTAAGTAGAAAGTCCTTGCCAAGGAGCGACCAGAGGTGAGTCTTGAAGGCTAGAACAGCCGTTTTATCGAACGGCTACACTTTTCACGGAGTAAAGAATGTAATTACTACGCAGTAATTTGCAATGGACGAACGTGATTCGCCTACCCGAAATCAAGACTGCTGAGCTCAGCACATACGGGAATTTTGCCAAGTGTCACCAGGCCCACTTCCGCGTTTCGCGTGTGGGCCTGGGAACGAGGCTAAGCACTGTGCACCTTAATTTGTACGCCAAATGCTTTGCCTGCAAATTCTGCATACATACTGTTACGTGTTTAGTTAAGCCACTAGTTTCGTAATTGCAAGGGTAGCTACACACTGACTTGTATTATAGCAATGTGCTATTTGTTGTCATGATGTGGTGTAGCTAATAAGCTGCACATACCAAGGGGCTGCTGACCTGGGTTGGGTGAGTCCATCTGAGGGTTATGTCACTGCGATGGGCCAGTGTCTGGTACTAGAATACTAGGCTGTTGGCCAGAGGAGAGTAAAGATGGCTTCTCAGCTGGTGCGTGCTCTACTGGAACTGGAGTACTTGGGATGCTGTCTGTGTGTAGATAGGGGGAAACATAGAACGGTACACACGGTTAGCACTGGGCACTTGGAAATAGCTTGAAGAGTCATCACATCACTGACCTAGCTATTAGCTAAATCACTGGAGTGGACTGACTAGCTTGACTAGTATAGCTTCGCCGCTCGCTCAGAGCTACTTTGCCCGGCTGTGTGTGAGCAATCCGGCGTCGGGCAGCTCTCTGTGCAGAGCTGCCGTCCCTTGATTGCGTCCGCTTCAGCTTGCTGTTCATCGATCGCGTCCGCTTCAGCTGCTGCTCCCAGATTGCGTCCGCTTCAGCGCCTGCGCATGCTCCGATCGCGTCCACTTCAGCTGCTACCGACTCGTCGGTAGCAGTAGTCTATAGCGAAGGCTCTAGCCACCATAAGCGAGTCTGGCAAGCTACCTACTTGTAATTTGCAACATGCTCATAATGACACTCAGCCGCAACTAGCACTTGATCAATGTTCCAAGTAGATCTATACTGAAACTCAGCCTGCATTGCACTTATAGCTACGTGCCTGCAGCATGCAATGCAGCTAAATTTAGGCGGCAGAGTATTACGCCCTCGGCTTACCTAATGACTGTAACCCGCTGATGAAAGGTAAACTGGACAGAAGAGATGGTCGTGTCCGTACAGTCCCTCAGCTACTTCACACGCAAGTCGAGTCAGTCGACAATCATAACAATATTGGCACGCGTACGCCCTGTACACAGTGAGTTTACTTTGGTAATACAGATAAGGCATCCTAAAAGGAAGTGGCCCAGCCTGATTATCATGCAAACGGATCCTGAATGAGGAAGTCTCAGGAATGGTACTAATTAATGTAACAACACCTGTATTGGCAGAATGTAGCACAGCTTCTTACTGGTCTGTTCGTTGAAAATTCTTGGTAGTGCTGCAAATCCTACAGCAGATATGACAGCAATCACTACAACCTTCCAAGATAGGCAGCCATTTTCATTGTGGGGTACCTGGAAACAAAGTACTGCAGTACTGCGGACAGCCAGCTCACTATCCCGAGGCTATTAATGACAGCAGGCATACCAAATATATGTGCTGCTACTCGTAAATATAATTACTTGTTAACCATCAAGATTTCTAGGATTGTCACACTGTCCCGGAATTGATATGAGGTTTAACAGTGGTTTATTAACCTATTGGTGGTTCACAGGTAGCTAACTAGAGAGAATGAAACAATAGTACTAGTGAGTGAATATGCATAGACCCACCTTCATGTAAACCCTCAACACCAACAGCTACAGCCACAAGTATGCTCTGCTAGTGGCTTGCAGCCAACGATACAAGATATAGACAATAATTATTAAGAAGGTAATTTAGTATGTGTCAGCATTCCGCAGACTAGATTGCACTAATCCATAAGTTATCCATTCAGAGGTTCACGGTGCTGGAGAACTACAAACAGTATAGTGCAAATGAGTGGGCCGTAGTACGTTTCAAAGGTCACCATGGTAGGTCCAAAGTATAGCTTGAGTTTTTCAGAGAAGCTGGGCCAGTGTGTGATAGTTCATGATCAGGACCAGATGCAAGAGAATACATAGCTACTTTGCATGTCTGAACAGTGACTGAACAGTGATTGCATGCATTCTTCATGCCTAATATTAGCTACTATACTATCCAGTAAGCCATTCAGCTAGTCATATAAAGCGATAATTATATTCATGCATGTGTTTGTTGACTGAGTTGGATGGGGTGACCATGCATACGCTGGCATGCCACGATTGAAGAGCATGCAAGCATTTGTGTCCTACATGTGTGTTTTGGGCCAATTGCTGTTGTGTGTGCATGTCTGCTCAAAATCGGTGAGTTACAATTAATGATTACGATGAGAATCCATCAGACCTCCGCACAGAGAGTTGCTCGATCGGCACGGACTGCTCACATAGGAAGCAAGTGAAGCTACTTAACTTTGTTACCACGGCACCCAATTAAGTGGCACAACAAGCCAACGGTGTCATGTGCACCATCGTAATTGTCACAGATTTGACAGATGATCATGACTGAATGTAGCTACAAGGGCTTCAAGCTTCATATTACTATTCAGTAAACAGGCTACAGCTATATATATAGCTAACAATACAAAACCTATCATGAATAATCTTCTATAGCTACATTTGCTAGAAGAAGTAGAGTTCTTTAGCCCAGCCATGAGTTTCGACCGAAGGTGCTTCTTTTTGAAGCTCACCTCTTTCAGAAACGCTCTCCTTCTTGTTAACATTATCTGTAACTAAGGTATGCATTTTGTGCAATTCGGTAAAAGTTGCACGGCTACAAAATACTTCACACAGTTCTGCGATATACCAGGAGCCTTCTTTCGTGTCACGGAGTGCCTTGTATCCTGGACTAGATGCGAAGCCAAAGAAGAAATCGGCCATTTTAGGACGAGTAACTGTTGGTCCATCAGATACTACATAACCAGAATCGCCTTGAGCTACCGCTTTTTTTGGTACAACGCCACGACAGGCCTGGATGAAGAACATCTTGGGTTTACCTGCCAGTCCTGGGCAGCTGTTGGCTTGGAACCGTGATACAATGTCATCGTCCAGATCAACTTTGTGGCCGTCAGTACCGAGTATCTTCCTGTCTTCTCCGTGCGAGAGGATACAGCAAACGAAACTGTCATCTTTGCTAAAATCCCTTCCCTGCAGCGCCTTGAAAATTGCTTTCATTTCTCCTGCTTTGCAATCTCGGTAGATTTCAACATCATAACCCAAATATTGAAATGTTATTTGAAGGTTTTCTTCATCACGTTCCGTGCCAAGTCGATCTTCCTTGTAGATACCAAATTTCTTGTTATTGATGATGACACAAACACCGTGTGGAAGGCGATCCATTTCATAAATTTCATCAGCAGGAATGAAGGATGCTTTTCTGTGCTGCACAACCAAAACGGGCTTTTCAAACGTCAGTTTCATTTCTATCTTCTTCTTCCTCTTTTCATCAGACAAGTGTCGTACTGTCTCGTCTGGTGATTTCTTTGCAGTGGGTTTGTGTCCCGGTGGGTAATCAGGCTCAACGTTAGATCCTGTGGCACCTATAATTCAGATAGCAATAACATGGTATGTGGATAACAGAAATCACGAACGGTGACGTCAACTACTATTTTCTTATCTATATCAATATAAAGTGTTCTGCTGAAAACGCACCCAGTTGGAGTGGCATTGCTGCAGAGGGCTGAGTTGGTAGAAGGCTGTGAACTGGCCCAATCTGCATTCCTGACACACCTGCAATTGATAATGATCACACTTCAGATCCTATGAGAGTATACAATCATTAATGATTGTCACCCTGAGGATCCCATTGTCGTGCGTCAAGATTCACAGGAAAAACTATGTAAATACGGGACTGGAATGGCCACCCCCCGTCATCGTCAAAGTTGCTCTGTGAACGCACCGTCACTCACCCATTTGAGTCTGTAGTGAGACTACTTTACTTTTGAGTATTACGTTATTTCCTGCATAGACCGCACCTATACAGGCGCTCTTCTACACCGGAGAATTGCTGAAAAAGCCAAATACAAGTTGTCTCACTGCAGACTTGAATGTGTGAGCAGACAGCGTTGACACAGAGCAGCTCTGACGGTTACGGTGGCTGCCCAGTCCCCGTAGTACAGGCAATTTTTCCTGTGAGTATTGATTTCAAAATACTCTCACATGCAAGAGGCATGTATATGGGATCAGGTTTGTCCCATGAGTTACTTTATGATGCGGTAAGGAAATATGCGTGAGAGAAAAATGTTTCATTCAAACGACATTTTCTACTGAATGTGGAGCCATAATGAATTGAAGGGTTGCTTTCAGTAAACACTACTGTGTGTGTGTAACGAACCCGAGCGGTAACTAGTCCTTAAACTTGCAGCAGATGAATACTTTAATAGACAGATAGAACACTGATATATTATAGAACACTGATAAAACACACCCAATCGAGAACACTGCTCTACCAAAGGAAACCATAATCCACAGGTACAGTAAATTAAATACAACACATTAGCACGGTAGCGTACTAATCACTGACACATAAACAACTCCTAGCACAAATCACGAATCCTTAGTTCCACACATAGGTGACATTCACACATTTACACACACAAGGTGTAAGCACAGTCCAGGGCCGTAACCAGGGGGGGTTCCTTTGGTGCGGACGAACCCCCCTCGGGCCAAGAACGCACCTTTCCTGAAGGTCATCGCCTTCGCGTAGCCGTTGTGGTGTTACCGTCGACGGTAGTCTACTCGACTATAGTACTGTAGCGACCTTGAGGCTACATGTAACCGGCCGGCCACGTTGCACTCGTACTCACAGCTGTCTCGTCCCCAGACTAGGCATGCGTCCCCCAGGCCATACGCGCATGCATACGCATGGGAACGAGGCCACTAGCCGGCCACCCACGTCCACGTACGTGCACGATGCAATGCAATTGCTGCACAGCTGCTAGGCGCTATGCGAGTGAAACGACAACGGGCTCCACAGGCACAGGGCATTCAAGCAATGTACTTCAGGGCATTCAAGCATACTCTGCATCTTCAGAGAATGCGCCAGAATGCACCTCAGACAGTCAATTTTTTTCAAAATTTTCCCAAGGGGGGCATGCCCCCGGACCCCCCTAGCTATGGCCGCGCTTTGCGCGGCCTCTCACCAAAATCTCTGGATGAAACATTGACAACTTGTCCTAAAATGTAACCCCCCTCACAAAATCCTGGTTACGGGCCTGCAGTCCAGTCTGTCACAATGTCCTAAACTGCACTGAGCATCAGGGATAGCTTGCAAGGGGGTGAATTTCATTATGATTTATGTTGTATGCCATTGCATAAATCAGCTGTGTACTGAGTGCATGACATGAGACCGTGCACGTGCTGTGCACTGCATGTTTGTGTCTTCGTGTGTGCAATCGCCTAGCATAGCACTAGCAGCGCACTACGGATTTCTCAGCAGCAGCAATCGGCGAGTCCCGAAGATGGTCTGCGCACTCTACGTCATTCAAGCACTCCTGCTGTGTCTTGTTTGCTGTTCCTGTAGCTACTCACGCGAAGAGAGTGTTCCTGCTCACTAAGAAACTCCGGGAGTAGTAGTAGTCAGGGCCGGAGCACTCCCTTTAGAGGTGGTAGGGCACAGTGGCGGATCTAGAAATTTTGAAAGGGGGGTTGGTTGGCACATGTACAGCGCACCGCCGAAGGTGGTGCTGCGAAAATTTTTACGTGTTCTTTTTAGCGATCAGGAAGCATCTCTGGACACGTTCCCAGACGCAAAGAAGATTGACTAAGTAACCAGTAAGTATCGATGTGTGCAGGGGGTTACCAACCACAGCTACAGTATAATATAAATTCGGATCCTGGAAAAAGTGGTAGGGCCATTGCCCTACCTGCCCTACCGTGTGCGCCGGCCATGCAGTAGTTAAGGTGGCGGGCAAGCAATGATACGCGTGACCGCGCAATAATTGGAGGCGTGGTTCCGAATCACGGCGCTCTCGAGTGCTCCAGCAGCAGCCATCCAAGATGCTGTGCCACCTTTCTTCTTCAAAGGCTGTTGGGCATCCATTGACAGCGTGTCTAGTTGAGTGCTACGTTATACGTACTTCATACCATGACAACGCCAGCTGCAAATCTCGGCGAAATACAGCACTGCTTTTTCTGTACGTCTCATAAATCAGCTGAACGTATTTAGCTAAAATGATCTTCGCAGGCAGCTCTTCCACTGGTTACTCGAGGGGGTTACGTTGTCATATGGTGTCGAACGAACGTCTCATCGTAGTTTCTCCCCTGCAAGATGTACAAAAACAGGAAAATTGACCTCGCGATAACACTGTTAACTCCGTATCCGGCTAGTTCGAAAGCGTAATTACATAAACTCAACGTAGCCCCCTCCAGACTGGGCCTGTCTTGATCCTGAGAAATAACAGCAGCAGTAGCTTGCGTGCAATGAAACTGAGACGTACAGAAAAATTATTTCATTCCAATTCGCTGTCTCCGTTGTTTGCTGCATGCAGCTGCTCCAGAACATCCTGGCTTGGTACATAAGTAGCACTTACCATGAAGTGTTTGATTACCACATTTGGTTTCCATTCATGGCAGGACTTGCAGGTTACAACATATTTTAGATGACATAATTATCACTTGCCCGCCACCTTAAGCCTTGCTAGAATGACTGTTGCAGTATGGTACTCGTATATTTGCATGTTATTTGAGTTTACGCATGTACTTGGGTGGGCCTACTTTCGAATTGGGTGGGCCTACTTTCGAAATAGGTGGGCCTATTTTCGAGAGCGAGGTCCTCGAAATTACGCCCACCCCCCTCTTTGAGCAGCCACTAAAGATCATCGCCCACAGTGGGCGTATTTTCGAGAGACTACAGTATATAATACTATACATGCTTCAGTGTACCTTTCTTCTGCAGAAGCTGTTCTCTGAATTAGTTTGCAAGGTCTTCATGCCCATTCTCTCGGACAGCACTTTCTAAAGCTGTGATGGTCGGCCAATGGTGATTGGGAGGGGCCCATCTCAACCACAGGCTCAGCATTTCCCTGAAGTAGGCTGGGTCACCGTCAAAAAAGAGTAGCGGTTGACGTTGTATTATGTTGAGGTCAGCGTTATCAACCCCAAGAGCACCACCAATTTGTCTCCATTTTGAAGCAGCGGCTTTCAATATGACAGTAATATTGTGGAGATCTTGCTCAGAGAGACGATCTATATGAATAATGGGTTAGGAACACAATAAGAACACTTTCATTTTGTCATAGCTATTAAATAAGGTTCCAGGCCTTAAAGTTCCCTCTGAGAGAGAATAATTATGCTAGCTACAATATTATTTTCCAAGATCACCTTCACCGCCATGTTTTGTTAAGTGACCATTGCACAATAACTTGTGCAGCATAGATTGGTCTGTAGCAAGAGCAGTCCTTAATTTCCCCACCCACTTTTGGGGTCATGCAATTTACAGATTAGCCTCATTCCCAGGCCGCGTGGGAGGCCTGGGAACGAGGCTATCTAAAGATGGGATCATGCACTATACATCTGCTGGTTTCCTTGCATGAGAGAGAAGGAATAATTAACCTTTCATCTTCTACATGGGAACAAATGTGATGTTGTGGCAGGATATACGCATAGTGGCACATCTGCCAGTCTGAACATAAGGGCTAGCTGATATCTCACTGGTGTATTACCATAGCCCTCATTCCCAGGCCATCTGCTGCTTCGTTTTTATTCGCATATGTGACCTTTGAACCCTTGTCAGATAAGCTTATCTGACAAGGGTTCAAAGGTTACGTATGCGAATAAAAGCGAACCGGCAGACGGCCTGGGAACGAGGCTAGTATTACCACACGACTGGACCTAGCACCATAATTATATTACAGTTACAGCCCGTTTACACTACAGACCGAGAAGTGCGGATTCGCTCCAGTTCGATGCAGATCAATCTGGGTTGAGGAAGATAAGATTGAGTGCTCGTCCTTCTAGGAGCAAGGAGAACTCAGAACATTTGCTACTGCATGTTTGTGCACTCCAGGGATGGAACTCAGTGCTCACGAGATGAGGGTGGAACACAGCACAATATTCATTAATTTTGTTATGAAGCTTGTGCAGATGAGCGGTACAATATTCATTAATGCATCTTGTGCAGATGAGGTCAATTGTATAAAAACAAACTTTACAAACTGTACTGAGTTCCACCCCCTCATCTGTACAAGCTACATAACAAACTGTACCAAGAGTTCATAACAATAAGAGTGTGCAACTGCCAAATGGTATCAATTGCCACCATCTCGGCAGTATGACGTAGATCAATTGGTGGTGAAGTACTAGCAGCTGCATGCTCCTAAGTGTGATAATATAACGGTTACAAATAATGGTGACGATCCTGTGAAGTTAAGTAGGGAGGTTTGAAGGAGCAAGAAGGCCTTCACTGCTCAAACTGCTGATTTTTTGTGTCCACAAACAGACAGACGGGACACAAACCGATTACTTAACCCCTGCTGCGCGCATGCGCACGGGCTAACTATCACTAGCTAGCAACTTGCAATTGCAAGCAGAAAACGGGGCCCACGTGGCCGGCTAATACAATACCGGAAATGAGTGCAACGCTACACCGTGTGCCCTGCTATAACTAGCAACTTGCAAGCAGTTACTGACTGAATGATTGAAAACGGGGCCCATGTGGCCGGCTAATACAATACCGGAAATGAGTGCAATGCTATCCCACATATCCCTCATCTTTACAAGCTGCATAACAATGTACCGTGTACAAGACCTAACTATTGTTGCAATGGCACACACAGCTGGCCAAAAACATCAACCATATAGCTACGGCCCTGCTATAACTTGCAAGCAGTCACTGACTGATTGATTGAAAACGGGGCCCACGTGGCCGGCTAATACAATACCAGAAATGAGTGCAACGCTATACCACACACCCCTCATCTTTACCAGTTGCACAACAATGTACCGTGTACAAGACCTAACTATCAAAAACATCAACCATATAGCTACGGCCAAAGACATCAACATGTTAGAAGACGTACCCTAAAGATGTGATACAAACGTTGGTAAATTCAAACCTCCCTACTTAACTTCACAGGATCGTCGCCATTATTTGTAACCGTTATATTATCTCATGTAAATATACGTAGGCCATCCCAGACATAGTTGCCTTTACCTAGCTATCTGTTTTGTACCACTACTCTTCAGTACTGTTGTTCCCAGCACTGTGTACCTTTGTACGCCAAAAGCTTTGTCTGCTAATTCTGTATACATATTCCTATGTGTTTAGTTAAGCTAAGTTAAGTTTCGTAATTGCAAGGGTACACACTTGTATTAGCAATGTGCTATTTGTTGTCATGGCTAATAAGCTGCACAAACCAAGGGGCTGCTGACCTGGGTCAGTGGGTGAGTCCATCTGAGGGTTATGTCACTGCGATGGGCCAGTGTCTGGTACTAGAATACTAGGCTGCTGGCCAGAGGAGAGTAAAGATGGCTTCTCAGCTGGGGCTTGCTCTACTGGAACTGGAGTACTTGGGATGCTGTCTGCACTGTGTGTAGATAAGGGGAAACAGAACGGTACACACGGTTAGCACTGAGCAATAGCTTGAGAGACATCACTGACCAATTAAATCACTGGAGTCAGGGAGAATTTGTGAAAGGGGGGGGGGGGGGGGGGGGGGGTCAATATATAACAGTACAATGACACGCTGCCGGAGGCAGTGCACCGAGGTGTGCAGCGCGTGAAGTGCGGAAATTTTTTTTTGCCTTCATTTTTCAGTTATCAGGATGGGCTCTCGTGGCACCTTCGTGCTTTGCACTGCAAGTTCCAGATGTACGAGGATTGCAGGTCCAGGGGCCGCTATGTGCTTCTTCCTTGTTCAAATAAGTGCCACGTGCTAGCTAGGACATGCATAATTATGTATATATTATGGTGGGTGTGGTCGACTCAGCGCTCACTCATCATACTTGTAAACGAATTATGTAGCTAGCTACATAGCTGCTGGTTACAGGTATGAGTGAGTTTTAACTCACTCATACCTGTACGATGAGTGAGCGCTGATTCGACCACACCCACCAGTGAAGACTGCCGATTTCCATAGGTACACATGTAAGTTATATTCAAGAGTAGAGACCTACTGTACAGCAGTCAGAAATATGCTAGCTGTGTGCCCGTGTGTATGTGTGTCAGCTCAAGCCTCGCTCACACTCGCCGAGGGGGGGGGGGGGGGGAATGTGCCCTGTGTCCCCCCCCTCTTGATCCGCCCCTGGGAGTGGACTGACTAGCTTCAAATTTAGCTATTCTTACAAGTAGCTTCGCTCGCTCAGCTACTTCCCCCTCATTTGCCTAGCCGGCTATATGTGAGCAATCCGGCAGCGCACAACTCTCTGTGCAGAGCTGCCTTCCCTTGATTGCGTCGATCCGCTTCAGCTGCTGCTCCCCGATCGCGTCCTCTTCAGCTGCTACCGATACAAGTCTAGCGAAGGCTCTCGCCACCTGCATGTGGTCGGCTCTATTATCTATGCCATAAGCGAGTCTGGCAAGCTACGCATAGCTAGCTACTGAAACTCAGCCCGCATTGCACTTGTACGTGCCTGCAGCATATAGAATGCTACTAAATTTAGGCGGCAGAGTATCAATCTGATTTCTTACGCCCTCGGCTTACTGACTTTTATGTGTGTTCTGTATGTCCTGTGTGTATATATGCCCTAAGTGTTCTTTTTTGTAGTCTCATAAGCCTAACCTAGGCTGGCTGCAATTGCAGGGGACTAAAAGATTTGATTGATTGATTGATTGATTGATTGTAATTTGCAACATGCTCATATGACACTCAGCCGCAACTAGCGCACCTGATCAATGTTCCAAGCATAGCTAGCTACTGAAACTCAGCCTGCATTGCACTTGTACGTGCCTGCAGCATATAGAATGCTACTAAATTTAGGCGGCAGAGTATCAATCTGATTTCTTACGCCCTCGGCTTACCTAATTCCTGTAGCCCGCTGATGGAAAGGTAAATTGGATGAGTTCCAGAACGCTAGAGCTGGCCGCGTCCGCGTACAGTCCCTCAGCTACTTCACACGCAAGTGGAGTCAGTCGACAATAGGCACGCCCAGTGAGTTTACTTAGATAAGGCATCCTAAAAGGAAGTGGGCCAGCCTGATTATCATCCAAACGGATCCTGAATGAGGAATCTCAGGAATGGTTGTAAGATGATCTGCATGGGCCCGTTTCCTCTCTGGGTACAAGTACTTTGTTTCAATTCTGTCATAATAGACAAGGATACATGTAGCTACATAGCAACATAGGCTAATACAAAACATGATCCCAAATTATAATGGCTGCATTAATGAAGTAAGGTGTAGACTAGCTACTTGTAAATGCAGAAACGGAGGGCACACAAACCAGCGAACCCAAAAAGAAATAGTGCATGGTACAAATGAAGAATTCGTATGAGCAAAGGGACAGTTCAACACAAGGTTATTCTACCCATATGTACAGCCTAACCCAACCCTGTCTATATGCATTCATTGCCACAGTTGTACGTAGCTTGTGATTGAAAGCATCGACAGTGGAATTGACTGGATCCAATTAGTGACAAACTATTACAAAGGGTCACTCCATTATTGGTAGATACAAAAGCAAGCGAGCAGTGACATAAACCCCTCTAATCAGCTGGTTGCGACAAACAAATTGCAATAATGTGACTCTACAGCTGATTCCAAACAAATAATGAACAGGGTACGTGCAGTTGATTCCAAACAAATAATGAACAGGGTACGTGCAGTTGATTCCAAACAAATAATGAACAGGGTACGTGCAGTTGATTCCAAACAAATAATGAACAGGGTACGTGCAGTTGATTCCAAACAAATAATGAACAGGGTACGTGCAGTTGATTCCAAACAAATAATGAACAGGGTACGTGCAGTTGATTCCAAACAAATAATGAACAGGGTACGTGCAGTTGATTCCAAACAAATAATGAACAGGGTACGTACAGTTGATTGCAAACAAATAATGAACAGGGTACGTACAGTTGATTGCAAACAAATAATGACCATGCAGGGTAGCTATGTACACCTTTAATCCAACAACGAATGAACAGGGTGGTACAACTGTTTACGGATCTTGACACGCAGTACAAAACTACCTGACAATAGTTGAACACGCATGCATTTACAGGTACAATATGAAATTTATCACGCCAGCGTTATTGTTAATGACACTTTCATCTCACTTCAGATCATCTGAGCTTCATTCCCAGGCTCTACACATTGTGGTAGTAAACATGGCAAGTGCAGGCTGAGAACGAGGCTAGACAATCTCACATTTCAACTCGTTTCTCTCGCCTGTAGGCGCTTTGGAGTGTAACACCTGTGTCAGGGAGACACGACAAATAGAGATATTAGCACCACTGAAAGGAGTGCAGAGAAGAAGTTACTGGCACTGACCGGTATTTTACTCCCTTTGTCCTGAGCAGCCTCTTGGAGGCCATCGTGAACCTCCTGTTCTTGTACTTGTCACTGAGGTACACAAGCTCGGCAATGTCCATGTTGACAATCATCTTGGCGCATTCGTTGCCAGGAAAGAGTGTTGTGTAGACAGTAGTTCCGTCTAATTTAACCCCCTTCTTCAATCCCTCCACAACGGCATTACTCACAGAGTGTGTGACTGCATAGTGAGTGGGTAGGTAATAGTGAAGGTGTGGTTACCATACTTGCAGTTAATTTCGTGGTGGGGAAATTTTCGCGGTATTCGCGGATGACCGTGAATATTAAACGTGCGATATATTTTTTCACAGCTAGGCATAACAGCTACTGTCCTTCGTGTTCATGGGCTCACGCTCACATAGCTCTTCCCCGGCAGTTGCTTCGCTGTAGACGTACAGACGAGGTAGCCACGCATACACACCTCGATCGCTAACTCGTCCTCCATCGCCGATTCGGCATGATCGTACATGTCAATAGTAAGTTATTATGAGCGGAATTTTTTTTTCCGCGGAAAGTAATCAGTGAAAGTTTCCCACCGCAAAATATTTGTGTATCACGTTTAGTGGCTAGCTAGACCGCGAAACTATTGCCACGCGAAATAATCGACAACTACGGTAATAATCAATGGCTACTTAGTGAGGCTGTACCCTAAGGTCAAAGCAAACACTTACCATAGGGGTATTTTGTGTCCAAGACGGTATTTCCTTGGCGTGACCACGGGAGTGATTCGCACCCCTTCGGCATACAGTTCCAACCTTGGGAGAGAGTGGTCTTGTCTTTTACTATGACGGCCCCAACCTGCATGCATTGCAGTGTGAGAACGCAATGGCTACATATAACTCAGTTACCAACTAGCACTTCGGTTGACATTAAGGCGCATCAAATAGTAATGAGGTCACGACCCTTGACTACAACGTGACCTAGAGGTGCATTATTGGTTACATATAATTCAGAGTAGTGAAGTTACCAACTAGCACTTCGGTTGACATTAAGGCGCAGCAAATAGTAATGAGGTCACGACCCTTGACTACAACGTGACCTAGAGGTGCATTATTGGTTACATATAATTCAGAGTAGTGAAGTTACCAACTAGCACAATTCGGTTGACATTACGGCACATCAAATAGTAATGAGGTCACGACCCTTGACTACAAAGTGACCTAGAGGTGCATTACTGGTTAACTAACCTCTTTGTTATGGACACAGGTGGGTAGCTATAGCGTCAGAGGAGAGTATTGCAGCTCTACTCCTTCCTAAGATCTACCCAGGATAATTTGTCTGACTGTGGCATGCCTCCCCTCATCCTCTAGCTCATGCTCAAGTGGTTTCCCTGAGCTCCTTTTGACAAGAGAGACGAATCAGATATTTTGTGTGTGGTTGTAGCTAGAGCTAGTCTAAGAGCGCAAGTCAGATCGAGTACTGCATTGCGCTAGACCTCAAAATATGTACTCACACTGAATATACATGTAGCTATGACTAACACACTCTGCCAGTGTAACTGGATCTCATCAGTGCAGTGAAACATAGCCTCGTTCCCAGTACTGCAAGCGATCAAAAACTGCTCAATGCTGTTAAGGCAGCCTCAACTTTTTGTTCCTTAGCCTGCAAGTGAATTATCAATATGATATTACTGGATATATCTCATAAACCCATGGCAGTATGAACATGGGGTTTGTGGTTACTGTAAACTTGATTAGTGAACTCAAGTTTTAATCATAATTAAAGTTTCCAAGACAACGAGATCAACATGAACCGGAAGTAAACAAAGGCATTGTCGTTATGCCTATTTGCGTTTTTCCGGAGCAGAAAGGCAAACAAGCAGCGACTCCAAACTACGCACACTGCAACTTCAGAAAACAGTGAACCTAAATGTGTCTGGCAAGAGTGATTATCTCGTTCCTCTTTCGTTAAGGACGGCAAACTGTATCAAAAATTGTCTCCAATTACTACACCTTCACGGAACTTACAATAATATAAATCCCAAGGGAACTCTATTCGCCAAAAGCCAGACAGAACCAGAAACTTCAATCCTCGTAGAAACGATAGACACTCAAACAAGTCGCTGGCCAAGTTGTCTTCTGCTCCGCAAAACGGCAAATGTAAGTCGGGTTGTTTTGGCCAGGCAGCGATGCGGCTCGTTCGGTCAATTGAAGCTTCATGCGGCCAGTTGAAGCTCTACAAATTCAATTAGCTAGCATAGTTAAACTCGCACTTGGTGGTCAACAGAAGTGCTAGATAATCGCATTCATCGTTCATAGTGCGCACGCCGATAAGCTGCGCAGAGCTTGCGCGTTACAAAAAAATGAAGCCAAACCATGTAACATTCATGCACTGTAGAACACTTGAGCGTGCGATAATGTTATGCGTATACGTAGACTACATACTCAGAGTAGTTGCATTTTGTGGGATTAGAGTAGTCGCACAAAGACAGCTGCTTCATGTCACTACACACACACTGTGACACACATCCATACATGTATACACAGCCCTGGATCTAGCTCTCCCACAATCAACTCTCCTCAAACCTCTTCAAGACCTTCCCCCCTACCCTGCGACTTATGCCCGCCCTCGTCACTGTGGACCTGAGCTGCAACAGGCTCACTGAGGTGCACGCTGAGGACCTGACTGCAGTGCAGAATTTGGAGAGTGGGGGACTTGAGGGGGAATCCCCTCAGACCTGAGGTGAAGGCACTGCTACAGTCAATGGTCAGAGTGAAAGTGACTACTGAAGATCCGGAGGAAGAACAATGATCACATGATTGATAATAGTGTTGACTCAACATGCATGACTGTGTGATCATGCAGGTCATCTGGATCTAGCTATCCAAGATTGTTTGGAAAGTAAAAATAACATGTCTCCCAAATTTCTGAACACACCAACAGACTTATAATATTATAGATGTAAACTAATGAAAGGTATACCAGTAAACTGTATATTGCTAATGCTTGTGTTGTACTCGGTGGTTCTACATACAAAAGAAATAAAATTGGTTGTTCATAAACCACTTTGGCCTAGAAATTTTTCTTCCAACCTGTTCGCCACTGCACCTCCTCCAATGATTGCATCATCAGCTCTCAGGGCTTGACAGAGGGCTTCAAGAGTAGGTTGGGGACGTTCCGATCGAAGCCATCTGTGTAGCAGATCTCTCAGGCCTGATTCAACGGTGTAGCCTGGTGTTTGCTTGATGATGTCGACCTGTGTCACGTCGAGCTGATCAGCAATTGCAACCCAGTGCGCAGCAACGGGATTCAGCAATGGCTTCAAGACCTTCAAGTCTTTAGGCCCAAGTGGAGTTGCTACACGTACACAAGTAGGAGAGATATTGGTACTCAGAGATCAATAACTATGATCTACTACATCGGAAAAAATTGCAAACGCCTAGCTTCATGGTACATCGTTACACTGCATGACTTATGCTACACATTTACTAGTGCATAACTTAATGTCCAGTGACATAATTATGGCACTATTCCAGCCAGATTAATATTTTGCCATTCTACCAAGATAACATTTCTCTCTCTTTCACAGTGTGTACATACATAGCTAATGAGCTCAAGAGGAAAGAACATGAGAGATTCGCCAACAAGGACTCCAGCAAAACCTACTACCTATACCACTTAGTCTCGTGCAGGCAGTCTGTATTGGAGATTATGGTGTGAGCAACTGATCACATTCTCAGTTTACACCGATAATCCATGCCTGAGGGAACACAGAAGAAACACCCTAGTGTTACTTGCCACAGTAGTGGTTAATTCACTCAAAACGAGCAGAGCAAAAACGTTTCAGGGATGGAAGAACAATGACACACACGGACTCGTATATACATACACACACACACTCACACATGCATGCACATGCAGTCATACTGTAAATTGGGAAGGTCGTTGTTAGAATTAATTTTCGTAGTGAGAGGAGTGATGTAGCTATGGTGTGAAACTAATCACAGCAACTTACTGAGTTCTTTGTCAGCATCAGTGGAAGAAGCTGGAGTAGTGTTGATAGAGGTCTTACCAGTAGCTGAAGAGGGGTATTATACACAATCAACTTCATACTGTACACAGGGGTGGAATTCAACTTTTTCAGCAGGATAAGGTGGAATTTCAGGATAAATACACAACACTTGTTAACCTGGTGATGGTTCACAGGTAGTCAGCCACATCTTGTGATTGTTTTCAAGTACGAGGCACTTCTGTTTCTCTGGATATGCATTACAGATCCAGTAACTCCCTTCTCCAATCGCAAGATGGAGGTCATCTGAACAGGAGCACAAAAAAGCAACTTTCGGCTGGTTATTATTATAACCGAGGGTCGAGGCTGCTTCCATGAGCCCTGCAAACACAGCTTTTCGAACCCAAAAACATAACCATGGGCAAAGATCGTCGTCGGAACATGTAACGTACACTTCAAAGAAGGCAAATGTATCAATGAGTGAGATCAAACAGGGATATCCTTCAATCGTAAATTTGATGCAGTTTCGATGGAGGCACACTGGAGTGCCCGAAGGATTAACTACCAGTTTCCATGGGGAGGGAAACTGGTTTGCTGCGGAAAGCAGGAAGACAGTGAGTGAGCAAAACATTCCAAGACGAGGACCACCATGTGGAAAGTGCAGAACAAGGGGAACGGTTGCTGCAGAAGATCGATGATTGGCTACCTCCTGGCTGCTGAGAATCTGCAGGAGGCAAGGCATGAAGTATTCACCAGTGTTGGTGAAATCTGCAAAGATGAGTAGTGCCCTGAACAGCTTCACCAGATCATGAGGAGTAAATAGGTCACCTTCATACACATAATGTTTCTTAAACGATTCTAGAAAGTCGACTGTGACCAGTGCATGATCACGGAATCTCCGAGAATCTTCGAAACGAGGCATGACTTTGGAATCCTTGTCCCTCAACATGTAGCTTTCTTTCACCAATTCTGTAACTTTGTTCAACAGCACCTGACGGTTAGCGAAGACCACATTGGGGAGGGTCTTTGGGCGGTAGAAAATGATGTTGAGTTTATCAAGGTACTGTAAGGCAGCCTCAAAGGATTCTGCGTCGAAGTGTAGTTTACGAGCCTCAGCAAAGCACTCATCTTTGCTCACCACTTCCTTTCCGAGGGCCTGTAGTGCAAGATCCAGGGCATACCACCGCAGTGGGATCTCAACTGGCTCAGGAGAACACTTGGTCATTATGAGCTCCCGAATCACTTCAGCCAATTCCCACTCATCTTTTCCAGGTTCTTTGGCATTGAAAGCGAAGATTAGTTCATTGGTAGGCAGGTTTGAGTAAATGACTTCATCTTTAAAGTGGGGTAGCAGCATTTTGAGAAGTTTTTCATTCTTGGCAGCTCTCGTCTCTGAGCATTTATCCTCTAGGTCTTTGAACGTTCCAATGAAGACAATTTTAGGGGGCTTTCCCTCACATTTATGCGATCGCATTGTTCGAACACAGTGTTTCAAAATTTGTTGGTTGGTCTGAGCTGCAAGCTGGGGTTTACAAATCGGGAGGTCATTGTGATAGTATTCAACCAGTGGTTGAGCATCAAAGCATTCAGAGAGCTTTGTGACAAAGATGCAGACAGATGCGTCGCCTAGAAATACCGGCAAAACTTCATGAAACTGGGGCTGTCCTCCAGAATCTGTGATATACACTACGTCCACCTCTGTAAGTGGCTCTGCACTAGTGCCAGTTAACTTGTCTAGTAGTGTCACAAACTCTTCTTCTGTGGTGGAAGGTGGGGCCATACGATCACCAGCTGCCATTTCCAGTTTGGGAAGTGAACGTTCGGGTTTGGGAAGTGAACTTTCGAGTTTAGGAAGTGAACTTTTGGGTTTGGGAATTGAACTTTTGGGTTTGGGAAATAGGCTTTTGGGTTTGGGAAGTGAACTAATGGATGACTCGGTAGTTGTTATCAATGGTTTTTCTGCCAACTTCATTTCACCTCGACTCCTCATTATTCCCGCCAGAATCTCTTTCTGCTCTGCTGGGCTCAGTTTGTGCCACTTGAAATCCTTATCTGTCAACAACTTGTAGACCTTCACTGGTCTTTCGGCAATGGGTGTACTTTTTCTTTCTTTGGGTGGAAGTTCGTTCATCAAAACGTGCTTTGTACATGTTTTACCCGACCCTGCAGCGCCTAGGAAGAGCACGGTTGTGTTTCGTGACATCACGTGGCCATGTTTCATGGCTTCGTTGAAGAGATGTCTTGACTTGCCTGTAGAGGAGTAATTTACATAAATAAAGTAGAAGTTTAAAAGTTTAAGTTTAACCAGTGTCTCACAGTTAATCACAAACGGAAGTACCTCAACTTGTAAAAGGGAGCGTGCATGAGGTGACCAGCTGTTGCCCTTCCAAAGTTCAAACAACAAGACTATATGCAGCTACCATAACAACGTGTAGATCATGTTATTGCAGCTGAGCCTCCGCACAAAGGTACATAGCAGAGTTTTGTATGTAGATGTGGCTGTAGAACGTGTACAAGTACTGCCATACACTGAAAGCATTGTTAGCAGTCACGTGAGATGGGTGGTCACAGTCAGTAGGGTAAGTCCTACTGCCAGTATTTCACCCATATTTTCAAAGTGTATATAGTGGTCCCTCTGTATTGCATAATATGGCTACTTTGTATAGAGTCCCAACTGTTATCTTATCTTGGCAACTATATATTATCGGATGCACTAGCGTGGAAGACGTACATTTCCAGATTATTCCTGACCCATGGACGTCTTCCACGCGTACAGCAAGGACAGACTATTCCTGACCCATGACAGTATTCAGCTTACAGCATCCACCAAGCACTGCAGTCTGTGCTTAATATGTTGCTCCTCATTCTACAGATGCTGCATGATAATGCTGTGAATCTTGTAATTTTGTGGAAAACAATTAGATTATTACTGCCTCACAATATCCCGCAATAAGTATTTGGGTAATCATACTAGACCTTGATCATCAGCTACAGCTAGCTGGTATGACCAGGACAAGGGAACAGATCAAGTACCGAGAACAATAAAAATTATGGGAACAACATACCATAGTCAGGTGCATGTTCGCTGTTAGGTTTACCAGGTCTTCCTGGTACAGGTGGTGGACTGGTTTGAATGAGGTCACTCAGCTCACTGTTAAGACTGATGCCATCTTCACACTCAGCACGAACTTTGAAACAGTATCCAGCATTTGCTGTGAGTCCACTCACTGTAACCTCGGTCTGGGAGTCCTGTGTCTTTGTAGTCTGCCATTTTGCTGATATGTCCACTCGACGGTACAACACCGAGTAGAACTTAACTCTCTCAATACCAGGTATAGGGGCAGACCACTTTAGGTGAGTTGAGTTGTGTGTCACTTTAGATGCTGTGGGTTTAGCAGGTCTTGATAGGCTAAACAGGGTTACTGCAAAGATAAAGTTAATCTCAACATTATACACACAAGTTGTAAGTAGCCTTAGAAAATTAAACGAAAATTTTTCACAACACGATTCGAAAACAACACGTGCAGTGTGGCCACGCGTACACATTAGCCATTCAACAGCAGTATCTTGAAAGCTGGCTTGAAGTCCACTATTTCACTGATTTGCCCTTCGGCACAGAAACCAGAGGATGTACTGCACTACCATGGGAAGGATCCGCCCATACACCCGTCGGCTAATAATACAATGCTTGGCTCACCTACTGGACATGTCGACAGTCAGCCCAGGCTGTGCTGGAGCCACCATTTGTGACATCCCATACACGCTCAAATTCCTGAGTTGCTGGAATGACAACTCCCTTCTGTGCCATCGATATACATGACCAGACTCTCTTCCCCCCCCCCCCCCCCCCCCCCCCCCCCCCCCCCCCAAGCCACACCCCCAAAAAGCATCTGGCCAGCAAGACTAGGGGATGATAGCATAAACTGTAGACCCCCCCCCCCCCCCCCCCCCCCCCCCCCCCCCGTCCTGTATCTTTACAATATTGTATTATGGAAAACGATATATGTAGGATGGGGTGTATACTGAACTATTACATACCTATCTCCTTCGCTCAACAGGGTTTGCAGGTCCTTGGCACACATATGAAGCTCACAGTCTTTCAGAACCATGCCCCAGGTAAATGGTTCAGGGAAAACCTCAGCATCCAACTCTTCTATTCTGGTTGGACTATTGGCTCACATCACAGGCCTACTCTACACGACTGTCTGTATAGCGTTTGCCACATTGGCTCACCAATACCATAATTACATTGCTTACTCAATCTTTTCTCAGGGGGTGGGCGATTCTCATGAGGTCCTACAGCAAGGACAATACAACAGTGAGATGTGTACATTGGAAGGAGCATAACAAGTCAAAAAGCTAACTGATGACTTGGGATGTGGTTGTGCAGATGTTGATAGTTCACTTGGTAATGTGCCACGGAAGGGCCAGGGTCGATCCTAAATGTGCACACGCTTCCGGTACCTATACCTAAAGTACATACTTCCTGCTGGACTAATATCCACACCGAATTATACTGGGAATAATTGCACACGCACCAGCAGTGGATACCAGGCAACTTTCTCTCCTCCCACACGGCCTGGGATAACATACATAATCACCACGCCACACCTCGATTATTGATTTAGGGGGCGTGGTCAGGTGGTTAGGGTATATTAGTGCGTGCACACGTTTGTTCCGGAAATGTTTCCACGTTTCAATGCTCATGTACTACCTACTTTATAGAGTTGCTAGAACGAGGCTACAACGACCCAAGACAAGAACGTGTCAGCCTGAGGGTTTGGGGCAACAGCACTGTAATTCATTGTTCTTCACAACCAGCTTTGTGGAAGCCTAATTAGGTATATCCAGTGTAATGAGAAGCGCTAAGCATGACAAAGCATGATGTCGTTCAGCTACGGACTAATGTCTTGGAGAGAGGTCAATTACCATTGAAAACCATCCTTGTCCAATCTTGCAGTATTTAAACCCCAAATACTATGACCAATGGAAAGACCTTTGAACCCTAAAGTTAAGGTCCAGGCCAATAACCAAATTGAGAGTCCGAATTCACTCACCATCCACAGGTGGCTGTGCACTGGAGCAGTATTTCTGCTGTAGTTCCATTGCCAGTCGGGCCTCCCCAATGACACGGCTCTTAAGGGCCTGAACCAGGGCCTCCCATGTGGGATTATCACTAGTTGTCAGCCACTTTCTCAGGACCTCCCTAAGCTGGTCACCAGGGTCACTGTACTGGACACTAATGGAGTCCAGAGTGCTCACGTCCACTCGGAGCTGGAGGCCAAGGTTATACCATTTGGCACGGCACACATAAGTGTCACTGAAGACCGCAGGAAGGTAACTAATGTCCAAACCTGAAACAGTAGATGAGAGGAACAGTTACTGATACAAGCACACAAGCTGGTTAACCAAAAGTGAAACTGTGCAATATAAATACCAACAGAACTACCGTGGTAAGGTTATAATTAAATGATACTATACTGATACTATAAATGTTTGTAAATTGAGACAGAGAAGAATTACTGTATACCGTAACGATAACGAGGTAATAAATTATGTGATTTGGGCCTTTTTGGGGGCACTTTTAAATTAATGGAATTTTTATGCAACACTATTGCCTGAAACAACTTCTCCTGTGAACAGTATTAGAGAGCATCAGAGCTGGAACCATGTTCACAGCATATCGGCCAATAGCAACTCTCTGGTCGCTGCTGAAGACAGTATAGCCTTTTCGTTTACACTGTCCTCTCTGGTGTGGTCGCTCTGTCTGTACCTGTGATACAGCTGCATAGGCTCCTCTCGCACGTGATTAATTCGCTGATTCCAGAGTCTGTGTAGACAGCTCTTGAAATACTTGAGGATCGAGGGCCGTCGTGAAGTGCTTTTGACTCCACGGCAATAACAACAGGCATCATACGTCACGTAGACTCCACGTAAGCATATACACACATATCACTATGGTTACCGTACACTTGGAATAGTTTGGGTGTGCTCTACTTGGAATTACTTGCTTTGCACTTGTAGTGTATGCTAACAAAAGTGTTATGGGAGAGCCGCTTACCTGCTACTTGGTAATGTGCCACGGAAGGGCCGATCCTAAATTCTGGTATTATACCTAAAGTACGTACTTCCTGCTGGACCAATATTCACGTCGAATTATACTGGGAATAATTGCACACGCACAAGCAGTGGATATACCAGGCAACTTTCTCTCCTCCCACACGGCCTGGGAAAACATACATAATTACCACGCCACACCTCGATTATTGAATTAGGGGGCGTGGTCAGGTGGTTAGGGTGTATTAGTGCGTGCATGCGTTTGTTCCGGAAATGTTTCCACGTTTCCACGCTCATGTACTTCCTACTTTATAGAGTTGCTAGAACGAGGCTACAACGACCCAAGACAAGAACATGTCAGCCTGAGGGTTTGGGGCAACAGCACAGTAATTCATTGTTGTTCACAATCAGCTTTGTGGAAGCCTAATTAGGTATATCCAGTGTAATGAGAAGCATGACAAAGCATGATGTTGTTCAGCTACGGACTAATGTCTTGGAGAGAGGTCAATTACCATTGAAAACCATCCTTGTCCAATCTTGCAGTATTTAAACCCCATCCAAATACTATGACCAATGGAAAGACCTTTGAACCCTAAAGTTAAGGTCCAGGCCAATAACCAAATTGAGAGTCCGAATTCACTCACCATCCACAGGTGGCTGTGCATTGGAGCAGTATTTCTGTTGTAGTTTCATTGCCAGTCGGACCTCCCCAACGCTGCTAAGGGCCTCTAAAAAGGCCTCCCATGTGGGATATTCACTAGTTGTCAGCCAAGTTCTCAAGACCTCCCTAAGCTGGTCACCAGGGTCACTGTACTGGACCCAAATGGAGTCCAAAGTGCGCATGCGCACTCGGAGCTGGAAGCCAAGGTTATACCATTTGGTACAACATGGGAGAGTTTCACTGAAGACTGTAACAAGGTCACTAATGCCCAAACCTGAAACAGTAGATGAGAGGAAACAGTTACTGATACAAGCACACAAGCTGGTTAACCGAAAGCGAAACTGTGCAATATAAATACTAACAGGACTACCGTGGGAAGGTTTTCAAATGTAATCTATCAATTGCGCAGTCATTGCACGCTCCATGCCTTCCTTAAGTTCTGCTCTTAACGTCATCATGCGCTTAATTCTGATACTACAGTATAATGTTTGCAGGCTGAGACAGAAGAACTTAATTGCATTGCCGTATACTGTAACATTAATAATTTATGAGGGTATTAATTATGTGATTTTGGCCTTCTTTTGAGCCATTAGAAAAGACTGGGATTTCTAATTATGCAATATTATTGCCTGAAAGAATTCTTTCCTATGAACAGTATCAGAGCATCAGAGGTAGCCTCGTTCCCAGGCCGTTCCCACCACCAGTATTTCATCACTTCCAGTATGAAATACGGTGTTTCATCACTTCCAGTATGAAATACGGTGTATTTCATACTGGAAGCGATGAAATACTGGTGGTAGGAACGGCCTGGGAACGAGGCTACATCTGAGCTGGAACCATGTTCACAGCATATCGGCCAATAGCAACTCTCTGCTCGCTGCTGAAGACAGTATAGCCTTTTCGTTTACACTGTCCTCTCTGGTGTGGTCGCTCTGTCAGTACTTGTGATACAGCTGCATAGGCTCCTCTCGCACGTGACTCGCTGATTCCAGGGTCTTTTGCACTGCATAGAGAGCTCTTGAAATACTTGAGGAGTGCCATCGTAAAGTGCTTTTGACTCCACGGCAATATAAACATCAGGCACCGTACGTCACGTAGACTCCACGTAAGCATATACACACATATCACTATGGTTACCGTACACTTCGAATAGTTTGGGTGTGCTCTACTTGGAATCACAAAAACGTTGTGGGAGAGCTTTGCCATGAGGGTATGCTTCCTTAGAGACACCAGTAGTGGGTGAGTTTAGTGTTAATGGTATGATACAAGAACTCACTGGGTCCTGGGTTGGATTGAATATCACCGGATATCATCAGCAACATTTGATTCACCAAACCACCATGCTCCGTCAGTCTGTGGAATGGCACCGACCTCAAGATCAGTTGGTAGAGGTAGAGCTTATGAGAGCAGTAGCACCAAACACCTCTTGCCTGAAGGAAGCGGAGGAGTATGCATGTATATCATATGATACACAACTCATCTTTGTTACGCGGACGTAACTGCAACTGTTACTGCCTCACGTGCCTTCAGGCCCCTTCGATAGAAGGGGCCTACAAGGTTCACGTTGACGTGGGAGGGGTACCAACGTGTGTACTACCAATCATTTAATACTGACATTGGATACCAATCTATTGGCATCATCAGCAGGAAGTAACCTTCAAACGTTTGGATCAAGAGTGAGTCAAAATTTCTATACCAGTACTGCTGGGACCCTCCCCTCCCTCCTCTACCCCAACCTCCCTCCCCCTCCCCCCTCTCCCCCTCCCCCTCCCCCTTCCCCCCTCCCCTCCCCCGTCCCCCTCCCCCTCCCTCCTTCGCCCCTCCCTCCTTCCCTCCTCCCCTCTTCCCTCCCTCCCGCTTCCCTTCCCCCCCTCCTCCTGATAACTAGTGCTAACTTTCTAGTGAAACAGAGCTAGCTCACCGTCCAGATCCCAGAAGTGTACAGGATCCGAACGAGTAGGGGGAGCATCTTCCGCAGTGGCATTCCACGATATCTTCGGTGGGTTCGTCGACGACGTACACGAATGCGGGCACGATTCATATGAGCAGTTGCTGCCAGCCACTCACCAACAGCCGAACCGGCAAGAGGTATCCTAGAGAGAGGAACGAAGAGAATAGGCACAGAGTTTCATGACGACATCGAGCCTGTCACAACAGTGGAATGACATACTTGGTTCAGGATGCAAAGTTAAACTCAAGCATAAAATCACTACAGCTAGGTTGGTGTGTAAATGGAACAAGCACCCTCTAACAGCAGCACAGCTGCACTGTGCAATAAGAGGGTGCCTCCTATTGCGGCAAAGTGCCCCCTCCTATTGCGGCACAGTACCCCCTCCTATTGTGGCAGAGTGCCCCCTCCTATTGCGGCTCAGTGCCCCCCCTCCTATTGTGGCACAGTGCCCCCTCCCATTGCGGCACAGTGCCCCCTCCTATTGTGGCACAGTGCCCCCTCCTCTTGTGGCACAGTGCCCCCTCCTATTGTGGCACAGTGCCCCCTCTTATTGCAGCACAGTGCACCCTCCTATTGCGGCAGAGTGCCTCCTCCTACTGCAGCACAGTGCCCCCTCCTATTGCGGCACAGTGCCCCCTCCTATTGCGGCACAGTACCCCCTCCTATTGTGGCAGAGTGCCCCCTCCTATTGCGGCACAGTGCCCCCCCCCCCCCCCCCCCCCCTCCTATTGTGGCACAGTGCCCCCTCCCATTGCGGCACAGTGCCCCCTCCTATTGTGGCACAGTGCCCCCTCCTCTTGTGGCACAGTGCCCCCTCCTATTGTGGCACAGTGCCCCCTCCTATTGCGGCACAGTGCACCCTCCTATTGCGGCACAGTGCCTCCTCCTACTGCAGCACAGTGCCCCCTCCTATTGCGGCACAGTGCCCCCTCCTATTGCGGCACAGTGCCCCCTCCTATTGCGGCACAGTGCCCCCCCCCCCCCCCCTATTGTGGCACAGTGCCCCCTCCCATTGCGGCACAGTGCCCCCTCCTATTGTGGCACAGTGTCCCCTCCTATTGCGGCACAGTACCCCCTCCTATTGTGGCACAGTGCCCCTCCTATTGCGGCACAGTACCCCCTCCTATTGTGGCACAGTACCCCCTCCTCTCCAAGCTCTGTCTCTGTGTGTCAGTTCATTTACTTTGGACTGAGAAATGCATGTCCAACGTTTCATATATTACCTGGCTGTTAGAGAGGGGTGGAAAAAGTTGCTCAGAATCCGGTTTGAATTTCCTCCCTTCTCCTGTCCTGTTGCTCTCTGGCCATACTGGAACACGGCCATCAGGACCGCCAGGGATTGGAGTAGGACCAACCTCTTCCTCGTCTTCACGTCCCACATTTCTATTCTGCAAATAGATCAGATTATTAGGAACAGCCATTAGTGACAGAACAAATCTCTGTATGCTATACAACATTTACACAGTCCCTAACCCCCCAACAACATCTGTGAGTGGTCTCCATCCATCGAGATGTTTGCTGTTGAAATGTTCGACATTGAGTACTTGCAAAATCATTCTTGAATTGACCACGATGCAAAAGAAGCAAATTAAGAGCTACAAAGTGATTCATGGCACGACATAGGCCAGATATACATGGAAAATGCCAACGTTTGTAGCAGAATATCGATTTGCAACGTTGACATGGCTGAAGCAAGACATGGGCTAACAGAGCAGGGACTCATAGCTCTCCAGAGGCGGTTGGTCTGCATACACACGAAACAATTTTCCTTATTCAGTACTGGTCAGCATTCAGTTGCTATTTCCACTGTACATGGTTTCTCCCACAGAGAATAAAATCTACATGTGCAAGCAGTGGATACCAGGCCGCTTTCTCTCCTCCCACGCGGCCTGGGAACAAGTATAATCATTCAGTTGCTATTTCCACTCTACATCATAGTGCACTGTGGTTTCTCGCACAGAGAATAATAATCTACAGAAGGGCAGGGAGAGTTGGCATGCTATCAAGGAGCTTTTAACCCACCACTTCTGATTCTTGAGGTCAGGCATCCAGTGATAAGGAAAGTCTTAGGGATTCGTGTACAACAGATTCACCACCAGTTACCACAGAATACTATGTGTGTCAAATCTCAACTTGACTCTCAGCAGCAGAGGTGTAGCTGGGGGTGGGGCACACTGCACATGCCCTAGTAACTGCATGGGGGCGGTGCCATACCCACAGTCTCGGAACCAGACCCTTCGCCCGTGCAAAGGATCTGGTTCCGAGACTATACCATACCCAGTCTCGGAACCTAGCAATCGTCAAATAACAGTCACATGCCTTTCAGCAGTACATTCCAGTGAGTTACTCGTAGCAAACTGTCGCATTTTGTTTGTAGGCTGTAAAACAGGTCCAAAACAACGAACCTGAGGCTCAAAATTCAAAATGGTTCCGGCGGCCACGCCCCAGACTCCCTTTCGCTCAGAGCAGAAGCTTCCACTAACTCTGTGAACACGAAATGCCCCAACAATTAACTTAGCCATCCTACCTACACCACTGATACTGTACATCCGCTAAGCCAGCAAACCCCCCGAGTGTTGAAGTTGAACTTACCTAGTACGGAGCAGCGATTGGTAGCAGAGTCAACGACGGCAGCATGGTAGCTCTCCCGGCCACCACATGGTGGCGCAACCAACTGGAAGAAGTACAAGAATATCAGGACAGTGTACAGCTAATAGCTGAGCTGAAGGCTCCGCCCCGGGCGAATTTTTTTTTTGGACGAGTCTCTGGCAGATCCATCGACTACGCATGCGTAACCCAACCCTAACCACACCCACAAATCTGCAATTTGAACGTGCAGCACAAGGAGCTTGGAGCGGACGAGTCAGAGACAGAAGGAGCTGGTGTTTGCTGAGTCGCCATGAACTTGGCCTGGACCCCAAACTAAACTTGGAACCCCTCAACTACCTTAGCATTTGTCTATTCAGTTTTTTGTACTGCATCAGTATATGTACACATGATGGGCTCAATCAAAGTGTTTGCAAACAGTCCTGTAAGCATCTTCAATTTCTTCAGCCACCCACACTGGTCAAAACGCTGCTTGCTGCTTTACGTCGTACTCCAGGTAGCTAGTAGATTGATGCCAGTCAACAAGCCATCTGTGTAAAGACGAAATTCATGAGAAAATCAGCTAGAATGGAGTATAACATTCTGAAAGGGGTGTCCCATGTAGGTTGTGATACATTTGCACAGTATATCGATATCCCTGAGGTATGCACAACTGTGCATGTGGATTCGCCATCACCTCCCTCCAACTTGTTACTATTGGGATGCTTTAGCACAGACTAGAGGGAGTGGCAGTGTGACAAGTCACATACACTGTAATTTAGTTTGTTCTACGATTCAAGTTCTCCATGGGAGAAGCGGGGGAAGGCTGCTCTGCACTTTCAAATAATGCATCCCAAATACAGTACAGACTTCCAACGACTTACCGTATATCTGGAAATTTTCGTGTAGTAAAATTTTCGTGTTTTATTATTTCGTGTCATAATATTTTCGTGGATGGTTACCCACGAAATTTTTTTACGGCAACTTCTCTGGAGTAAAGTACAAAGGGCTTGCATGCTGCGAGGCTATAGGCGCTACCGCGTTTATCCGGAACCTTGGGAATTGGGAAGTAGCTGTTGGCCAAGAACTCATGAATGAAAACCTAGGAACGCCACAGACAGGTACCCGCGTACACTATGACAGTAAAGAACGAAACGATCATCGGACACTTACCGCCGCGAGAAAGGTGTCGCGTGTTTGCTCGCTTTACCCAAGGAGACCGTCCCTCGGTTGCAGGTAGCTGACTTAACGAGGGCCATCTCGCGAAGTAACTATAGCTAGCATCGCGAAAAGATTCTGACTGCAATAACTTCACTCGTGTAAAAATAATTTCGTGTATAAAAATTTTCATGGTTTATGGCAGCCACGAAAATATTTTGAGAACGAAAATTTCCAGATATACGGTACTTAGCTTAGTCTGGTACCAGACTCTCGCTCACGGCAGAGGAGTTTGGTCGACGACATACGACTTGTTCTTACACTAAACAGGTGGAAACCACAGCACTTCTCTATACATTATAGCCTCGAACCCAGGCGCGGAAGAGGGGGAAAAGAGCGCCTGGTATCCACTGTTTGCGCATGCACTTAATTTCCCGACATTCCGGGAATCCCGGATAAGACCGCGTCATTCCCGTGGTGACGTCAGATAGTTGTTCGTAACCGTATCACGATCGTATTTTGTCAATAATGGCGACTTTATTCAAGATGTAGACAAGGCTGTTTCGTACCTTCAGCGACTTGGGTGTGCAGTGATGACGCTCGAACCCGAGCAGAGGGCATCTCTGAAGTGAGTATACGAAGAGACTCTGTCTACGCACTGGTTTTGGTAAGTCATTGTGTGTTATACCGTTCGTGTTTGATGTGAAGCTTGCCCGAGATGACAGCGTAGTCATAGTGGTCTCATCCCTCATGGCACTGATGACAGACCAAGTTCCAAACGTGAGAGTCAAAGCTGCGATCATGTCTTCGTGGTTTCGTTGTGTGGTATAGACGTCATTGTTTACACTTGGATAGTTTTGCGACGTCATCTGCATAAATCCACGTGGTTTTATGTAATGATTAAGTGCATGCACAGACAGTGGATACCAGGCGCTCTTTTCCCCTTCCTCCGCGCCTGGGTTCGAGGCTATATACATTAGTAATCTGCTTGTGGGTAGTGTTTAACCCTTTAGGGCCCATAGTGCCAAAAGGCGCATAATTAGCGTCCTTTCACACTATGGCTTCTCACTTCGCGGTGACGGACAGCCTTCGACTAGCACTGCTCCTGGAGTCTTGTCAGTAGTCCCCCTCTGTATAACTACAGAATTAAGGGCGCCAAGCGTCTGGGCTGGCAGCTGTTACAGGCAGAAACAAGGCCGCCATTGTAAGTTGATCGAACGGTAAGCTAAAAAGCCTTTTCTCGCCGTCAGTATACGCTTACTTGCAATAACGCTCCTGCTTTGACTTACTGTTGGTCTGCACTCTCCAGCAATAAAGTAAGTAGCGATGGTCCTCCGCGTACGGCAAGACAACAGTCGAGTTTTAGCAGCTGGTTCAACGGCGCGATAACCAGACAGCTAGCTCAGTTATCGGCTCCACCCAGTGCCTCCGCCCCTTCCTGCCTTGGTCAACGGTGAGTGTAATCGTTGCTGTTAACAGCCAGGGGCACCCTCCCGAGTTTTGTTGGACGCTGCGCGCCCTGGGCAACGCTCAACGCGATGCCATTTTATGCTGTGGGGGAGATTTCAATATATTTTGACCCTAAAGAGTTAACACCTGGGAAAAAACACCGTATATGGAAGCACTGTGGTTCACAGCTACTTATCAGCCACCTCAGAACAAGTCGTATATGGGCAGTCGACCAGATTCCTCCGCTGTGCGCGAGTGTGGTGACCGAGACTATACTTCAACTACATTATTGTATACTGAGCACAATATGTAATATGCAGCATCACTGAGAATATCAGCGAATGCAGACTTATCTACCGGACTCAACTACCAGTCGATAGAGTGATTTGAACCCTGAAAAATGTCAGTACAGTAGTACTTTGGAACAGAAATGGTGGGAAATCACACTCAATCCGTGTAATAATATTATATTCATCTCTGTACCTCATGACAGCTTCATCGCTTCTGTTTACAGCTTTATCAGCAGTTGTTCAGCGTTCCTTCTCTGCTTTCCTTCTCAGGACAGTCCTGTGTGTATACTTTGCCCCCACCATGTGCTTATGGGGGCGTGTCGTACTAATCTGCGCATGCGTAGTTGGTGGATCTGCCAGAGACTAAGTCGAAGTACGTCCAAAAAAAAAATTCGCCCGGGTAGGCGTGGCTGCAGTCGCGGCGCCGCGCCGCGTTGTACAGTGTAGGCATAGATAACAGAACTACGTAGTTCTATTATCTATGGTGTAGGGTGCATGCAAACCCTTCAGCATATCCAGTGATTATATATATCTCAGGAGACTAAAAGAACTCGTACGTTCTCCCAAACTGGAGCCACTGAATTTACTGGAGAGGCACTGGCAACACATTCAAGTGCCTTGAGAACTCCTTGGAGCAGTGTAGCTAAAATATAAAGGAAGTTTACTCATCAACTTCCTACGTGCCGTCTACTAGCTAACCAAAATCTTGCCTTCATTGAAAAATCCACAAATCGAATATAAACAGTGTGCGTTATCATGCAAAAATATTGCAAAACAGTCACAGTGAAAACAGTCATTCAATTGTGCAGTAAGGATCAGTCGGAGAACATCATTTTGAAGCAGGAATGGTCTCAATCCGTCGACAGTGCAAGAAATCTCCCATCCCCAAAACACATTGTCTGCTCAAACTTTGTTGCTGCCAGCTGGTGCAGTCATTGGGATAGAGCACTGGACCTTGGAACCAAGGGAACTAGACTATTTCAGTGCCTTTTCTCCTCTCTGTCGTCCAGTCTTCGGTGATCGTGTTTGTCCACTATGCGAATGTGAAATACCATCACATCAAACCTACTTTGATCACCTGAACTCAGATCACTTGAACAAGGGCTATGGACCAGAAGTCCTCAGAAATATTTTTGAGAATGACAGTCAGAGCGTATTGGACTTGGCATCTTGTGTTCTGTCTTTGTACCATTGTCAATCCCCCTCCTAAACCCTTACCTTTGTACATATACTTATACAGTGTTCAGTCTGTAGCTACATGCTATCCCGAAAGGGCAATGCACATGAACCTTGACCTTGACCACAGTGCTCCCTCCTATTGCGGCACAGTGCCCCCTCCTATTGCGGCACAGTGCCCCCTCCTATTGCGGCACAGTGCTCCCTCCTATTGCGGCACAGCGCCCCCTTGCGGCACAGTGCTCCCTCCTATTGCGCCCTCCTATTGTGGCACAGTGCCCCCTCCTATTGCGGCACAGCGCCCCCTCCTACTAGCTAACCAAATCTTGCCTTCATTGAAAAATCCACAAATCGAATATAAGCAGTGTGCATTATCATGCAATAATATTGCAAAACAGTCACAGTGAAAACAGTCATTCAATTGTGCAGTAAGGATCAGTCAGAGAATCATTCCATTTTGCTTTCAAAAACAGCCAATTATTAAAGAACGCAGCTTTATGGCTCAACACACAATATTCAAATACTTGCACAATTCAGTAGTTGACCTAAAAGACGCTACATACACACCAGAACAAGCGTCACAATAACAATAAGCATTTATCATGTACGTTCGTACAGCTTAAAGCACAACACAACACAAGTCCTCAGGTGTAATAGTCACACCACTCTGCCGTCCGTAGGGAGCTACGGGGGAAGAAAGAGAGAAGATAGGCAAAGTGAGTACACATGATGCTTCTCTGGTGGGTAGCTAAAGTTAGCTTAATTGATGACGTTCATGCAGAATGGTTTGCACGATGTGCCAGTTTCAGCCTGTATATAACTGACACACCTCACACCCATGTACATTGCACACCCACACCCACCAACCCACCCCCACACACCACACACACCCACACCTCCACACACCACACACACCCACCCCCCCCCCCCCCACACACACACACACACACCAACCCACCCACCCACACACACACATGATGAGCTCGTGAGAATATAACTAAAGTTCTGCAACAAATAATTGCACAGTAGCTATGTTATTCTGGTGTAATCAGCACACACTCGAATGCTGTCTAGCTAGTCTCGTAGCCAGTGCAGTATTGTTCCCCCCAGCTGGGCTGCCCACTGCCTCAACCACCCATCTCCAGGTCGGGGGACCATACAGACCACAGTCATAGCCAGATTTCCACAACCACGTCAAGATCACTTCTCGTAGACAGGTTTCTGAATCTGAATTGTCTGCCCTGATTGTTTCCAGAGTTCCAGGGGGATAAATGGAATGCATCTCAATATGCTTCCACCTTGCAGCAACTTCAATGGTTGCTGTTACGATGCCATACAAGTCTTGCTCACCTGTGCGGTGTGGGAATGGGAATGAGACCAGACAGGACTATACAGCTGCGACCATGTAGCTACATGCATACCTAGTGGTGAGTCATCCACACCTGCCACATCTCTCTCTGTGAAGGCATGTAGCTACATGCCAAGGGCATATCAACAAGTGAGAGAGTAGCTATACCCATGCAGCAACTAGTCTGTAAGAATGCTAGCTAGCTGTTAACGCCTCTCAATCCTGCGCTTATACATCTATAGTTGACGTGTGCTTAATAGCTATAACAGCTAGCTACCTAGCTACTATGCTCCTGTACCTGGGGATGGTGTTGAATGTCTTGCAACTCCGTTCACCAAACAATTAGCATTCCTTTGCTCAGACGGTGCATCTAGTCATGGAAGATTATAGGTAAAAGTTACTGTGACGTGGGTCTTATCCGAGACAAGCACTTTATTCACCCCTGCAGAGAAGGTACGACTTGGGAGTGCTGGTTCCTCTGAACTTCAGTGCATATCTGAGAGCCCCCACAGCAATGGTGTCCTCGGTGCATGAGGCTACTACGCAGCAGTGTGGAATATTACTGCCAGGAGTGAAGTAATCTGCTTCAGCCTTTGTTACCTGCAGGGAAATCACCTTAACTGTGAGTAGCTATATGCACAGGACCCGGGACATGAATACAATTAAGCTAAACACAAGAATTCGATTTATAGCCTATCAGCACCTTGCAATCTACAATGTGAGTGTATACATCCTACACGTGTAGTATCTTACTCTGGCAGGACCCAATTTGGTTCGAACATGCCATCCTTCACTCGTGATAGTTCCTTCTACACTGACGTTCTCTACAGTCAGTGCGTCTCCCTCTTCAAACTCCACGTTGAGCTCCTGCACACTCTCCGCAGTAGCATACTCTTGTTTTATAGCCTACACAATATTAGTAGCAACAGACTAATCACTTCACATAAAACTAATACATTTGTGCAAGATGCATAATACAAGATGACATGTTATGAGGGGAGTATTCGCTTACTTCAATGCAGAGTTGTAGGTTCTTAATCAGAACAATGCGGTACTCAAGGTGCGTGTGAGCTCAGAACTCTTCAGGCAGCAGACAAGACCACAGTAGCGAATCGAATCAGTCTTTTTGATGGCCATGGCACCAAAGAAAAAACCAAAGAAAGAAGAATGTACCAGTTTGACCTCGACATACGACTCAAAGACATGAACACTGCCACTCGTGTACGGCTTGAAGTGATAGGGTGGTCCAGTTGCGGAGTCTGCAATTGATACCTCTACCTGGGTGTGCTGAGAGTCATCCCTGATGATGGCACAGTGCTGGACTTCAAGAGACAGCGGTTTTGATAATTTCCTGGATGCACTACATGGTTAACAAGCTTTGAGCCTTCAGGAAATATGAACTCCGGTTTCGACTGGGTGACTACCTGGGACTTCATTTCCACTGTACAATCATTGGACGAGACTGCCTCTTTCGGGACATAGAGGACAAAACCTTGCCCCTTTCTGCGATCAAAGGTGCATTCCTCATTCCCACTGAACGTGAGATTGTGAACCATTTCTACTTCTGGAACAACAAAGCATAAGAGTGCAATATTGTAATAGTTTGTTAAACTCCACTTGAAGACAGGGAAATATTCTACTAACTTTATAACTATGCAGTGTACCCATAAGTCTACCCACTTATCCATGACTCACTTGAACAGTGGCATCACTGCGACTAATAATTATTCTCCCTCCCCCTCCCTCTATCCCTCCCTCCTTCCTTCCTCCCTCCTCCTTCCTTCCCCATTCTAGCTCCCTCCTCCCCCCAGGCACCACAGGTGACTACATCATAACCTCCTCCTATCACAACCTGGCTAAGATCTGGGCCCATCCATTTTCATGCCCCACTGGCAAATCTGGACTAGCACCAACTTTGGGGAGACATCCTTTTTCCTGTCCTCCATATAATTATCTGACAATTCAAAGCCAGTATTGGCAGATTGTGTCTCCCGAAGTTACCGAAACTGATAATGCAGCCTATAAAGTTGTCAAACACAGCTACTAAACACAGCTTGAGTGTCATGTGACTACCTTGCTGTGCATCTTCTGTGTCCTCGACAACTGTGAGTGGGCATTCCTCGTCAGGGCTCAAGTGCTGTGCTAGGTCTCCCAATCCTCCTTTCCACTGACATCCGTCTCTTCTGTGCGTGCAGTAAACCTGTAGCTGCCTCAGTGAATGCTTCAAAGTTTCATTTGGAAACACTCCAATATTGTCCTTCTGCCTACATATTGGACAGGCTCTATTGTGAGCTAGTTCTTGCTGAATACAAGTTGCTACGGCAACAGGTAATCATGCGTGGTTCACGAAATATCAGGCAGGCATTCTGTCGGCAGATGTGGTTTGATGAACTCACAATCGTACCCGCCCTTCTGTGCGTGCAGTAAACCTGTAGCTGCCTCAGTGAACGCTTCAAAGTTTCGTTTGGAAACACTCCAATATTGCCCTTCCGACATATCGGACAGGCTCTACTGCAAGCTAGCTCTCGTTGAATACAAGTGTGGCAAAAGTTGCTACCGCAACATGTCAGGGGCGGCAGCGGCATAGAAAGGGTGGTACGGCCCAAAATCGTAGCACACCGCCGAAGGCGGTGCCCGGAGGCGCTTTCTGTGTTCACAGAGGCGCGAAGCGCCGATCTGTCCGCGCGAAGCGCGGAAAAAAATTTTCGCATGTATTTTTAGCGATGAGGAAGCGCTCTCGTAGCATCCAAACGGCCGTTTTGGGAAAGAAAAGACCTTGGGCTGGTGTGGAGTATCAACGGTAGGCCCAGAACTAGGACGAGAAACAGATGCCATTGCCGAGTCTGTGTTATTAATTATCTGGTCGGCTCGAAAAGTGGTCCGGCCAAAGCCGGACCAGCCGGACCGGCGGCGCCGCCACAACATGTAACCACGTATGGTTCACGAAATATCAGGCAAGGCATTTTGTTGGAGAAAAGGGAGGATGTGGTTTGACATACCCGCCCTGCTGTGTAGAGAGATTAGACATATCGTGATACTGATCCATTCTGCATGCTCCTCCTTCCCCTCTATATGACTCTACAGTTAAGGTGGTTTAAATCAGGAAAGAGCAAAAAATTGATGACTGCCAATAGTAAAAACAATCAACACTGTAAGACACTAACATGAATTAGCAGTCATAGGTAGGCTGACATAATTATACAAAAGATCAGAACTATAAAGACAATAATTATAATCAAGTACATCATATTTCTTGTTACTGTTTTGGCAATGATAGAATAATCTATGCCATTCTCATCAGCTATCGTCTTAGCAAGCCATATGTTACAGAAGGGATAATCTGCTACAACCTGAACTACCTTCTCCCAGCAGGTGTTTCCTAAGTTAAAGTAAGCCTCGAGGCATCGCATCTTCTTCCATCCACCATCTCTGCCGTCAAAACGAAGTTCGTAAACCTTTGATTGTGGTGCTCCTAGGTTTAGACAGAGTGATTCCCAGTCGCCAATGACCGCCAGAGCCTTATGAAGGTCTTGTGTTGTGGGGATGCTGTGGGAGTCTACTGCGCCTGGTGGAATAAAGGTTTCCAGAGGATGACCTAGTTAGCATTGTAACACACTATCAGATTTTAAGTGTGTCTGTGAGCAGAGGAGGTTGGCAACCATATGTGATATGTCACACTTCTTTCTGTCATGTGACAAGTGGACACTAGTTATTACAACTTAGCCCTACAAATAGAAGACCGCTTCTGGGGATGCCGTGGAATGTTCCCAGTTGGAAAATCCTCGAGCGTGCTTTGCAAATAGACGAGATGGCCACGAACCTCCACTCTAGTTCTGCAGGCCAGACATTCGCAGCATGCATGGGGACTGTCTGGCCTATCTCCACTCGTTTCTACCATGCCGCAGCTGAATCTTGAAGAGTTAGGCCTTTTATAATGATAGGCGATTGATCTGGGGCACGATGGTGAAAACTGTTGAAACAGTTTAATTTCAATGTCTATCACGATTTGGGCGGTAGTATATAGATGCAATGTGGTAGCCATCAGCACACAGAGTCATTACATGGTAACAATCCAAACCAACTACGAATGCAGAATGTGGCTGATAAATGTTTTGGCATCCCCAGTGATGTCATACAATGCTCACGGATTGTTCAACAAGTAATGTGAGGGACAGTGTGTCCATGCATTAGCGCTTGATATGCTGGCAACTTACATGTGGCACCATTTGAGGTTGATACTTGTAACCCTATGCCGCAGGACAGGCCTGCAGGAGTGAGATATCATGCAGCATGTAGACCCATCATTTAACATGAGAGACCAAGCTCCCACCCAGCTCCCTCATAAAATTTGAGGGACCTACAGAGAATATAAGCTGGATGAATTACGTATTTGTGAGCGGGCCGGGGAGATTGTCAGCTACCCATTTTCATCTATAGCTTTTCAAGTCTCGATGCTGTTAGTACAGTACGTATAAATTACTTATAGCTAGGCGCATATTCACTGTTAGGCGCAGCTTGGTTACTCTTTATTAAGCGCTGAAGTCTTCTTCCAGAAACTCAGCCATTTTTGGCCCTACGCGACGGATAATTAGAAATGAAATGCACTTATTATTAAATTTTGAGGAATGTCATTCCAAATTAAAGTGCATCTCGCTAATAGGCACAATCCATATTTCCTTCCTGGCGCATGTGCCTAATAACGACATAATATATGATAACAAGCAACTATGGTAGCTGTGTATCAAGTACATTCAAATCCATATCTTCTCGCGTACATCTAAACATAAATCCTTCAAGCTGCTTGCAGATTAGCCACCAATGGAATTTGAACAGCCCGGGGAATGAGGCTAACAAAATGAACTCTTTATCACACTATCGTATTGACAGAATGCATGATAGTTATGCAATAACTAATACTGGCAGAATGTAACAGTTTCTCACTGGTCAGGTCGTTGAATGAGTAACCGTTCATCATAGTTAGTAGAGCTGCAACTCCTACAGCAGATAGGACAGCAATCACTACAGCAGTCCAAGGTTGGCAGGTCATGGGACAAATTCGTCGTAGGGTACCTGGAAACAAAGTAATAATCACGTTTACATCACGCTTGTAATTTTAGTACATGCAAGCGATGATCCAACTATAAGGTAGCCGAAAGGTTAAGTCTTTAGGCTTGAGTAGAGTTACTACAAGCAGGAAATGCTGATGGTCAGATATTAGCAATGACTACATCGCTCACATCCCACAAACCAAGATAAAATAAGGAAGGGAAGCACCCACGAGCTAGCCAGTACAAATGTATCAAAACTTCACGATGTTCCTGATAAAACCCACTGAGGTACATGCAGATCTGGTATAACTGTAGCTGGCAACAGCTAGTGGGCACTTCCACAGTAGATACAAACGTTTTACCTTCACGGCCAGTTGTAGTGGCTTCTTCCTGTGCAACAAAGAAAGTTAGGACTCTGTAACAATTACTTCACTCCTATGACATTGTGTAATATGATGACATGACTGCTTCACACAAGATGAAACCCTAGTGTGGCATGCCCCCCCCCCCCCCCCCCACACACACACACACACCAATTAATAGGTATAAGTCTAGCTGCCATGCAGAGAAGTTACCAGATAACCTACTTCAAAAGGCTTTTCAGGTCAGAAATTTTCTTGGGGGGGGGGCATTGCTACCAGACCCCTGTACATATGGATGCCACAAGCACACCAAGCTGAGTTTCCCCCCTCCCCTAAATTTATCCTGGATGAAACCCATGTCCACCACCCCTACCTACCTTCCAATTGTCAAACCAAATGCCGTAGTTGTCAACCTGCTGTATCTTGCAGAAATAGTCTCCACAGGCCGGGTTGTCGCAGGACACAGTAGTAGGTTTGTCATAAACTCCTTCTTCACATCCAATGAAATGTTGAGGGTCTTTACTGCCACGTTTACGGCCTAGCAGAAACTTTGCTTTAGCAATGAAATTTTGACAAACTGATAGGTCACGTTTAGGGCAGTAAAAGCCCAGGTCAAACTCTGCTTTAGCAGTATGCCTATGTGTGTCTTTCATTTCCTTGAGGGCACTGACAATGGTCTTACGAATCTGAGAGCAATGCTCGTGTGCTTCACTACGATCACTATATTCATTCGTCACTTGAAGCTCCAGGTGCGAGTTACGAACAATAATATCAGCCGGAAAAGGGGTCATAAATTGCACATGGTTTCTGTAGCGCCATTTTTTGGTCAATTTCCAATCCTTGGATACTAGTGCAACAATTAGAGCTGAGAAAAGACCAAGAGGAATGTGTCCCAGTTTAAACTTAATAAGGAGAGGCGATGGAGCTGCAGCAGATTGCTCAGGAGTGCGAACAAGAGAGCCTTGCTGAGGGAAAGATTCTTCTGGTTCTGGCTTGAGAAGGCATGCTAGAAAGTATCCTTTAGCCTTTGGCACTTTCACCATGACCTTCAGGTATTTGAGCAGTGCAATTAGATACTTCCCATATTTACCTCTTTCAAATCCCTTTATACGATCATATGGAACAATACCTGTTCTTCGAATATGGTCATTGGCACCACTACACCCACTTTTACCAGTAAAAGATTTTGCTATCAAGTCGGCAAGAGCGCGGAATAGGACATTGGGGTCAGATATTACTATCCAGTTCAACCGAGGCTGCGACTCATAGTACAGCAGAGTCCCCAGATTGCGGTGAATGTATGTCAAGACTCCTGGTACATCTTCTTTCTTGATATAGCAACCTTCTGCGAGGGCTTCACACTCTGGAATTGTAAGTACTCCACCTGGCTGCTTCCTGAGGGCAATATGAAAAATCAACCAAGACTTTGGAAGTGGTAGTGGTCTAAAGTGATCGTAAATGAGGCTTGATAATTCCTTACGAAAGCCATCCATTTCTTTCTCATCTCCGTGCATGTTGTCGATAGAAAAGAATTTTTTATCCTGGGATTCAGGACACCTGAGAAAATCCTCTTGAATTAGGAAGTTACAGTCAATGATGGATTTGCTAAACCTTCTATCAATCTCTTCAATCTTTTGACTCTTTTCTTTAGGAGTTTTTCCAAGTCGGTCCTTGTGTGTACCAACCAGTACAGCTACTGACCCAGCAGAATGAGCCTCAGTTTCCATACATTTGAGGGAGTAAAGACTAGAAAGGATTTGGTGAATCATGTCTATTGATGTGTAGTGCGAGATATAGCTTACATCTGCGTCTTTACCAGTCTGCTCACAGAATCGTATGGTCACATGTTCATCAAGATCCTGGTCAAGGTTGAACACCACAAGGTGGAGGGCAGGACCTTGAAGAATTAACGGGAGGATGTCATGGCACTCTGGCTGACCTCCTGTATCAAGGAGATATAGCATTGCGATATTTTCAGGAGGAGCTTGATCACTCCTTTGCACATTCCTTTGCACAATTTGCTCGTAAAGATCTCGCCCTGCTGCTTTCAACTTTGAATATTTGTCTGGTATTTTGGAGCGTGGTGAAACAAACTCGTCAGTGTCATCGATATCAGAATGGGACTCTTCCGGCGGCATATTGTCTGACGACCCAGGGGTTGGCGGTTTCTTCTGCTGCTCTCGTGGTTGTTGTTGGGTACGTTCTGTAAGGTTCACTACAATACAGCCCTCATCTAACAGCTCATTTAAAGACTTCCACTCATCATTTGAAACAATTTGAGAGCCAGTCAGTGTCTTTTCGAATATGGGTACAGTACAGCCATCCATAGTGGTGCTTTGACTTGCCAGGTCAGCACACTTTCTGATGTTTACAATTTCTTTCAGAAGTCGCCTCTTGACAGTGGTTTTTCCAACACGTGGTGGGCCACTGAAGATGCATTTCACAGCTTTGAAATTAACCATTCCTCCCATTCTATCTCTGTATTTCTTCAGTAGTTCCGTTTCTTCATCAGCACTAGCACCAGGTCCTAATTCAAGTTGAAAAGTTAGAGAATTTGTAAAGCCAATAAAACCACGATATACACAGTGATTTATCTTCCGAAAATTAGCCTATGGAATATGCACTGCAGTGTCTTCTTGAAGAGGTGGGCGGGCTTAGCATTGTACCACACCACTCAACAACAGCAGCAAGGACATGTACATAATGGTAGCACACCTTCCCTACAGCTACAACTAGATTTGCAAACAGCATGGACAGACTATTCCTGACTCATGCCAGTCTTCAGCTTACAGCATCCACGGATCAGTCTGCACTTAATATGTTACTGCTCATTCTACTAGATGCTTCATGATCAGGGCCGTAGGAAGCAAAAGAAAACCTGTCCAGCCATGCACAATTGCACACTACCGAAGGCAGTGGATGGAGGTGCGTATACTGCCAATCAGTCTGAGTGAAGTGCGGAATTTTTTTTTCGCCTTTATTTAGGATGGGTTCTCACGGCAAGTTCCAGATGTGCGTGGATTGCAGGTCCCGGTGGGAATGAGACTATGGGCTGTTCTCGCTCGAGTGCTTGCGCTGCCCACGCGATAGATTATTGTAAGGTCAAAACCAGTTTGGACATGGCCGCACTGGCCGTGGTGGCTCCTACGGCCCTGATGACATAATGCCACGAATCTTCTAATTTTGTAGAAACAACATTGCCTCACAAACTGAAGGTTATGGGTACCTATGTATCATACAATAACTGTAACAATATTCATTCAACCCTTCTTCGAGCACAAAGTGCGGTGCTGGGCTCGAATCTATTCAGACCCGATTACATGAACTTCCTGCAGAGGCATGGCTACATGGACACCTTGACCCCTCCCGTATATGTTAATGAATTTTGAGCACATTCTACAAGCCATTCTCATCATGTGAAGAATTTCACCTTCAGCTTAGGAGACAGGGACACCATGCTGTTACCATGTACTACCTCGATCCAGTTGTGCTGATCTTTGAGCTGGCAATTTACTTCCAAAACAGAGTGTATGTGATGCACAGAGTGCAGATTACTGTTGCTAGAACAAGGCTGCCTGCACAGGTACCGGTATACGTAATTATACTGGTATGTGCATATTAATGTTGGCCACTAGTCACGAATATTTGGCTATTAGGTGCTGTGCCTTCATGAAGCTGTATATAATTTTTGAAAACTGTGTGTATTCTTGCAGTCTATCCAACACTGGAAATACCTTGGCCTAGATTACCCTCATTCCCAGGCTGTTCCCACCGCCAGTATTTCATCGCTTCCAGTATGAAATACGGAGGGGGGAAGGCCTGGGAGATCTGGTCACGTGCAATGACGTCAGGTAGATCTAGAAAAACAGATGTAGACATGGTGGCTGCACGTGCTAGTCGCACGCGTATACGGTGTATAATATAGCGCTGGAACCAGGAACCGGTACCGGACTCAGAGAAATCGACGTTCGTCGTCAAAGGAGTTCTGTGCCTGGTAAGTTGCTCAAAGAGTTAGACGGTCCTAAAACGTCAGTGTCTTGTTGGTGTTCAAGCGAGAACGAGCGTTGCCAAGTACTACTAAAGCGACGAGTACTGGTGCCTTAGCGTTGGCTGGCAACTACAATAGCTGTAGGATAAATACATTATTAACCGTGTACTGGGAAACATCATTCGTCTGTTGCCTGCGGCACTCGTGCAATACAGCAACAGACTCGTGATATTTCCCAGTACCCGGTAAATAATATATTTATTTACCGCAGACATCGAACTCCAGCCTTTTGCTGAAGCATAGAAAACAATAATATTCCTCTATCATCTACGACTGACTGAAGTGCATTTTGCTGAAGCTCATTAAATATGCATGTGACCTTTGACCTCTACCGACTCAAGGAAAGACACGAAAGCAGGCTATGCAAGCAACTTTAGTGATGCTTAGCTTCTGTCCTACACTGATAAAAGCCATTTTACAGATTTTTGGGTGAGTCCACTCCAGTCCAGTCCAGTCCATACTCCAGTCCACAGTCCAGTACATGGTCCAGTCCAGAGGCCAGTTTTTACAGAGTCCCTTTAGGACTCCCTGGTACAACAGCACAATAACTTTCGATTTCTACTTGGGACTACCATGGCACGCATGGTCTGGAGTAGTGGAAGTGGAGTAGGGTGGGATTGCTATGGCAACACTAGGGTGCTCTCTAGGGTGGGGGTTGCTATGGCAACACACCAGGGTGCTCTCTTGCTATTTTCTGGGCCAGAGCATCGTTGTTGCCTCCAATGCTGTCTGCCACAGCCTCTGCCAATCTCCTCCATGTTGGATACCCAAATCTCATCACCTGGAGGTGCAGAGATCGTAAGGCTGTGAACAATGTCTCTACCTTACCAGTTTACTGGAAGACTAATATCGTGCTCTATAGACATACTAGGTACCTGGGAGTAAGCAACACTGCTTTTGTCCGTCTAGGGTTCGCCATATTAATAATACGGTCAGCAACTACAAATACATACACAGGCTCTGGCATGTGTTCAACCAGGAGCGCATGAGCCGCCGAAGGTGGCAAAGGAGCGTCAAACTCAGCATGCGCGCCCTAGCCAAAGTACTAGTCAATTCACGTCCCAAAATTTTACCTTATACGGCAAGAGGCCATTACATAGACGTGTGAAAACAAATTGTCGTTTGTGCGATACCGCAAAGGCCTTCCATATAAGGTACATGTATAACATCCATGCGAGTGCAGTATGAATCTTAGACTGCGAGATAGGAGCACGTGTGAGTATTAGGGCTCATATGCAGTGGGTGCCCCCAACAATTTGTTCAACCCCATTGTTCTCACACAGAAATTAAGCCAGCAAATGAAAACAACAGGACAACACAGACAGAAGACGACTCGCGTACCAGCAGCAGAGCGACTTGTTGACCGATGCATGCAGATGAAGTCTCGTGCCCAGACCACACCCCCTCGCGGGGAGAGACGGTCTGGCAAACGAAGTTGAATTTCTTGGGATTATTACCGGAATGTGGTAAGGACCAATGAGATCGCGAGATTGTTAGAAATTGCTTTGCGCAGTGGGAGAAGACAACGGCCAAGAGCCTTTGCCATGCCAGTTTGCCATTAGCGCTTGACTGTGTAAGGCAACGCTTTGTCGTGGTGACAACTTCTGAAGACTTCTGTGCTCGATTGTGCTATATAGTTGTGAGCCCTGTGACATGGATCAAATTGAGAGCTTTGGAAGTGAGGTCAGTAAAGGGATCAAGTACAACGAAGGGGCCCCTCCAGGTTCAAGCTAACGCTGGCCCTAGCCCTAAGGGGCCGTTCTTCGTATTTTACGCCAGTAAAGTGCCTGAAAGGACTGCCAAACAAACGGGAAGCAGATTCCATGGATGGCGAAGGATGTTTCAAAAACTTTCTATGGGCCATGGGTGAACAGCTAAAGGTTAGTACATCTTCTCTCTAGATGTGAGTAGCCATGATCGCGCTTAGTCGACACGGGAGCCTTCAGCAGACACTTTCGCAGGCACTTAACACCTCGGGATTTTACAACGATTATACATTCCGTAGCATGCTTCAAGCCCAAGAAATTCGACTTTGTCCACCAGACCGTCTCTCCCCGCGAGGGGGTGTGGTCTGGGCACGAGACTAATGCAGCTGCTACTACTTCACCGCTGATTGTTACGTCATACTGCCAAGATGGTGGTAGTGGATACCATTATGGTATGGCAGTTGCACACTCTTATTGTTATGAACTCTTGTCGTTACGCATATGCGTGAGGCACATTTATGCGCTAGGTACATAAAAATGGCGGCTACAGGCTGAAAGAACTTTAAAACCACCTCTTACCTAACCCTAAGTTACCAACCCCAGGTAGTAAAGAAAAAAGAAATTGTGGAAGCCTGGGAAAGAGGCTGGTCCATACACGTACCCCATACCCTTGCCTCAACCAAATCAATAGCATATCCCTCAGGCCATCCCTGGTAGAGTGACGAGTTTTAGCACGGATGTCTTCTAGGTCAAGCAGATCTATTCTCAGGCAGATACCGAGGTCCAGCCACCTGTCAGCAACGTCACGCAGTGATAGCATGACGTCATAAAGATCATCCACACCTGCAAGAAGGAGCACACAGAGCTGCTGACAACTTGATCAGACCTCCTTCAGAACTGAGCACCTCACTGATACTAATGGTGTTCTTACTCCCATCGTTTGTGGTACATACCGGTAATATTACTTAAAGTAAATACATTGCTGGGGCGAGCCTAGGCACACAACACTGCCATATCAACCTCATGATCAGGCTACAGAAACACTGAGGCTGAAGCAGCCTAGCAGATACGCCACACACATCCTACAGCTATACACTGATCCAGCACACTGGGTGTTCTGCAGGGCATGTACAGACTAGGATTATGTTGGTATGTACTGTCCATGGTGGCACGAACAGATGAAACTACTCTTGCCGTCTTCTTTTGCATGCAGTACTCCACTGCTGTAGCACTGAAGAGGTAGGTCTACGAGTGCTTCAACACAGGGCCATCAGATTGCAATACTAATACAGATGCAGACAGTATAATTCGTATTTCCGCGATCAAACGCCGCCGTTACTATTTATTTCATCACACGGTTTACTGTGGCTACTATTCGCGAGTGGCCACTAATCGAGTGCGGCGTTTATTAAACCCAGCATAAACAAGGAAGCGAGGAAACGGATTAGAGCACCGTGTATGCACAAAGAAGTTTGTTTCAGCCCTAGGCCGTGCTGACAAAATGGTAGAAAACGCTAAAGCCATTACTGTCACGAAATATTTCGCCGGTCACACGTCACTCACCCCCTGCGCCTCGACCTCAGAAAGCGCCAAACGCTTAGACAGCTGTCGGGAATATGCATGACCAACAATCAGTTCTCCTCTCCTCTCTTCACGCTCACATTGAAACAGTCATGGAGGGCTAGACAACGCGCATCGATTGATCGCCGACCGTTCGAATACTAGCCGCAGCTACTAAACAAGGGCGGCGTTCATTTCGTTCAGCCCTTCTGGAGGTGCGGCTATTATTCAAGGGTGGCCACCAATCGAGTGCGGCGTTTGATCGTGGAAATACGGTAGAAACAGATGAAAACACTCTCGCCGTTGCCATGCAGTATTCCCATCACTACAGCTGTAAAGCTTTCCTCTGACTGACTGCAATTTCTAGTCCAGCTTACCAAGTATGGTAGTATCATCCACTTCACCCAAGTTCAGACCTGTAAGACAGAAGTAGAATATTAGCTCAGATGTTACCATGGTAACCACCTGACACACATCCCACACTTCCTCCCTTACACGTGTCCACATGAATTGGATCTACTTCTTCACAATGGCCACAGCAAGGATGGACATGGATCTACTTCTTCAATGGCCACAGCAAGGATGGACGTGGATCTACTTCTTCAATGGCCACAGCAAGGATGGACATGGATCTACTTCTTCAATGGCCACAGCAAGGATGGACATGGATCTACTTCTTCAATGGCCACAGCAAGGATGGACATGGATCTACTTCTTCAATGGCCACAGCAAGGATGGACATGGATCTACTTCTTCAATGGCTACAGTAATGGGGTGCCTACCACGCATATTGACGCAACACTGAAGTATACGTAGCTCATTGGCAACAGTTGTCGATGCCACTGGCCAGGCTCTCTGAGATCCACTTGTGCCTTGGAATGTTTAGCCACCTAGCATGGTTGACTCACCGTTCACTATTCTATAGTTGTGGTGTGAATTGAACACACATATATGGTCGTCCAAGTACCCACAGAGACATACCCGCTATACCTACACCTCCATACGCTTTTAATTCTGGTATGAAAAGAGCTACTGGGTCAATTTAGGGCTAACAGGAAGGTATAGGTACAAGAACTCACCAGGTCCTGGGTTGGATTCAACGTCACCGGATATCATCAGCAACATTTGATTCACCAAACGACCATACTCCGTCAGTGCATAGAATAGCACTGACCTCAAGATCAGCTGGTAGAGGTAGAGCTTGTGAGAGCAGTAGCACCAAACAGCTCTTGCCTGAAGGAAGCAGAGGAGGGTGCATGTATTATAGCATAGCTTATATTTACCCTCGTTCCCAGGTGCTCCGTAGGGGGAGAAGAGGGCCTGGTATCCGCTGTTTGTGCATGTGCGGCTTCCCAGGTTCTTGTGGGGAACTTGGAAACTACTGCTATACTAGTCCGTGTTGCATAGCCGTACATTACTGATCACAGGAGTCGATTTCATCCAGCTCTGTTCAACCAAGCCATATGTCTTACGCCCTCAGTAAGTCGCCAACGGAATGGTGCTAAAGGATGAACAACTGACAGCACATGGTCTTAGCTACCCAGTTTGTACCATACACATACCCAGCACTTTGTCTCAGCTGACTTCAGCACAAAAAGCTCAAGGTACAATTAACCTTCACCATAGTTTTCATAGTGCACTCTAATTGCCAATTAATTGGTTTTGATAAGAAACCAATGGTACAGAGGTTTGCAACAAACACTGCTGAGCACCGCTGAGACTAGAAAACCACAAGTCCCACCTTGTGTACATACCGTAGTAGAGTACAAATCAAGCGCCCACCATGTATCAAGCGCCCACCCCCTCTTCACGCGAAAGTTACTGCACAGGGTCCAAAAGCAGTGTAGTAAGGTAAGTGCGGGTATTGCAGAACACTTAACTTTAGCAACTTGCCCACAGCATGTGAACGACTGCTGAACTGTACTATTCACAGCAGAGTATCTTTGGGGCCTTTGCAGTGCTGCATTGCAATCTTACTTTAAGCGCTACTACTAATTTCTCAGTTACGGTCTGGTTGCCACACCTACTACTTGCGGGTATTGCGGAACACGTGCGGGTAATGCGGAACACTGTGTAACAACAACTTCAATTGCCTTCTTCATTCCTTCCACACACCATCCTGTCTTTCCATTGAGTTCTTGCAGAGGTTTTCTACCTGGTTTTGACAGAGCCATTGTTGTTGTTTAGATTTCCAGCCAATTTTGTAGCCTCGTTCCCAGGCTCTCCCACACGCGAACAAAAATCATCATTATTATTGAGTTGAGTGGGTTGGGTTAAGCTTTGACCCGTGAAGGTCAGAAAGTTCTCGAAAGTTGCCTAAGAGCGAAGGTAGTTGTATTCTACAACTGTGGTTACCGCGATGTCGCTCATCGCCAAGTAGCGTAAGCCGCCAATTATTGACCAGTACGTATTATCGACCAGGTAGAATACGGAATAATTTCACGTGAATGTGCCGTGAGTGAACGGCCTTTTAACCGGAAGTTAATCCATTGCGCCGTCTGCCGACTATTAAACGCATTCTTTTGTGCGTTTACTGGCAAGTTCAGATCATCACCACCTGATTCGCTAAAGACCGGTATCAATCGGACCTACCGTTCACCAAAACCAGCAGAATGGTACTACAGCTGTGCCAACAGGAGCTCTGAGTCCCAGCAACAACTACCCGCAGCTCTACCTGGGTTCTGTGGCCATTTTTCAGGAAGATTGGTTCCACTGAGCCAGCACAGTCGTGCAGCAGTAGCCTTGTTGGTGATTTAGTAGTCCAAACAGCGTCTATGGTTTGTAGTATAACACTCGTGTATGACGTTTTGCACAGAAGTCATTTGTGTACTGGTTTGATACTGCTCTTATGGGAAGCCAGTTGGTTGGCTAATACTCTGATATAGGAGGCATGTCAGTCTATAACTCTGTTTTAGCTGAGCGTAGCTGAGCATAGATTTTGGCCGAGAATTGAACATAGGAAAATGTATGGGCAGTCGATAATACGTACGCGTGGTTGATAATTGGTTGGGACTAGACATCACGGAAGTTATTTTGTGATCGTACATGTATTCGATAACACGGGTTATTCTTATTCGAAATTGATCGCTCTTTCGTTTGGTGCAAGAATCAAGTTTCCAAACCGTTCCTGGACTGAGATACGAAGGCAAGTTTGAATTGTCGTCGATAATTGGCGGCTTACGCTAATGGCTGAATAACTGTAAGTGTTCCGCAATACCCTCTGTTCCGCATTACCCGCACCTACCTTAAGGGCCCACCCACCACAAAAGTTTTGAGCAGCATTTCTTAACCTCTGGGCGAGGTTGTGCATTCAAAAAGGCCTTTTTACAGTGAACTACGGCGTGCTTCTTTGCGTGAAAATGGACTTATATATTCATAGCCGGTCATTGATATTCACAGCTTACCGCAGCGCTTATTGTTTATACAGTGCTGAATGGGTGGGCGGATACTAGACTCTACATGCCTAAGTAGTCTGAGTACGCATCTAGCGCCCACCCCCTTGTTCAGCGGCGTTCTATTGTCCCCAAACCCTGGGCGCTTAATACGTACTCTACGGTAGTGACGTATTACAGCTAGGAAGCGCTAAGTGGGTAGGAAGCAAATTATTGTACTACTAAGGAAGGGTAATCACAGGGTGGGACTTGTGGTTTTCTAGTCTCAGCACTGTAAGCTGGTCTTGTTGCAAGCTTTATGCAAACCTCTGTACAAGAACAATGTGATTTGTTACATGCTGCAACAGTTCCCAGGCCTACCCCGTTTTTTCTGTTTGTTCGGTTTCCGTTGACAAGAATACACGGATGCGGAAACGCCCTTCCGCATCCATGTATTATTGTCAACGGAAACCAAAGAACAGAAAAAACGGGGTAGGCCTGGGAACGAGGCTACTGCAACAGTACTGGCGCCATTGATGTGAGGGGCCTACAGGGTTTCATACAGGCTTGAGTGTTGGACTGTCAGTCTATAGCTATATACTACCAAATATCCATCCTATACTCACAGATGTGAAAGGGACATACTAAAACCGATGTCCAACTTCTCAAGTGAGGAACGATCGAGGCAACACCAGCTTGAACAGGCGACGGGCAGCTATTTGTTAGGAGCCGAAACCATGTGGCCATATGCTACGTGACTAACATCGGCAGGATGGTACCTTCAAATATTTGGATCAATATTGAGGTGTATCTTTGAGATCAGTACAGCCTTGGAACCTCCACCTCCCCATGAGATGTCATAGTGTTTAACCGATTAACTCACCGTCCTGTTCCCAGAAGTGTACAGGATCCCAATGAGTTGGAGGAGCATCTTCCGCAGAGACATTCTCGGATACCTTTGGCGGATTCGTCGCCGACGTACATGAATACCATCACGATTCAGATCACCAGTTGTTGCCAGCCACTCATCAACATCAGAGCCTGTACGAGGTATCCTAAGAATGCAGTGTAGAGGCACAGTCTCACATTTACAGCTCAGAAAAGCTGGTATTTAGGGTGAGCTTAAATAAGCCTCATGTAGTTGTGGAGGGGGCTGTAAGGTAGCCTCGTTCCCAGGCCTTTTCGCCCCAGCATTCAGTACTAATGCGGGGAAGGCTAGGAGGCCTTCTCACCTCAGCATTTGTTGCTTGCAGTACTAACACGGGGGGAAAGCCAGATAAAACTCGTCACGTGCAAGTGACATTAAGCCAGCCTCTTTTTCATACAGTGAGTGCTCTACACATGGCCTTGTGGTTTACTCGGGAAAGTGCCACTCCTCCATACGTACAGATTACATCCACTACACTGTATGTCACTTGCACGTGAGAAGGCCTCCTGGCCTTCCCTGCATTAGTACTGAATGCTGGGGCGAGAAGGCCTGGGAACGAGGGTAGCTCTAAGGTATGTCACTCATTACACACCTGGCTGTTAGAGAGGGGTGGAAATTGCTGCTCAGAATCCGGTTTGGATCTCCTCCCTTCTCCTGTCCTGTTGCTCTCTGGCCATACTGGAACACGGCCATCAGGACAGCCAGGGATTGGAGTAGGACCAACCTCTTCCTCGTCTTCACGTCCCACATTTCAACAGGCTGCAAATTATGAACATTAACAGAATAGAAACTGTCATTGAAATATTTACAGACCTTCCATCTCAACCTCATTATGAGGGTGACACCTTCATTTTGCAGTACCTATCACCCTCCTAGAACACGTTATCATCCTCCACCACTAATATCCACCACTTCATGTAACATGAGGACCGTAGGTGCTCTAATTATGCGTCCTTTCTAATTCTGCATCAAAATTCAATGTCTCAAACCGAAAATTTCTAATAATGCATCACACTCAGCTCCGGGGACTAATTTGTGTAACACGATTATAACGGCAGCACAGCATGGCAGCTACATGTAGCTCGAAGCGCACACAGTGCAGTTGAACGGCGAAAAGGGCTCATCACATCACTGCCTGTGAACGTTGATGTATATGGCTGGGACATCAGTGAAGGTACGAGAAAGCAACTCACTTATGTATCTGTTCCCAGGATACGGACGCCCCATGTAAGAGAAAAGGCAGCAATGTGCAGTCCGACAACCGGGAACAAACACAACCGCTATGCAGTAGCCTTGTCTACACTCGTCTGACTTCAGTACATGTACCTAGCGAGGTTTTCTATTCATGCGTCGAAGTTTGGCTGACCGAATTTCTATTGTTGCGTTGCATTTCAAAAATAATAATTTTTTGAGCGATGCATGATTAGAGCGCCTATGGTATTTACACCATCATATATTGGGCCAAATATCAACATACTGGGCCGCTATAGAGTGTACCAAGAGCGCACAATGACATCATCGACAATGATTTTATTCATGTGGCTCTTCAGTAGTCTCGGAACCAGACCCTTCGCGTGCGGGGGAGGAAAGGGTCTGGGCACGTGCCTACATTCGAGTTGTCCTCACGGAATGTAATTAAGCATGGTAATTAGCGATTAACTGCGATACCATGCGTATGAACACAGTCGACCTAGCTGCTCGTTGCTCTCCTCGACTTTTGTCAGACACTCGTGGGTAACGCGGTACGGCACAGCGATTTGCCGTGTCTAGTCGCTGGCGACACCGAAAGTCTGGAGAAAAATAATTTCCCTGACGTCATTCGTAATCAACGCTTCTGATTCGTTAGGTCAACATTCCAACCTGGGACAACTTGAATGTAAGATGGTGCCCAGACCCTTTCCTCCTCCCCCGCACGAAGTGTCTGGTTCCGAGACTAGCTCTTGAGGGGGTGGGGGTTAGGGGGTGCTTACAGGTAGTTCCCAGACCCAACCCGCGAGACTAGCGAGTAAGGGTCCAACTACCCTCAGCCTTACTGTGAGTAGGTGAGAAGCCGCAGGCGCAGGTGTCGGACTCGCAACCAATGAATTACAGGTGGGCGCGCACGCATACGCTATTACACCTACTAGTGCGGTACGTTTTCCCTAATCAACACTTTCGTCGGAATGCCTAGTTCTCAGGCCTCCACCCAGAATTTATCTCGCAGCGGCTGCCGCGCGGAAGGCCAGACCTAGTCTAACAAGCTAGCCCTTCGCTTTCTCCAGCTCGCGATCGCTTTCAGTATGCGCGCACGGAGAAGTAAGGTCTAGAAACTTTGGACCACTTTACTCGGTACGAAAGAATGCAAAATCTTACTTCACGTCCGTTTACGTTATAATATTCCAATTAGTGTGCAACTGCAGTCGGTCGATTCCGGCCCGCTAACCTCGTTGACTGTTTGTACTTCTGTCTGTTTGGTCGCTGTGCAGGAGAACAGCAATCTCATGCAGGCAACTTCAGACAGTCCTCAACGCTTGTACCGAGCGATTTGAAAGATCACCACGTGACAGCTGTAATCTGATTGGCTCTACCCGATTTCGAGTAGAGCCCAAGCAAAGTGGTCCAAAGTTTCTAGACCCTCTTTTTCCCCCGTGCTGGGGAAAATTCGAGGGGCTAGCCCGCTAGACTAAGGCCAGACCCACACAGAAAGGAGGGTCCGGTCCGGTCAAGCTGCAGCAAACTTCTGGGCAATCAAGGCTGCAGTAGCGCCATAGATAATAGGATCTATGGTAGCGCTCCCAGATTCAGAGTTCACACCTTGTAGTACGCGAGAAAACTCACGTAGAACAGGTCACTAGTAGTATATACTCGAACAGTGTACGTGCCGACTGCGTAGAACAAGAGCTTGTCATCCAACATGACCAGACCCTCCCTTCCGTGTGGGTCTGCCCCCGCGAGACTAGCTAGATCACTCACTGCTCAGCAAGTTTTCTGGATACGCACCATTTGTACTTGATAGTCTTAAACACCCACTTTTGCTTACTCTAACTGTGCTGCTCACCTCTGGGCTAGTCAAAGCAATGATTGGTAGCAGATCGAGCCAACGACGGCAGCATGGTAGGTCTGGAAGTAGCACAATATCAGGACGCTGTGCAGCAGCTAGGTTTAAGTTTTAAACCGGGGTATATCCTGCACTGTACGTACGGCCTCGCCCCTTAGGGCTCAGTACGCATGCGCATTAGGGCCGAGAATATGGGCTGAAATGTGCATGCGCATTGCACCAGTTGTGTTTCCATTGTCAAGGTAGTCTTGTGAGCTCAGACATGCAAACTGATCAAGGAAAATCTGTCTGGTAACATTTCGGCTATTGATCAGCATGAAGGAAGCCTCCCATGTAGAAATTATTGATGGATAAACCCACACCTGACTCCTCCCGGATTGCCTCAACAGCGGATCCATCACCAACAGGAACAAAGATGGCGAAAGGACTGAACCCTGCCTCACCCCTCTCTCAACCCCAAACTTCTCAGAGGATTCGCCATCAACCATGACATAGCCAGAGACTCCCTCGTACCAATTCTTAAGCAATCTCCACGGCTTGCCATTGATGCCCACCTAAAACAACCTCTCCAGCAGAACAGAGTATTCCACCGAGTCGAAGGCCTTTTGAAGATCATACAGGCACATGAAAACCCGACTACCTCCTCTCATGTACTTTGCAATGACCTCCTGTGTGGAGAAGATGGCATCTGCACATGAGATCGCTTTCTGATACGCTGTCTGGTTGCGGTGCGAGATGCCTGCTTCCAAGAAGATCACTTGCAGCCTCTGAAGACCTCTAGTTGCACAGAGAGCTGCTCTATCGGCACGGACTGCTCATGTTGGCGAATGAGGAGCAGTAGCTATCGAAACAAGTGATAACTTTGTGATCATGGCAATTAAGTGGCACATGCAACACTACAAAACGGTGTAGTTGTTTTGATTGCTTGGTAGTTACTACAGTTGCTCCATGTTTGAACATGCAGGAACCAAGTCGTCTGCATTTCCTACATGGAGTGGCCATTCCTAGCCTCGTTCCCAGGCCTACCCCGTTTTTTCTGTTCTGGTACCGGGTAACTAAGTAGCTGGAAACCTTAAGAGTAGTGAGGTGGCATGATACAGCCACCATGTACGGTGCAGCAAAGAACAAGTCGTGTATATTAACGGTGAGTGAAGCGCGCAACTACCGTCGTACCACGTCATGTCTTAATAGATGTAATCCCTTCTCACGCCTTGTTTCAGAGAGCATGGGCATTATTGCATGGAGGCAATTGCGACAATAGCATAATAGCCTACCTAATTACCGTCATTCCGTTTTATTCCATTCCATTTCATTCCATTTCACGTTCCATAGATTCGGGTATGCCAATGAGGAATGCATAATTTTATGGTTGTAACATGATCTGGGCCCGTTTCCTCTGGGTACATGTACAAGTATACTTTGTTTACAATTCTGTCATAATAGACAAGGATACATGTGCATAGCAACATAGGCTAATACAAAACATGACTACATTAATCGGAAGTAAGGTGTAGATTAGCTACTTGTAAATGCAGAAACGGAGGGCGCACAAACCAGCGAACCCAAAAAGAAATAGTGCATGGTAGATATATACAAATGAAGAATTCGTATGAGCAAAGGGAGAATTCAACACAAGGTTATTCTACCCATATGTACAGCCTAACACCACCCTGTCCTTATGCATTCATTGCCACAGCTGTAAGTAGCTAGCAATTGAAAGTGGAATTGACTGGATTCAATTAGTGACAAACTATTACAAAGGGTCACCGTCACTCCAGATACCTAAGCAAGCAAGCAGTGACATAAACCGACTATCAGTTGGTTGTGACAAACAAGTTGCAATGTGTGACTGTACAGTTGATTCCAAACAAAAAATGAACAGGGTACGTATACATGCATGCAGTTGATTCCAAAAAATGACCATGCAAGGTAGCTATGTACACTTTTAATCCAATCAAAGAATGAACGGTACAATTGTTTATGGATCTCGACACACAGTACAAAACTGCCTGACATTAGTTGAACACGCATGCATTACAGGTACAATATGAAATTTATCACGCCAGCGTGTTACTGTTAATGACACTTTCATCTCACTTCAGATCATCTGAGCTTCATTCCCAGGCTCTACACATTGTGGTAATAAACATGGCAAGTGCAGGCTGAGAACGAGGCTAGACGATCTCGATCATGCACATTTCAACTCGTTTCTCTCGCCTGTAGGCGCTTTGGAGTGTAACACCTGTGTCAGGGAGACAGGACTATTATATTATTAGTACCACTGAAAGGAGTACAGAGAAGAAAATGGCACTGACCGGTATTTTACTCCCTTTGTCCTGAGCAGCCTCTTGGAGGCCATCGTAAACCTCCTGTTCTTGTACTTGTCACTGAGGTACACAAGCTCGGCAATGTCCATGTTGACAATCATCTTGGCACATTCGTTGCCAGGAAAGAGCGTTGTGTAGACGGTAGCTCCGTCTAATCTAACCCCTTTCTTCAATCCCTCCACAACAGCATTACTCACAGCGTGTGTGACTGCATAGTGAGTGGGTAGGTCATAGTGAAGGTGTGGTTACCATATAGCTGCAGTTAATTTCGCAGTGGGGAAATTTTAGCAGTAATCGCGGATGAAGTAAGACTGTGAAGAATATTAAACGTGCAAAATGTTTTTCCACAGCTAGGCGCTAGCATAACAGTTACTGTCCTTCGCGTTCATGGGCTCACACTCACACAGTAGCTCTTCCCTGGTAGTTGCTTCGCTGTAGACATGGTAGCCACACATACACAGCTCGATCGCTAACTCGTCCTCCATCGGCGCTATCGCACGTGTCAATAGTAAGTTATTATGAGCGGAATTTTTTTTCACGGGAAGTAATCAGCGAAAATTTCCCTCCGCGAAATATTTGTGTATCACATTTAGTGGCTAGACTGCGAAATTATTGCCACGCGAAATAATCAGCAACCACGGTAATAATCAATGGCTACTTTGCGAGGCTGTACTCTAAGGTCAAAGGTCAGCAAACACTTACCATAGGGGTATTTTGTGTCCAAGACAGTATTTCCTTGGCGTGACCATGGGAGTGATTCGCACCCCTTTGGCATACAGTTCCAGCCTTGGGAGAGAGCGGTCTTGTCTTTTACTATGACGGCCCCAACCTGCATGCATTGCAGTGTGAGAACACGATGGCTACATATAACTCAAGTTACCAACTAGCACTTCGGTTGACATTATGGCGCATCAAATAGTAATGAGGTCACGACCCTTGACTATAATGTGACCTAGAGGTGCATTACTGGTTAGCTAACCTCTTTGTTATAGACACAGGTGGTAGCTATAGCGTCAGAGGAGAGTATTGCAGCTCTACTCCTTCTCCTAAGATCTACCCAGGATAAAATACTTGTCTGACTGTGGCATGCCTCCCCTCATCCTCTAGCTCATGCTCAAGTGGTTTCCCTGAGCTCCTTTGGACAACAGAGATGATATTTTGTGTGTGGTTGTAGCTAGAGCTAGTTTAAGAGCGCAAGTCAGATCAAGTATATACTGCATCGCTAGACCTCAAAATATATATACTCACACTGAATATGGCTATGACTAATATACATCTGCCAGAGTAACTGGATCTCATCAGTGCAGTGAAACAGTACTGCAAGCGATCAAAAACTGGAGGTGTAGAAGGCCTGGGAACGAGGCTAGTGAAACACCTGTGGCTCCATGCAGTAGTAGTTATCATATATATAGCCCAGCTATATTATGCCGTTCAAATTCATTGGAAGGCTAGGAATTTACACTGATCTTAATTCTGTGGTGGCTAGGGATCACAATTCATCTGTGTTACTGGTACCTTAGTGTTGGTATCAGGGCTCTTCTTGGACACCTCCAGAGCCACGTTCATGAAGGTTTCATCCACCTCATTGTCCAAGGGCAGTCTGTCGTCCACTGGCGCTCTCTCTGACTCTCTGTAATAGAACACATACCCCACACACAGTCTAATGCACTGTTTGCTATAGTGTAATTGCAGGTAATGAAGTAATGAGATTCATGAGCTGGGGCAAGGTGCATGAATGGCTGCAGGTCATGTGACTACAATTATTACGGTTCTGCGTAATCATAATTGCTCTGTAGAATCTGAACTCAACTGTTCCTCTCCGCTGGAGTGGTCTGCCCAGTCTGGGTCAACTGTTCCCCTTCCCTCCTCCTCCCTCATCTCCTCTCTCTCCTCCTCCTCCTCCCTTACATCCCCTCTCACCTCCTCCTCCCTCCATTCCTCCTCTCTTCTGTTTCCATCCCCCACTGCCGGATAAAAAGTAGAAAAAGTAAAAGCACATTCAGATCTGAGCCCAGCCTTGGCATTAAGTTATTATCATGATCCCTGGATAGAGTCACATGCTGGGATCAGATCCTGTCACCCCAGTAAGCAAAGAAAGCCAACCCCAGGGCCCACCACTTCCTCCTCGATCACAAGGCAGACCAACCAACCATCTCTGTCCTACGCCACGTGCAACTTGTGTATTGTAGCCTCGCGTACCATAGTCCAGTATAGTTCCTAATACTCCAACTCCAATCACCAACCTAGATCTAGTTGTAGAAGTGTAGAGAGATCACCAACATGAGACAAACACAATCACCTATTATCTGTATACAGATAATAGGTGAGTTGCGAGTTGAAGCCGCCTATAGGAGCACTTATCTATTTTGTTTAAACTCCTGCATTGAGAACAATTATTGCTTGGTATACATTTTGCATATTATATTGTATCGTATAATGCATGACACTATATCGTGCTTGGATGAGACCATTGCAAGTTCTATTTATGAAACCACAACTGTCAAGACAGACATTACATCAACTGTGATCTCTGTATCCATACCTGTTGGTTGCCACAGCGTGTCTTCCTGTTTCTTCGTAAGGTATCACTTGGTTCTCCAGCTGCTGCTCACAGTCCATGGATGCTATATTAGAACATAACGTTACTGGTGATCCGACAGTCCATGGATGCTATATTAGAACATAATGTTACTGGTGATCCGACAGTCCATGGATGCTATATTAGAACATAACGTTACTGGTGATCTGACAGTCCATGGATGCTATATTAGAACATAACGTTACTGGTGATCTGACAGTCATGCAGTTAACTTACATATAGTTAATCTAGTATTCAATGAAAATATCTCGTTTTTTAATACTAACTAGCTACAACTGTACGCACAGCACCCACTGCTATATATGGCCTCGTTCTCAGGCCTTCTACACTTCCACTTTCTGATCGCTTACAGTTAAACGATCAAATCTGGAGGGGTAGAAGGCATGGGAACGAGGCGAATGCATTGCAGCCTACTGTACAACAGTAGCAAACTATGGTCATGATCATGATGTGACGAAACTTACACGGCGAGGGAGTAGAGAAGGAGGCGCATGTAGGTATTCCAGTACCTGCACCGTGGTCCGATGACCCAGGTTGTGACATGTTAACCGCACATTTCAAAAACGCACATTTGAACTTTGTTTACATGTACGTAGTCCACGTGCACGTTTCCCGCGGAGTACGCGGCGTTATGATCATGAATACTCCTATTACCAGTTAAGACCGGTTAAATAAGGGGGACCTCCCCGGGATTCTCCCTCCTAACCAGTTCCTTATATAGAACGCGGCTTTACTTCTGAGGGGCTCACAGCCTGCGCCATTCTCTCCTTCCCCTTCACTTCTTCCCCACCTCCCTCTTGTCAGAGATTGGGATTGGTTCAGAGCTGCAGCACCTAGTTCAGACCTGCAGCACCTAGTTCAGACCTGCAGCACCTAGTTCAGACCTGCAGCACCTAGTTCAGACCTGCAGCGCCTAGTTCAGACCTGCAGCACCTAGTTCAGACCTGCAGCGCCTAGTTCAGACCTGCAGCACCTAGTTCAGACCTGCAGCGCCTAGTTCAGACCTGCAGCACCTAGTTCAGACCTGCAGCACCTAGTTCAGACCTGCAGCGCCTAGTTCAGACCTGCAGCACCTAGTTCAGACCTGCAGCACCTAGTTCAGACCTGCAGCACCTAGTTCAGACCTGCAGCACCTAGTTCAGACCTGCAGCGCCTAGTTCAGACCTACAGCACCTAGTTCAGACCTGCAGCACCTAGTTCAGACCTGCAGCACCTAGTTCAGACCTGCAGCACCTAGTTCAGACCTGCAGCACCTAGTTCAGACCTGCAGCACCTAGTTCAGACCTGCAGCGCCTAGTTC
>OZ007512.1:393835-584419 GCA_963931865.1 Axinella damicornis
CTCCCATCACCATCATCCTGGAGCGAACCATCAGATTCCTCTGGCCACTCTTTTTGGTCACATACGTGCAACACAGAGGGAGGGGGCAATCATGACTGTAGCTTCACAAAAATCTGCCAAAAGTCACTGTCAAAAGCCTCTTAACTTTCACGACAGGCCGGTAGGATGTCCCCAAAGAATACAACTCCACTGCACACCCGTTCGAGGTACATGTAAGTCTTATGGGCTTGCACCAGGTACTACAGAAGTCTTGTCACTTCGGGCAAGTCAAAAATAAGAGCTCTCTCACAGCTCCCGGTGGCATGTCCCCAAGAAAATCACACCGCTGCACACTCCTTCGAGGGGCTCTCACCAGTCTTATCATCGAAAGTTAGAGCACTCTCTCACAGCTAGCTGTACTACAGCTACCTCAGCTAGATAGCTACTTACAATCTTAATTCGTGCACGTGCGTGCTCGGTCCAGCTACTGCTATTATTCCGTTCCATTTCATTCCATTCCATTTCACGTTCCATAGATTCGGGTATGCCTATACGGAAGAATGCGTAGCGACAGCAGCCTTTCCTTAGTATACGGGGTCAAGATTTGCTGATAAGCCCGGTCGCAGCTCTGACTACAGCGTGTATGGGAGTGTCACCCCCTTGCAGTAGTTGGCATAGACAGTGAAAGAGGGAGATGGTGGCTGATGACAATCGTCGCGTGAGTGACAACTGCATGGCTACGCAGACTACCCATCACTACAGGTTGTTATGCCCTGGGCCTGGATGGAGAATTTCATGTACATAGTTAACATGCAGTTGACCGATCAGCGAAGTGAAGCAGGGCTATTGTCTTCTGACGAATATTAAAGTGCGAGCAGCATCACTAGTGTAAGCTGTATGAACGTGTACACTGTAAAAACTGACTAGTGAACGTCACCACCTGGTAGTGATATCTGTGGCAGAACGAAGTGACGATCACCACCAATTGCCACAGATATCACTACCAGGTAGTGACGTTCACTAAATCAGTTTTTACAGTGTACCGTGCTAGTGCTATAGATCTAGCTGTGCTGCTATGCTGACCGTAATTATAGCCACTAGGATGGCATAGTCAACCTGCTGGTAGTTTCGCGTGGCCAGGTGCCTAGGCTGAGCTCTCTCTCGCGATATGATTGTCACCTGACTCGACTGCGCGAAACTTCGCTCGCGCCAGCTCCAATTAACGCCCACCTTAATTAATGGACTCATTACGACATTTTACATCCGTTCCACGTTCCATTCCACGTTCCATTCCATTCCACATTCCGCGTTCTACATGAGTGAGGTGTAGGTGTGAGGGGAGGTGTATAGGTGTGAGGTGTGATGAGTGAGGTGTAGGTGTGAGGTGTGAGGTGTAGGTGTGAGGTGTGAGGTGTAGGTGTGAGGTGTGATGAGTGAGGTGTAGGTGTGAGGTGTGATGAGTGAGGTGTAGGTGTGAGGTGTGAGGTGTAGGTGTGAGGTGTGAGGTGTAGGTGTGAGGTGTGATGAGTGAGGTGTAGGTGTGAGGTGTGATGAGTGAGGTGTAGGTGTGAGGTGTGATGAGCGAGTAGGTGTGAGGTGTGATGAGCGAGGTGTAGGTGTGAGGTGTGAGGTGTGATGAGCGAGGTGTAGGTGTGAGGTGTGATGAGCGAGGTGTAGGTGTGAGGTGTGATGAGTGAGGTGTAGGTGTGAGGTGTGAGGTGTGATGAGTGAGGTGTAGGTGTGATGAGCAAGGTGTAGGTGTGATGAGCGAAGTGTAGGTGTGAGGTGTGATGAGCGAGGTGTAGTGTGAGGTGTGATGAGTGAGGTGTAGGTGTGATGAGCAAGGTGTAGGTGTGATGAGCGAAGTGTAGGTGTGAGGTGTGATGAGCGAGGTGTAGTGTGAGGTGTGATGAGTGAGGTGTAGGTGTGATGAGCAAGGTGTAGGTGTGATGAGCGAAGTGTAGGTGTGAGGTGTGATGAGCGAGGTGTAGTGTGAGGTGTGATGAGTGAGGTGTAGGTGTGAGGTGTGATGAGTGAGGTGTAGGTGTGAGGTTTGATGAGCGAAGGCATGTAAGGGAGGGGATTTTTGGAAATGGAACATGGCACTTCATGGCCCTTTAGCAAGTTTGCACGCATACCCTACCGTTGAACTTTCCGAGTTGTTAGCAAAAACTATTCCAAGAAACCAAAAGCTGGGGCCGTGTCTAGAAATCCCTTACTGTCCGAAACTGTACAGGTATATTGAATGAAAAAGTATATGCATGAAATAAGTCACCTGTCCAGGCTGTAGGTTCAATTCATCAGGATTCTTAGCGGTATAGTCAAAGATCACTTTGGCATAGCCCTTTGCAGCTGGAAAAGGGAGGGTAGGAGGGAGTAGGGAGGAAGAGGGAAGAGGTTTAGGGGAAGGGGGGAGTAGGGAGGAAGTGGGGAGAGGTTGAAGGGGCAGGAGGGAGGAAGAGGAAAGAGGTTTAGGGGAAGGAGGGAAGAGGTTGAAGGGGCAGGAGGGAGTAGGGAGGAAGAGGGAAGAGGTTTAGGGGAAGGAGGGAGTAGGTAGGAAGAGGGGAGAGGTTGAAGGGGCAGGAGGGAGTAGAGAGGGAGTTGTAGTTGCAGGAATATGTCAGAAATAAATCGTGTAAATTATTTAGAGCACATTCATCACGCCACATACAATGGGATAATGTTCCGAGGCTCCCGCCCAGCTTTTTGCTGTTTGCAGTACAGAAAAGCAGGGAGGGCCAGGGAAGTTTCCTCAGGTGAGCATGATGTAATCGACAAATGGCAAAATTGTCGGAATGGAGACGCTACGTTTTGCATGTTGTTCAACCATCCACACGATCGTGTATGACAGTTGCCCCCCACTAGCTAGAGCAAATTGATACGTGTGGTATGTGGTACCTTCGCTCTTCTTGCTGTTCTAAATCCCAGTATGCCCATGTTCATTCTTTCTGCCCCCTTGACGTCACTCATGTAACAGAATTTATCAGGCCCTCTCCTGCTTAACCTTACTGCAAGTGACGGGAAGTTGGCCGGGGCCTGAGAATGAGGCTAGGGGCCAGACTGTGGGCTGCATGCCTGCCGTGTAACTAGTCCAATGTGCAACTGCCATATGGGTTCCACTACCGCCATCTTGGCAGTATGCCGGTAGTCAATCAGTGTGGTGTACATGTACATGTACATCACAACTCTGTAGTATTCATAGTTTCACACAAGAGCATGCAGCTGTTCACCACTGATTGATTCAATCAGTGGTGAAGTAGTAGCAGCTATGTGTGAAACTATGAATACTACAGATAAGAGGTTACACAGCCTTGTGATGTACATGTACATGTAGACCACACTGATTGTATGTCATACTGTCTATTGCAGAAGTCTTGCAACACAGCTGGCCAACGTAGGAAAACCACAGTTTACTTAGCACATAATGAATCTCATTTGACACAAACATCTCACAAACGGACACACAGAGGACTCAGCGGTAGCCGCCCATGCCCATCAACAGCTACACGACATCGACTGGGAGAACAGCTCAGTTCTGGACTATGATGACGACTATTACAAGAGAAAAGTAAAGGAGGCACTGCGAATAAAACAGACAGACAACTTCAACCAGGACAGTGGTTTGGCAGTCAACCCAGTATGGTCATCACTTTGGTAAAATAATGTTCTTATTCGTGCATTCTGATATTTCATTTCTAATTATATTATTAGTGTATTACGTAATTAATTTGTACATATAGCACCTACGTATGCCATTCTCTTAGTATGCCTGAAGAAGATCACAAGACGGTGATCGAAACGTTGCAAAATAAAATTTGTTTGCCAACTACCGTTCCTAGTCCAAGAATCAACTCCATAGAATATAAGAATCTCATTTTAGCTGCGCGCGCCAAAATCTAATGTCAGTGTAATGTCCTCTCACTATCAGAGCGGTGCGCAGCTCAAATGAGATTCATTATGTGCTAAGTAAACTGTGGTTTTCTTCTGTGGCCCAGCCATGTTGCAAGACTTCAGCAATAGACTTCTGCAATAGGCCCTTTACACATAAGAAGCGAGGAATGTAATTGAACGTGACGTCATATCCGGCGGCCTCACCGGCAGCCAAAATCCTTGGTTAAGTACGTAAGTATATGGCAAGGGATAGTTTTTTTGAGAGTCGCGCGCAGCTCGAGTGTACCGTTTATTCTTATTTTGCGAACGCAATAGTAAACTACAAACTTTGGCACGTGGACTGAAGTGCGAATTCAAGAGATAGGCCGAACGAGTGTGGAGAACGAGTTGTGTGAGTGACTATGGCTGAGTGCACGATAGCGAGTAGCGATCAGGCAGCAGTTATCCAGCTGACAGAGTGTGACATCCCTGGAGCGTTTTTGAGCGAGCCCATCGATCGCCACACGATGCCAGAGCTGAGGTGGTGGCTGCTGTGCAGAGGTATCCAGACTCCAACATCATGGAATAAGCAGAAGCTACTGTCTAGGTTTGTCACGGCGAAGTGCTTGTTGCTTGGTGCTTGTTATCATGATAACTCCTTGTTTCAGGATCCAGCAAGCTAAGTGTGAGCAGCTTCCTATCGTAGATGTTGATGGATCTTACTTGTACAGGAAACAGCAGAGTCTAATGGACTCTGGCGTAACAGTTGCTCCTCTGGATCCCCCTGCCCCTCCTCTGTCAGGCTGGCAAACACTGACCGAAACCAATGCTCGAACCATCGCACCAATGGTACCTCTTGTTACCTCAGGTATGTACTGCTGATGTATAATTGTGTGATAAATATGACTGAAATCTTCATGCATACAGGGACACTCTATACTTACCTGGCATGTGGCGTTGGCTGTCCTGAACGGCAAGGGGCTTTCAGAGCACTGACCCGTGGCTACAATCACTGGGCATCTGGACGTTTGGACCAGTTACAAGTTAACGCTGCACATCCATCCTACTGCCATATCCGTGGCACTACCACACCCTCCATGAAGCCTGGTAGTTATCACGTTTACCTGCTGCTCCGCCGAGAGGGTGAAGTTGCGAGCATTGAGACTGCAACCTGTGAATGTGCCGCTGGGTAAGTGCAAAAATTGTAGAAGATCTGTATCACCTAATGAGTTATTTGTTTAAATCTTTTGCAGGAAATCAGCTAGCTGCACCCATGTTTCTGCTGTGCTGCATGCACTTGTAGCCTTGACGACTACTGGGTTCCAACTACATCCTGCACTACCTTCAACTTTTCTACCTGATGAGGAGAATGAGGTCATGCCTGTTACCTCATACCTATGCCAGTGGAAGGTCCCCAAGAAACGAAAGGAGAGTAACTTGCCCATGTCTGCCGCGGTGTTTGAGAAACATGACTACCGTAAGCAGAAAAAGAGGAGGGTTAGCTTAACAGAAGATTTTGATCCCCGGCCAGTGGACTGCAGAGGAAACGCTACGTCTCTTCTTCCTGCTCTCCTCGATAGTGTTCGTGGTGAGTCACTGGGTGTCTCTTTACTCTTTGACCCACAGTGCTGCCACCAAACAATTCCAGTTACTCGACCTGGAGTCCCGGACACATCGTCGCTGAAGGAAACGGTCTCAGCGTTCAAGGAGAGCCTCAAAGTGTCTGCTGACAAGTTGCGGGAAATCGAACGGAACACCAGAGAGCAGCGACAGTCCCCTTTGTGGTTTGAAGTGCGCCGATACCGTATCACCGCATCAAGGTTTGGGGAAATTCTGCGTCGCAAGTCTGAGACCCCTCCTGATTCACTGGTTTTGAGTATTTTGCAGCCTCACTCTTTCTCTTCTGCTGCAACAAATTGGGGAATACAAAGTGAACCCCTCGCTATTCAGGCTTACCTCTCTCACCAACGCCAGCTGGGTAGGGATAGTCTTATTGTAGGACCGTGTGGCTTCTTGGTGAGTGAGACGCATCCGTTCCTTGGGGCAACTCCTGATGGCACAGTTTATGACCCTTCGAACTCGGAACAACCATTTGGATTCGTTGAAGTCAAATGCCCCTACACACAGAGGGAACGCACTCCACTTGAGGCTTGCTCCTCTCCTGGATTTTGCTGTGACGCCCAGCTGCATCTACGACGTAATCATCTCTATTACGCCCAAGTTCAAGGTCAGATGGCTGTGGGGCAAAGACCGTGGTGTGACTTCGTTGTTTATACTGCCAAAGGCATTAATGTTGAACGAATACAGTTTGACCAAGGCTACTGGCAGAATACTCTTCTTCCTAAACTTGAAGCATTTTTTAATAACTGTTTAGGTCCTGAAGTAGTTAGTCCAATGCATGCACTTGGTCTTCCAATTCGTGATCTTTCCAAGTGATAAAGTTTGTGTTGCCATTTTAATAACTTTCATGTAATTATTATTAATCACTGTCAATACACTCATCTCCTGTGCTATCCAAGTCACTAAGCTCCTCAAAATAGTCTTCAACATCTGGATCATTTTCTGTTTGTGTTGTGGACTCGGGTGGAACAAGAACTGGCTTAAAATTTGACAGGTATGCACATACACATACAATTTGATTTGCAAGCCTAGCCATCGATATTGGTAGGGTTTGCTTTAGAATGGTAAAGGTTTTAATTCTCCCGATGGCCCTTTCCACATGTATACGTACAGATGCTATATGTCTCCCCTGCTGTACTTCTTTTGCTGGCAGTTGCTTTCTGCCTTCCATAAAAGGCGGAATGTTCAATTCGGCTCCTACCTCCTGCAACATGTCTTTGATTGTAAATCCCCGGTCTGCCATTATTGAAATCCCAGGTTTATCTTCTAAGCGAGTTAAAAATCCAGAGACACGAGTGAGTTCTACATCAGATATTGATCCAACATACAAGGGAGAGATGAATGATATGCATCCATTTGGTGTGCATGCTACCAAAAATTTTGCAGTATTGTGATGTTTGTAACTGCTCCAAGTAGAGGACTGCATATGAAGGTCTGTTGGGGTCTCCAAGAAGATCTCACTACCATCAATGATGGCATAGGTGCTGGGGAATTGTTCGCGAAAGGCGGGAGGTAAAGTACCAGCAATTTGCTGAACAGATGGCATCCAGTCCAACTCCTTGAGATGGTTATACATGAAACATATCCAGGTTGTTATGTATCTTGATATAGCAGCAGGAGAAACACCAAAACGGAAAGACAGATCCAACACCTTTAAGTTCAGCCTTAGCTTCATCAATGTCATAAGCAGCTGGTCCACAGGGCTTAGCTTCATTGAACGTTGCCGTTGCCGTGACTTTGGTTTGATGCCCCAGTAGTTTAACCTGTTCGTAGCTGGCCCAAGGAACTGAAAGAAAGCCAAGAATACCACATAGGATTTTAACCCAGTGTAAAAGGACACCAAGCGATCATCATGTTTGATCTGTTCCATACCAAAATTTGCATCCTTGCTAAGTGCATGCTTCTTTAGGCTGGTGTTCTCTGCCTCCAGAGCCTCGATACGAGCGAGGAGAGCTGTACTGACTAAGTTTTGTTCAGCTGCTGTAGACACAGATGGGCTAACAGAAGTAGTATCTTGGCCACTCTGGCATTCACCAGGGAGTTCATGGTCTACTTCCAATTGCCCTCCAGCTAGCACAGTTAAAGCAGACGTGAGCGGCGGAGGGGAAGAGCATGATGCCAGGGGAGCCTGAGAAGGCAAAGGTGTCACTGATCGACTGCTGGTAGCTGACAAAGTCTCCTGTAAATCCTTGTTATATTGCCTTAGATTAGCTCTTTTGGTCCTAGGGGCACCTTTCTTTATAGGAGAACCAAATCTCTTTCCAAGACTCAAATCTGGCTTATTCCGTGTGTCACCACCAGGAAAATGTCTAGAACAGACCCGAGAGTATACCATCAACTGGTCTTCTGAGAGCTGTAACTCACGTATCCACATGGCCCGCTTTTCAGGGTTGCTGGGAAAACGATGGTAGGACAGCAGTGGCTCCTTCTTGCGAGAGTTTCCACACACAATACAGGCATCCCCAGGCATCGTGGTCAGGTAGGTTCGACAAAAATAGCTCGTTCTCAGCGCTTGTTAGGCCGATCGTTCTGGTTCGCACGTTGTTCGATTTGGCAAGTTTTCTATTTTTCATTGAGTTCGCAAAATATGAGTAAACGGTATGTCCGCGATGCGCGCGTGCAGAAGAATGGCTGTACATTTGACTTGTAATATAGCACAATACAGTGCAGTACAGTGCAGGCAGGGAGGCCTCCGGAAGTGACGTCACGAACAATTTCTACGTGCCACGCATACTTTAGCTTACGTGGAAACGGACTATAGTAGTACTGCGGAGATGGAGGTAGTGGAACCCATATGGCAGTTGCACACTCTTATTGTTATGAACTCTTGGCTACACATAGCTGAGCTGATGCATGTGTACAAATGCCCGGTTCAATTGTTGGTTAGCATCCACTAGCTTCGTTCCCAGGCTCTCTCCTCAACCAAAAAAAAACGAGGCCTAGGGGAGGAGAGAGCCTGATAACATTCACGAGAAAAGCTGTCGACTTCCGGCACCAGGAACCAATCCGATTGCAGAAAAAAAAAACATGAACACGTGATTATTTTGCCGTGCTAATGCACGATTTGTAGACTCAGAACCGAATGCTCCGGGACAGAGTACCTCTCAATGGTTGGCGAAAAGTAGTTGACAGGGTGTGCGAGAGGGCCATTGCATGGTCTGATCTCGCTGTTCACTGTTCAATGCGGTTTGTTTGTGGGATCAGCTCGCTCGTCATTTGTCACCGCTTACAGGATCGACGGTTCACAAGGTGAGCTATCCTGGTTAGCTGTAGCTAGAAGTGTTTCAGACTTTGATGAAGCTGAAAACGAAGAGCGATATTTTCACTAGTGCATGTCATTGACTGATTTGTAACTCAAGCGACATTTACCACAAAAGTAGGAGTGTCCTTCGCTTATCACATGAATGATGACGCGCCGGAAGTCGACAGCTTTTCTCGCAAATGTTACCAGGCTCTCTCCTCCCCCCGGTTTTGAAGAGAGAGCCTGGGACCGAGGCTAAGCATCCACCACTCTACACAACAGCTGTGGCTTACTGCTACATGATTCCAGAACAGTCTCTAAAGCACAATGAAATTACACCTGGCAAGACGATGTGAATTCATCATCCTGATTAGACATTCAATTACCGTAATACTTGACCATTAACTACTTGCTTCAATGTCACATGACTCACATCCATACCTTTGACATACTTGGCAGAGACTTTCTCCGCCAGCTCGTTGTGTAGCTTCTCAGCAAATTCCTTCCAGGAGGCGTAGGGGCTGTATCTCACGTAGTAGTCTAACATGGCTTCAATCCTCCGGTTTTCATCCTGGTAGAGACGTTCGATCTCCTTCGCCTTACAGTATGGCACATGAAGCACATCAAGCGCCCACTGTAGGCTCCGGTGGTGCTCTACCTCCTTCACCACCTCCATCAGGTTGTCAGTGGTGAGGGTTGGATCTGGGTGGGGAGACAACATGGGGGAGATATAACATGTAGTAGCTATTTAACCAACTGTAGCATGCTGTATTACCATTGTGTGCCCTGAAGATGGCTAGCATAGTCATGTGCACAAAGAATGCCTCACGCATGTGAGTATGATCAGTAGGCTGGTCACGTGTATAGTCAGATGTTGTAACAATACGCATGACAAAGCAGTACATTGTAAAACTTCGCTGAAACTCATGGCGTGGGTAGCTCAATGTCACCTACGAAGAAGAGTAAGAGTTCGATCTGCTGACTGCACCGCACTAACACTGACTGACTCTAGCTGCCAACCCATCCAACCCGTCTGTGGGAGATGGTCCGGGAAAGAGGCAAGTAATTTCCCCTACATTCATCTACCTAACTAGCTACATTCATTTCCTTCCATTTGCTTGGCTTCAACTTTTGCTGTCTACTAAGTACAGACGTGTTGAGACATATAACAAGCATTCAAATGCACTGCCTCAACAGGTGATATCCACACAGCAGCAACGTTCAGAGAGCTATGTATTACCAAGTTGAGGGCCCCTTCATAAACAACCACGGGCTCAATTGGAGGCTGAATTGTAGACTCAAGGGGTTAAGGTGGCAGATACCCCTTTACGTTAGGTTACCTTTAAACGTCGGGGGCCCCCGACGTTTAAAGGTAACCTAACGTAAAGGGGTATCTGCCACCTTAAGGACTGGATATCTGTGAAAAAATATATTGTGCTATATTTATGGATGTGATTGTGCTACATGGTTGCTACTTGCAGAGATGGAACGTTCTTATCGAGCCCCACCCATGACCACACCCACTTCCGCTTCCGGTCTCCGGTAACCACGCCGGTAACCACTAAAATGTACTGTCCAAGTACGGAAGCAATCGCAGGACAGTAGCACTTTAGCACTAGCATAAAGGCGTTTCATATGTCTGTGAAGTTTCACCCAGAGCACTTGTACTCTAGCCTCGTTCCCAGGCCGCGTGGGAGGAGATAAGACGTCTTCTCTCCTCCCACGCGGCCTGGGAACGAGGCTACTTGTACTCCTGCTCCGTGTTTTGTGTAGTGGTCAGTGTATTAGTTCACGCACACAATCGGGTGTAGATTTTGCTGGCACACGTGATGGAAGAGGGAGAGCTGGAGCTGCTCAGGGCAAAAATATTGAACTACGTACACTACGAATTCATTCTTACCACTACAGAAACTACAGGAATAGTAGCACCTGCAATTTTGCCATGGCGTCGATACGTTCGTTTAGTAGCTCACAGGCACAAAGAGGTCAAAGGTACGTTACAGAGGTTGTTATACTCCTGGTAATAACTCACCTACATGCACCAGAACACCACTCCTCGGTGGAAAAACAACAGTAAGATCGACATATAAATACGATGATGTCATTACGAAACGCGTGCACGCGATTTACGCACACTTATCAAATGTGGTCCTTAACTCCACTGAGGAGAAGCTTGACTGCGGGGCTACTCCCTACACTAGTGTATCAACATCAGCAAGTGGATTTTATCCATGTACGTACCGCAGTAAAGTGATTGAGTTGTTTCTGATTTATTTCAATAAAATAACCCCTAGGTGTAGACGATATGAGAGTAGATCAAATGGGAGCAAATCCTTATCCATGTTTATGCACTGTACAAGAATGCGGATACACAGTCACATGACATACCTAGGACAGGTTTAGCAAACTGGTGGACGTTGTCTGCAACACCTCCAGTCAGGTTGCGGTTAGACAGTCTCCAAATGAGCCACCTCCATGAGGGTTCCTTATCCATCCCACCACCTTGCACCCATGTTGTCACGACTGCATGAAGTCGGTCATCATCAGATTGCTGTTGTTGTTCAATCTCGTCAAGTTTGGGATAGGATCCACCTAGCTGGAAAGGGAGAAGCACCTCCCCCAGTGTCCTCCAGTGCACTCCCTGCACAGCAGTCAGAACATTGTCCACTGTGAGGGGCGGGGCTGAAGTGGAGAGGGAGGGGGAACAGTGTACTTAGATTGGTTGTGCTGAGGCAAAGGTAGATACTCAAGGATGTGATCGAATTAGCAGTACACTACACAATCACCTCCTTAAGAGATCCCACCTATCTACCCTTGCCTCTAACCTGCAAAGGTCTGTACCAGAAATCAATAGAAATTAGACTGACTCCTATATACTCTGACTGATAGTGTTGGACAGACTAACAGTGTTGGACTATGGTGTAGTACCTTCCTAATTGGAATTCATGTTGTTTTGTTAAGTACATTTCCTGGTACCACTAGATTGGATTAATTAGTGTCCTAGGCAATTGAAACCCAGGAATTTAAATGCTACGGTTAGATTGAGATCTCGATCTCAAAATGCAGGGATTTCTCTTGAAATACAGTGCTGCTTGCTGCATGGCAGTTGGTGCCCATTTCCATACAGCAGTAGACCCAAACTAATATTCAAATTCAATTCAATCCTACAGTAGGTATTCTGTAATTCATATACTGTTTTCATGCTTCTCATCAACACATTCCATTGTGTGTGCATATGTGATGCTCGCAATTGCCACAGTGCCACGGGTTGCAACACTACTGTCTGAAGAGCTGAAGGAGGCGAGGTGCAGGGTTGGCAGACCGGAGAACCCACCTTCCTGTCCCCTTAGGGCAGGGCCGGCTAGGTATATACTTAGCAGTATACTTATGTGAGACCATCTGGCAATAGGACAGTGACAATACTGCCAGTGTTCCAGATAGCACAAGCCTGAAAGCAAATTTTTTCTTCGAAAAATGAAAAGGATTTTAATTAGCAATGGCCTATCATCATAAAAGACACATCCTCAGTAGGGACAGGCCCATTATTCTACAACAAGTCCCTATCATTCTATTCCTTAATTCCCCCGTTTTTATCCGATTGTTCCTGAACCCCCCCCCCCCCCCCCCCCCATTATTCCTACAAGTATTCCACTTCAAATAACAGAATTTTACAAACATTTACTTCCACTTTTGGGCTACATGTAAGTCCGAGGGTCTTGGTGATTGCGATGTATCTAACCAACTCGGACAACTTTCAGATTCTCCATCCCTCCAGTTAGATCACTCACAGCACAGGTCTCACCACTAGACTCGGGCAGCACCCCCTGTACTAATACTACTGCTGGCTGCCACTTTAGTACTGATGATCTTGCGCACACAGTTAATCATGTGACACAATGACGTCATGGCAATGCAATTCGTGCCTATTATTCTCGCATTATTCCCATTCCAAAATTTACCCTATTATTCCAAAAGAAATTCCCGCATAATGTGCATGTCCCTAATCCTCAGTCCCTTCCTCTCCCTAAATCCCACATCTTTATGCAGCTGCCCGTATACATGCTAATTAGATTTCACCTCCGGTCAACGGGTACCCATAACCTTAATCATTTTTGGTTGTAGCCATGACACATTGCATCGTCAGATACTACCAGTCAGGGGGTTCTACACGGCTATGGGAGGGCCGAGTGTACGCTCCTTTAGCATCAACATAATTATGTTTTAAACATTCTCTGACCACTTCACAGGACTCACAGGAAACTGAACTGAACATGACCACAAGGGGTAGCACATTTCCCATATGCTGAGGGTGCATCTTCACAAAGGTTATTTTAGTTCGATACCAAGTTAGTTATTTAGGGGTGAAACAAGTTTTTTTGTGACCATTCCAAGGTAAGTCCCCATTCCTCTAGACCTACCCTCTAGTCAGCCTCGTTCCACACCCCGTAACGCCCAGCTTTTGTTGCTTGTGGTATGACAAGCGACACAGCTGGGCGTGGACGTCTGGGAATGAGGCTAGAGGCGAGTCTGGTCAGTGAAATTTAAATCCAGGCAGGGTTCACTTGCTACTTGACCTACTCTCGTACAGCCACCCTTTTACATTCCACCCTATTTCCTACAGAGGGCAAAGGATCTGAGAATAAGACTATAAGCTAGCAAGATGGGTATTATCCATGCACATTGCCATTGCCAATTAAATTACTGGATCAAGTGTAAAGAACGACGCCAGAATTGGCACAGGCACCCTCCCTATCAAATATGCCAACCATAAATACTGATCCGATCACAAGGGCCGACTTCTGGTGACGTTCTTTCATAATCACTTGACTAAATACTTACTTCTTGATATCTATTATCACAATATATAGATAGGCCTCGTACTAACCTGTGACTGCTTTCTCAGCCATAGGGCAGCTATTTGCGATCAGTGACCATGCTTCCTGTTGAGACGGGCTTTCTCGCCTGAGAAGAATTAATGGTCTGGGAACGAGACAACCCCGTTCCCGAGCCCAGACAGTGGGCCGACATTGGAATGTGAAACCGGGAATGGATCGAGTACTCATAGCCTCCAGGCCCCGCCCCGCGAGATGGACTGGCTGCAGTTCGGCTAATAGCAGCTGAGTCTGTTCGAGTGAGAGTACTGAAGAGTCTGACGGATTGCAGTAGTACCAGTTCTGGATCGAGTGCACATCGTGTGAGAGGAATGGTGTTGGATCTTCCTACTGTTTCTGGGAGAGGTTTATATTAGCTATTCTGCACCAGAAAAATTGTTCCTTTTTTTTTTCACAGCAGTTGGTTCAGTTCAGTTCAGTTGATTTGATAATCCAGGAATGCTGCAACCTCTAATACTGTAACAGTAGTCTCGTTCCCAGACGTAAAGTCTGGCCTGCGAGACTACTAAACTAATACAGGTGGTTTTCATGAGTCCCATTAATTTTATGAGGTGGTGATAAGACATCATACCTACCTCAAAATCCCTACAGATTTTTCTATCAGGTTCATGCAGCTAGCTATCTGCGATGTTTCATTTTGTTTTGTCAATGAGTGAAACTGAGTTGATTTGCTTATAGCTAATTAGGTATGCATATTCAAGGAAACATTTTGTTGCTGTGTTGTCATTGAGTCCATGGATAATAGTATGCGAGGTGGATAGGAACCCTGGTAGTATACGGGATAGTCAACGGAAAATTGCTTATCAGTCTTTGTAATGACTCTTTTAGCTATAGTAATATTATGGTCTTCATCACTTCAACTTCAGTAGCTACAGACTATGAAGTGCTTTGCAGCCAATTTGTAAAGAGGGGTCATTTGCATTTACACAAAAACAAAATGGACAATGTCATAGCATGCAGAATCAGGACAATGGAACGGTGCAGTCAGTTCAATGACACCTACAAACCTAATGCGCTCTTAACCTGTTCAGCGAGCTCTTCTTGTTCTGAGTCAATCAACAGTTCGATCAGGTTTCCCCATGTGGCATCCGGACTGTCCAGCCACAGTGAGAACATCTCCTGACAGCAGATCACCGGACCACTCTGTGCGTGTGCTGCTTCAATGCGCCGAACCTCTTGCCCCCTGGGATCAAGGTCAAGGAGTAGCCCAAACTGCTTCCAGTCTGGAGCAATGGCCTTGACAATCTCAATCTTTTCCCCTATTGAGGACTTAAGCCTCATCAGCTGGGCTATCCTTGGTTTTGAGTCTGTGAAAACAAGAACAGAAAATCCTATGCATTAAATACATAGCCCCCCCCCCCCCCCCCCCCCCCCCCCCCCCCCCCCCCCCCCCCCCCCCCCCTTAAGTATGGTACTGCAAGTGACGAAAAGCTGGGCAAGGAGGCTCTCAAATACACAGCTGTAGGACATCTTATTCACAAACTATTGGATGGGTCACTGCAGAATCTGATACATGCAGTCATGGTTACCATGGTTACCAGTGGTGAATGCTCCTCTGGGAGTGGGTATCTTCGGCAGTGGATGGCTAGGGGCATCTGATAGAGGTGTGTCTTCATTCAGCATCACCGAGATCTCTTCAAAACTTGGTCTGGCCTGCAGTGGAGTTTAGCATCACCATAATGATTGACATGCATTCACATGGGTACGTCGTATACACACATGGATTACATAATTATAGATTCTTTAAACTTAACTGCATACCTTTGCCTCCATATGCCAGCAGCGATTCAACAGTTTCGCTAAATACCACTCACACGTCTTAGGGATGGGTGGTCGCTATAGCAACAGAAATACAAGGAATGGGTAGTCGCTATAGCAACAGAAACACAAGGAATGGGTGGTCGCTATAGCAACAGAAACACAAGGAATGGGTGGTCGCTATAGCAACAGAAACACAAGGAATGGGTGGTCGCTATAGCAACAAAAACACAAGGAATGGGTGGTCGCTATAGCAACAGAAACAAGGAATGGGTGGTCGCTATAGCAACAGAAACAAGGAATGGGTGGTCGCTATAGCAACAGAAACAAGGAATGGGTGGTCGCTATAGCAACAGAAACACAAGGAATGGGTGGTCACTATAGCAACAGAAACACAAGGAATGGGTGGTCGCTATAGCAACAGAAACAAGGAATGGGTGGTCGCTATAGCAACAGAAACACAAGGAATGGGTGGTCGCTATAGCAACAGAAACAAGGAATGGGTGGTCGCTATAGAAACAGAAACAAGGAATGGGTGGTCGCTATAGCAACAGAAACAAGGAAATACAAACATCAGCAAGAAATGTTCATACACAACTTATCCTCAAATCACATCTTGTTGACAGTGTTCAAAAATTCCAGTGCAGGCAATATTTCAGTCCAGCCACCCCTCGAGGTAGCTTAGCCCCTACCTTTCCTTCCATAACTTCATTCATCACTAAAAATGGGGGGAATACGTCAGAGAATGGCTGCTGCAGAGTCACAAGCTCCCAGAGGAAAATTCCATAGGAATAGATGTCACATGACTTAGATACTGGGCTTCTTTTCATCATCTGAAAGATAATGGGCAAAAGAGACTCTAAAGTCATCTGTAGAATAAAGCCATTAGCCTAAATCCTTTGCTCATATGAAACATATGGAGAAGAAAAGCACTGCAGAATCTGATCACCACACAACCATGCGTGCTTGTCCAGTTTGGTCACACCTGTATTAGTCTGGGTCCTCAACAACCAGTCTCTTCGGCCAAAGACTGTTCGGGTATATTACTAATTAGTTAGCAGTCTTTGTCTGCACAAACTTCATCAATATACAATGCGACGTTTCGATCCCGAGGGATCTTCTTCAGGCAAGTATAGCAAAGTGCTTGCCTGACGAAGATCCCTCGGGATCGAAACGTCGCACTGTATGTATGTTGATGAAGTTTGTGCAGACAAAGACTGCTAACTAATTTTTAGTTCACAGTACTATAACCACACAAGGGCATGAGAAACAACACCAGCATGATCGTCAGAGCAACTGGAAGCTATCGCTGTCCTTAACTAGCTGTAGGCTCACAATTGATAGTTCCACGAAGCCACATTTGCAATGTATAATGCATGAGCTATTGATAAACGTTATAGCTTAGTGCTTCTTGCCGCCCACCTCTGGGGCCATCCAGGCATAAGTTCCAATGGCTGTTGTTTGCTTTGCTGTGTATTCCAGTCTCCGAGCTGAACCGAGGTCGCAGATCTGAAACAATACTCAACATGCTTATGCAAGGACAAACATTCGATCTGGCATTGAATGGAGTGCACAGGTATTCTACTAGGTATCCTTCATTATAGCTTGCTATCAAAGCACTTCACTGAGGCATCAGACAAGTTCTCATGATACTGAGAATTACACCTGTTGCCTACAGTAGCTACTGGTATAGCGGCAGCTGTTGCCTAGTACCGGGAGTGACATCTGTGGCCTGGTAGACCACATGCATTCTTGTGGCTTACTGCCAAACCAAATCTGACCCTCAACAGAATGCTATTTCAGGGACTGATGCCTGCTGTCAGCCATGAGTAAAAGCACTAAAAGTGTTCAGCCATGTACGTAGCTTGTAAACTCGTCTGACAGTGTATTCAGTGATTAGTTGTGATCAGCTTTGGGACTGGCACCAATGCAGAATGTATCCATTACACAATTATCTATAAATTACATACCTTGGCTTTCAGTTCGGATGTAACAAGGACTGCATGGGAAGATGGAGATATGCAATATGAAGGACATCGATAAGGATACGTACCCACCACGGCCAGTCACATGTAGCTAGATACTATTTAGTGCTGAGACATCCAACAGAATGAAACACAAACTTCGTAAATACCTAGCCTCTTTCACCCCAGCATTTGTCGCTTGCAGTACGTACCGTATACTAACGTGTCAGTTACCGTACTGCAAGCGACAAACGGTGAGGTGAGAAGGCCTGGGAATGAGGCTAGTAGCTATATACCATTGCTTGACTTCAGATCTCGATGGATAATATCTCGGCTGTGAAGATAGATCATTCCTGTGAAGAACAAAGTGAAATTCAATCATATAGCTACCATATCATGGTTACCATTGTCGGAGGCACCAACCCTAACGCGATGCATTCTAAGGCTATACATCTCACAATAATTATTCCGCCATTTACTATCAACAGTACTGTTATGATCCGACACCCCCCACTCTAGTACATACCTTCCACCACCTGCTTTGCCCATAGCAACCTCTGAGGTAGTGAGGGTCGTTTGTGCTCCTTGTGGATGTAGTCATAGATAGAGCCATTTTCGGCAAACTCTGCAAGGAATTTCACTGAAGAGATAAGCTAGCCAGTACCATAGCAACGAACAGAACACTCACGGTGCATAGCCATAGGTATAATTATGTCTTGACCAGTGGCGGATCTATAGGGGGGATCTAGGGGCGCGAGCGAACCCCCCTTTTGACCCTCGTTAACATAAACTACTTGTATTGTTGTAGCTGTGGTTGGTAATACCTTGACCGTTCGTGGGCTGAAAGCCTGAAGGCAGACATAGTCTTGAGCTAGCTAGGTTTACGCTGCTACACAATTTTAATTTTATTATTTTTGTTTCTGTATTGTATATACGTATAATTAGAAAATAAAGCAATAATGCAGTGTTCAATCAACTGTCCACGTACGTGGTTGTAATCCGTCGACGATAAAAAGAAGGAAGCTAACAGCCCCACACGTCGATACTTACTGGTTACTTAGTCAATCTTCTTTGCGTCTGGGAACATGTCCAGAATGCGTAGAGATGCTACGAGAGCGCTTCCTGATCGCTAAAAAGAACATGTAAAAATTTTTTCCGCGCTTCGCGCAGACTGATCACCGCTTCACAGCTCTGCGCACCACCTTCGGCGGTGGCTGTGTATGTGCCAACCAACCTGCTGAACCCCCCTTTCAAAATTTCTAGATCTGCCACTGTTGACTACATGGCTATGTGTGTAATGGTCATTGTAATTCCTAGTGCAGTGTTTAGCCTGAATGGTTATTTGGACTATATAATTAAAATTATGCTCAAAGCACTAGAATTATAAATGACTTAGGGCACCATACGCGTATATACTATCAAGCACGGAACTGTGCAAGCATTCCTATTGTGGGATGAGGAAATTTGCTCACAGCAGCTCAATGGCTTAAGCCTAGCTGGCGATCGGCAAACCTGTGACAATGTAGTGCAGGTTCCTCTCTTCGACAACCCCGTAGCATGTGATGATGGAGGGATGATCCAGTGAGCTGAGGATTCCAGCCTAGACAGAAATTCAATGAGTAATAGCTCACATTTGAGATGCTCACAATACATTATACGTAGTTAGGAATTCTCCATTGAAACTCATAAACAGACCTGCCAACTCTCACGGTTTGCCCGTGAGACCCCCGGTTTGGCGCACATTCCCCAGGTCCCCCGGGTTTGCTTCGAATTCTCACGGCTAGCGGCTTACCTGCGGATAAAAATTTGGAACTTCCGAAGTAAGAAGCAACCGGCAATCCAGCACGTCTCGACTAGACTCGGACCTAGCTAGCAGCCTAGCTAGCTCAGGCACCAGTGGCGTAGCCAAGGGCGGGCCTGGCCGGGCACGTGCCCGGCAGCCAATCCTATCTTGTTCTTCGCACGCGCGTGGGAAGCCACACTGTGATGATTATGCATAGTAAGTCTATATTCATGAAGCACCAAAACTAAAACCCATAATCAGTTTTTGTAGAGCAAACTCAGCGCTATCAATAAGCCTTCTCACTCTTTTTTGACTGCATCTCAGGATCGGAAGTGGATCAGAGCCATGACTACACCATGTTTTAGGTGGAGTCCAGATTCAACTCTGCTTAGTACATCTAAAAAGGCAACAACAATGTACAATAGGGAAGACCTAACATAGTCGCATTTTGAGTCTCTGTAATGGATGTTGCAAATGCACAATACAATTATGTTGTTCTGTTAACATAATGAGAAGGTCCCTGCGATACGGTACATTCACCTACTAATGGTTGGACGCGATCTCCAGGTTTTGGACACCAATCTCCAGGTTTTTGCTACTGGTAATTTTAAATTCCCCAGATTTTTACCCTGGCCAAGGTTGACAGGTCTGCATAAATCAAGTGAAAATACTCTGTTTTCAGTTTCTAGGCATTCCGATTAAAACCTGTATGGCATTGTAGAATCTTTGTGAGCCTTCCCTGTTATATTATCCATGCTATTTGCTATGACAACTCAGCAGCTTACCTCTCTTTCATCGAATTCTATCAAGATCTTGATGGCCACAGTCTTTTTCCTAGATATCCATCGTCCCTTTGACACTGCTCCGTATCCGCCAGCTCCGACCTTCCCCATGAACTCCAGGTCAGAGTAGTGCTCTACCCGACCTTGGGCTCGCTCTGACCTCCCTGTAATGTCAGACATACACCAGGTTCATGCCGTTGGGAAGGTTTATACATTGCAATGACATCGTCTGATAAGATCACCTAACCACACACCTTAACCTTCGTACCTTAACCTTTGTACCTTAACCTTATAAATTATACAAGATACTGAGTGTTGGGACTCGGGTTTTGTATAACATGAAAACAGTCACACGATTTACTTCCGTACCTTTGATGTATTTGGCGGTGACTTCATCTGCCAACTTGTACAGCTTCATGTTCTTCAGTGTCTCCGCAACCACCTTCCACGAAGCGGTGGGGGATCTAACATAGTGGTTGATGATAGCCTTCATTTTCTGAGGAGCACTCTGGTACAGCCTTCGGGTCTCCTCTCGCTTAGAGTATGGCACACCAAACCTGAAGCGCATATCGTCCCAGCGATCTTCTTCCCCCTTCACCACCACCATGAGGTTGTCAGTGGTGAGGGTAGGGTCAGCTGGGTGGGGAGACAACACAATGTGCGTCTCAAGATGGATACCTTTTCAGTGTCAGTAAACTATTAATCAAGTTTCCATTTTATGTAGGCAACCGTTTAGCTACCATTCCCCATTCAATTTTCTTACAGTATGTGTTGCCGATGAGATTTGCAAGTAGCATTCTTCTGTAGCTATATAGTGCAATGCAAACCATGTACTATGAGCTATCCGCAACTCGCAAATTAACAGCACTGGAACCATGTTCTATGGTGAATTTTGGTCAATTCAGTGCACTGTCAAGGGACAAAATTAATGTGTACAATCAGATCGAATGAGCCATGAAAACTAGTTGGAAGTGTCCTAGTCGTGCTGTAGTATGAACAGCGCTCCTTCCTTCCTCTGCTGATTTAGTGCTGTCCAGGAGCAGAGTAACGCTGGACAGGAATGCACTTTATTGACAAGAAATCCACATACCTTTCGGTAGGTATTGCTTCGTCATTGCTGCTGCCCTCTCCTCTCCATCCTCGTACAGTGCCACGGCAAACTTCTCCCATGAGGCATCTGGGTCAGTGTTGATCCAGTACACTCCCAATAAACGACGCTTCTCTCTCTCGGAGGATGACTGCCGCTTGATTTCCTGTAGCTTGGAGTTGAGGACGCCGAGGCCAGATCTGAGGATACCCTCTCCTTTCGCCACCCCCTCCCAGTCTTCCACCTCCCCCATCACCTCCGCCGCCTTCTCCACTGTGAGGGTGGGGTCTGAGGGAGAGACACAAGCAGAAAGGGAGGACAGTGAGGAGAACAGCAAACAAACAGTGAGCGTTTTGTCCATCCCAAATAAAGGCTAAGCCACTTAAATTTACTTCAAATATGGTGTGCAGTAGTTATATAGACTGGCAGAGATATGCATGCATGCCTGCGAATTACTTTGTACATCTCATCATGCACTATGAGCATCCCAGTGTAGTTCCAGGGTATCTGAACTGCTATAGAAGTGTGACCTGACTGCAGGTATAGCAAGATTGGTTTCCTAATGCTAAAGGCACTCAGAAATTGCACAGGTATATAGCTATGCAAGTGAGTGTTGTATTGGTGGGTATGCATCAGAATGTAAATACCACAAAACACAAGTCCAATTTCAGCTACTGTCAAGAAGTGTGCATGCCTTTTGGCAAGTACTGCTTTGCCATTGCTGCTGCTCTCTCCTCTCCCGCCTCGTAAAGAACTCGAGCCAGCTTTATCCAGGAGGCATTTGGGTCAGTATTAACCCAGTACTCTCCCACGGTACGGCTCTTGTCCCGTTCTGAGGACGACTGCTGCTTAGTTTCCTGTAGCTTGGAGTTTGGAACATCAAGGCCGTGCCTGAACCCATCTCCACGGGCCACCCCCTCCCAGTCTCCCACCTCCCCCATCACCTCCGCCACATTCTCCACAGTGAGGGTAGGGTCTGAGGGTGAGACACAAGCAGAAGGGGAAGGCAGTGAGGAGAACAGCAAATAAACAATGTTGTGTTAATTCCAGTCCATCAGTTAATCATGCGGTCAGGGGTGCAACGATCACACTACAATAAAATGCCAGACTTCATTTAATATCCATGTTCCATATCGCTATGACTCCTTGTGCCCAGTCCATTGTTCACCGTGTAGAAATTCATTCACTTCACTTGGTAAAAATGATTTAGTTCAAAACTGCAAGATGACTAAAAGGGATTTTCAGAATTTTCATTTTAGCAGAACATGCAGTGTAATCTGAAACGTCTACATATACACACAGCATACATTAGGCATTGAGGCAGCATAGCAAAGGTGGAGGGTTCACATACAAACCCTACAAACACAGATACTGCCTTCTGCATTGACAGCAGGGCAATAGGAGGTCGTACGGCTAGTATATTCGTATATCTGTACCATGCAGTTTTAGCCCTCATCTTGGTCTCATTCCCAGACTAGCTACATGCATGCACTATAGTCTGGGGGTTAGGCTACTAACTACATATGCACGTGACTACTGTGTTTATGCACATGACTTGTGTCTCCTGGACACCCTCAAAACCAACCAGTTTGTCATAACATAGAAAGTATGAGTCTCGAAGCATTACGCAGGTCGTAGGAGGAGGAGGGAGGAGGTGACCTCCTATAAAGTGCGGACATGAAAGAGGATTCACTGGAAAAGTTAAACTTCCTGCTACAATACAGACCTAAATTCCTGCACTTTTCCCAAGAAATCTCATCATTCCTGCAAAGGTACAGGGTGCAATTTTGTGTACACTTTCATGCACTTGTTTTCCAGGGCAGGTGCAGGAAGTGCACAGGAAATTGTGCCCTGTCCTGATTGTCAGCTTTTGTTCCAGTGATTAATTATAATGCAATCACCGTATCACCTGCACCAAGGTATGTAAGCTGTGTACGCACTTATTAGTGACTATGATACGTCACTTCCTGTGTTGGCAGAACTTGTATTGCTTGCGTACTGACAACAAATTGTGTGCTACTGGAATGATGTACCAATTAGCATCGGAATGTGATCTTGAAATTCTTAGTATGGAACCCACACACAAGCATGAAGTCGAACAAAATGCCAATAAACTTCTTTCCTAGAACAATAACTACACACCTCTACCTTATCTGCGTGGAGGCTAACAAAAGCACGACATTATGTAACCTTCAGTAAAATCATGCCCCAAGCACTACATGTGTAGCTCATACTGAAACTACTCGGCCAGGAAAGTAGCTGCTCTCAGGATGCAACCGGGACCACTTGAAAGCTTGCTTCGTTTCATTGTGGCTTTGTGCAAGTTCCTTACTAGCTTGTACCCTGTACTGCATCACTTCAATTATTGTGCTTAGGAATCCAATTTATCACACATATGGTTTCTCCTCACAGCCAGTAAACTTATTATCGAGAGGTGTCACAGATAAGGCTTCTCCTCACTGTTAATAAACGAGAGGCGTTCATGGCTCTCAACTGGTACATGAACTCTGTCAGTGGTATAGGGATAGAGCTGTCCCTTAACTACCTCCTGTTAAGGACGTGGAAATCAACCCTGCAATTTTTTCACTTAACGTGCTCTTAATAAACAAGTCAACTAGTAGAATTCTCCAGCCATTTTCAATATGCCTTCATATAGTCGTTATCGACACAAAGCATCTACGTACTGCTGCAATGAAAACAACATCATCAGCTACATTACTTTAACTCTTTACCAACCATAAGAAACAGCTTAAAGGAAGCAAAACCCCTGTATTAAAGTATATCGCCAAGTATCATATAAATTCTGCATGGGAGCTCATTACAGCTTTGCAGTCATTGGTTGGTAAAGAGTTAATTAAGATGGTCTTGTCTTGTACACACTGTTTTGCCACCTTCAGCAGCTCGTAAGGAATCATTCTGAAAGGAGATGCTATGCCATATATGTTCTGCATGGAGTAGGGTGCTATATAGTACAATCCTACATGTAGTTGAGGTCTTAAGCTTGATTCTTATGTGGTGCAAGTTCAGTGACCACCATGCTGTTTACACAGAACATAGCATGGCATCCTCTCTATGTACCATCCTAGATAAACTGTGCATTCCAATAGTACATCCTACCTATGTCAAAGTGAGTTTATATACACGTTGCCAAAGATAATACAAACACTGGATGCTACTGTTGCAGAGAAGGATATTAACAGACATAATTGTAATACTACAATTATGAGGTGCATGCTTGTGTCAGTACTGGCAGATAGAATAATATTATTCAGAGATAGTAGGCCAATGTCCTTATGAAGACAGTATTGTGCAGTTGTACACAAGCTTGGCATGTTTGCACGAGGCAGGACTTATATAACCTGCACAAGATAGCAGATGCACAAAATAAAAGAGTCACATCACTTACCTAGAACAGGCTCTGCGTAATGGCGGATGATGTCTGCTACTCCAGTAACACCTTGATCATCTAATCTCCAAATGATATGCCTCCACGATGGTTCTTCGTCCACCCCGCCTCCCTGCACCCAAGTCTTCACCACTGCATGAAGTCGGACACCATCAGATTCATACTGCCGTCCAATCTCGTCCAGTTTGGGATAGGATTTGTCAAACCAAGCATCCTGCATGAACTCATCGGCGGACTCAGAACGAGTGAGCACCCACGGGAGAAGCGCCTCCCCCAGTGTCCTCCAGTTCACTCCCTGCACAGCAGTCAGGACATTGTCTACTGTGAGGGGTGGGGCTGAAGTTGAGAGGGAGGGAGAACAGTGTTATATAACATGACACGCTATATTCCTTCTGTGCATACATATAACGTGGTCTATAGCACAATCATCAGTGGTGAGAGATGCGTATATATACTGAGCTGCCACTCAGTCTATAGGAAGCGTGTAACTCATAGTGCTAATTAGCTAGCTACATGACATTGTAATTATTTATTCAGCATTTCAGGAAAAAAAGAAATTGCATCTAGTTGTAGCATTAGAAAACAGAAACAACCGGCTAGAGGGTGCAAAGGTATTCTCCATGCTGATTGCGACTGCAGAGATGTCAACCTTGGGCAGGAAAAGTTTTGGGTTGACGTCCTATAGATACAATGGCTGTGGTTTAGGCCAGATCTAGCTATCAGTGAGACTCAACTGTATAGTAAATTTTGCCATCCATTTCTGTGAAATCAAGCACAGCTAATCATTGTGACTGCATGAGTTGACACCTCTGTGATTGCCAATTACTGCAGACAAGTGTTGTACTAACCTGTGGTCGTTTTTTCAGCCATATACACAGTCGTCGCGCCAGCGTGCCCGAATCGAGATCATGAACGCATCACCAAATCTGCCGAGTGCGCTGGATGCAGAGTAAGAAAAGACAACAAACGAGTGATTTCCTTCCGGTATACTTTGCACTGCTGTGATAACCTGGAATTTCATCGCACATTCCCACGTTGCAAAATGTGAGTTTATACCATACCTTCTTGGGGTAGCTAATTAGCTAGCTCGCAAGATCAATTGTGCTATACCGTATGTCACAGAGGATAAAATGACCAGAGTTTCAGTAAAAGCCCTTATCTTGACCTCGATCGCACGTCGTCTCCCATGCAGACCCTCCCCTCCAAGCCCTGCTACCGGACCTGCGCGTGCAGACCAGAGCAGAGCGCTCGCAGAATTAAGTTAATTAACCCTTTGCGTACGAAATTGTTTGGCTACAATTTCCAGGATCGATATGCAGGTAGGCCTGAGATAATTATTCCTCAAACTTTTGCTATTATTCTATTCCTTAATTCTTTCAATATCTTGCTATTATTCCCCAACCCTTTGCTACTATTCTCACATTATTCTCAACAAATGAAGTTGAAAATTAGTGCTTATTGTACTGTAACATTAAGGAACACTCAATATAGTCCTGCAGGCTGCAGTCCTGTTGCGCCCTGAAGGAAGAGTTCAGTATGGAGAAAACCCGCTCAGCTGCAGCAGAACTTGGCTGCACCAAAGCAACTTTACGAGCCGCAGTTGACCACTTTGGTAGATCACTTGCATGATTCTTCCACCAATTAAGGGGTTCAATGTCCTTAGCAACATCAGCAGCTTGGGCCAGGTACATTGGTAGCTCTTGCTTCAAACTGTGCAGGACAGCAGCGTCATTCAAGAATGGAAACGCCTGCAGTGAGTCAACCACGGAAGCATCAGGCTTCATCTCACAGATTTTGTGTGGGAGAAACAATCGAGCTGACTTAAAAGCACCCACACTTGCACTAAGCTCCTCAGTGAATTTCTGATGAAAGTAAGTCAGGCCTGGCTCTACACACTCTTTGGCATACTGCAACAACTGCTGAGCACTAGTAGGATTACCTGCGGACAATCTGCGGATAATAGCTTGAGTATTGGGAAGGTGTAAAGTTTGGATGAAAGCCTCAATAGCAGAGAGGGTCTCATAGCATGAGAACGCTAAGGCACCATCTCCTTCCAAAGAGTAAGTAGCTCTGACGAAATGCTCACCTACATCAATGACAACTGCAAGTTCCACATGAAGACGAGCACTTCTGTGTGGATCAGTGAGGATTGCAAGCAGCTTTCCACGATTAGCAGGGGCAATTCCATTTTCCTGCAGAAATGGCAAAACATCCCCGAAGTACAGCATCACTTGTTTGAGAACCTCCCACCTGGACCACCATCGGGTTTCACTGTATGTTGCCATGGAACGACCAGTCTTCTCCCTCCAGAGCAGACGAGCATGGGGACTGTGTGCGAATAGGCTTATCCAGCACTTTGAAAACTCTTCCAGTACAGGTGTCACAAAACGCTCACCTACATGGTCAATTGTGTGACTAAAACATCCGATATCCAACAAAGTAGGATAAACAATCTTTAGGGTACGCATCGCAACTCCATTTGATGCTACCCGATCTCGCATGGAAGCGAGCAGCCTGCCTGGTGAGATACTCAGCTCTGTTGAGAGAGTCGTGATCAGCTCACGAGCTATCTCTTCTCCACACATAGTCTTCGCAAGCATCTGTAACCGGACAAGTCGCTGCTGTGGACTCCAGTGATCGTCAATGAACCGAACAACAAACACCATCGCTTCACCGAGCCTACTTGTCCCATCAAACGTAATGGATACATCCCTTCCATTGATCTCTTTTAGTATCCGTTGCTTCTCCTCTGCAAGGATGAAAGGGATGATGTCGGACATTGGGTGTCTTCCAGCTAGCCGGTACCCATTCTCCTCAAGCACACCACGGAAACAGTCCAGCTTGTTTATGGGTACACCAGCCCTCAGGAAAGTACTCATTACCTTGACTCGGTACACTCGTTGATCAATAGGCAGTGTCTCGCCTACAGGGTGGGTTTCTTTGTCATACTCGTGCAAAGCCTCCACTATATCCTTTTCTCGTTTACTCTTCATGTTCAGTCTTTCTTTTCCTGCTATGTGCTTTTCGGACTTGATGTGTAGCTCGACCACACTTTTCTTGAGAGACAATTCCTCCCTGCACGCATTACAAAAGAGCTTTCCGGCGGATACAGTAAGCGAATGATTGGGGAACTCTTTGACTCGTTGTTCTGGACGAACACCCTTCGGGTCACTTTCGCAGCGAGGGGATTTGTGTCGCTTTCCGTCGCGAGAAAGGTTCTGAGCGACCTTCCTTTTCCTGTTTACGGAAGATACTGGTGCCTGCTTAAGATGAGACAGAAGAGATTGTACCTGAGGTGAGGGGGAGTCTTCGGACGACAACGACAAATCAACAACACTGTCCGTGCTCTGATCCGTGCTAGAGCTGGTGTTGCAACTGTCATCCATTTTCTCCACGTGCAGGTGCAGCAAAACGGAAGTCTATTTGCACCACACCCCTTACTTCCGCACGGAAACGCTTGCTATTATTCTCGAATTATTCTCAATTCTTTACCTTTGCTATTATTCTCAAAATTATTCCGGCATAATTATCGCAGGCCTATATGCAGGATATGCCATGTCAGACGGTGAGTTACGTAGATGTACACTAAGTTGCAGAGGAATAAGCTTCGACATATGTTATGGTGTGTGTGTGTGTGTGTGTGTGGGGGGGGGGGGGGGGGGGGGGGGGGGGGGGGGGGGGGCAGTGGGCGTGTGTCACTGTACTGGTGGGTGGGTGACCAACTGGTGGATGCATGCGGCCACTGGTGGGTGAGTACCGCTGGTGTCCACCCCAGCATGTGTTATCAGTGTCACTGTACTGGTGGGTGGGTGACCAACTGGTGGATGCATGCGGCCACTGGTGGGTGAGTACCGCTGGTGTCCACCCCAGCATGTGTTATCAATTTTGGCAGAGATTGTTTGCAGAACAAACTGTCAGGTGGAGTTTTGCTCTCTGAAACGTATTATTGGTGTATCTATCTAACCGTCCTTAGCACAGAGATGTTACTCTTAATTCTATTTTACTGTTGGATTTCATCAAGTTCAAAGCTGACCCCCATCGTATCTGCTCAGGATGAAATCATTGATCATGTACAGTGTGGTATAGACACGCCATCCTGCAAATGCAACCAGGCAGCTGAGATCTGTGAATTCTCGTTGGAAATTTCTTCCCTATACACATTTACTCGGTACACCATTAATGAGCACAATGTACGTCAAGATGTTGGAGGCATATATAACATTGAGGATAGAGAACTTGTTCCTTTGGCGAACAATTCTTGCATGACAACCAATTGTACTGAAGCTTTGACTGTAGATGGAAAGACGTACCGTCCAGTTATTGCAGTGAACAGCCAGTTTCCCGGTCCAACCTTGATTGTGCATGAAGACCAGACAGTGGCAGTAAATGTGAAGAATAACCTCACCGATCAGGACATTAGCGTCCACTGGCACGGCATGTTCCAGAAGAATACACCATGGATGGATGGAGTTGGACTCATTACACAATGCCCCATTGGTGTAGGAAACACGTTCCGCTACATCTTCAAAGCAGCCCCTTCTGGAACATTCTGGTACCATTCCCACAGCAACCTTCAGAGGAGTGATGGGTTGTTTGGGGGGCTCATAGTGATGGAGAGAAATATAACCAGAGACTACGTGGACTTGCCTGAACACCAGACGTTAACTTTGTTGGACTGGCATTCTGAGTCTTCGTTAGAACTTTCTAAGCAATTAGCAACCAAGGTTGGATTCTATTCCGGCACCAGACGAGGAGAATTACCCACCAGCAACATGGCAGCGTATGTTCCCACTGTGGGTCCAGATGGCACGCAAGTTGGACCAATTCCGTACGAATCTGGGCTGATCAACGGTCGAGGAAGACATCCAGATGTTCCGTACAATAAGGTGTTACTAAACATTTTTGATGTTGAACCTCAACAAAGGTATCGTTTTCGTCTGATTGGTTCTCAAGCATTTTATGGATACAGGTTTTCAGTTGATGGTCACCGACTAAGCGTAATGGCTGCTGATGGATTCTTGGTGGAGCCTGTACCTGCTGACTATATAATTGTATATTCTGGTGAAAGGTATGATTTTGTTCTTGAAGCCAACCAAACCGGTCGGCAACTACTGGATTAGGGCTGAGACGCTAGAGGTCAACCTAACAGGTTCAGTGCCATACGAGTCTCTATGTCACACTGCTGAAGCAATCCTCCATTACACAGGTTCGAATTCACGGCCACCAATCCCGACCCAGTATGAAAGTATCATGTCAACACCCCGTGTATGTTCCCAGGATACTCCGTGTGTTGCTGTTAACTGCCCATTCGAGCGCTACCACTCTTCCTACAACATTACATGCATCAATGTACATGAGCTCCGCCTCCTGGTACCCACACCAGAAAGTGAGCTGCCAGCAGCCGTGCCAGACAGGGACCAAGAACACTTCTTCAACTTTGGATTCGACGGACCGAACGATGAACCCTCCGTCAATTCTCGAGTTTCCGAGCTTCCTCCTTCCCCCCCACAAACTCAAGGGGTTGACCTGACCGGAACCGCTCATACCCTCTGTCCTCCATCTCAATCCAACTCTACTTCAGAATCTGTTCCATGTGAAAAAGGCTGTAGTAAGTGTGTGAACATTCTAGACATTCCTTACAACAAAACAGTTCGATTTGTCCTCAGCGCAGTCAGTAGGTTGCAAACCGCCCACCCAATCCATATTCATAGCCACAGTTTCCATGTTTTAGATATCGGGTATGGCACTTACAGCGATGTGAATGGGAGTCTGACAGCAGCCAGTGGTGCAGTACCGTGTGATGGACGATGTCCGACTCCATCTTGGGCGAATGGCATTGGGCCAACATTCCCTTTGGATGCTAGAACCATCCGCAAGGACACTGTCATTGTACCAGCAGGTGGTTTTGTCGTAATTCAATTTGTTTCCAATAACCCAGGTTTTTGGTTCATGCACTGTCATATTGAAGTGCATCAGCTTACGGGCATGACCCAGATCATAAATGAGGCATTTGATAGACACAACCCACCCCCAGAGAGCTTCCAAACATGCGGGGACTTTACTCTGACGATTGAAGAGTTTAACCAAAAGGTTCTGTTTGACTCAGCACAAGGTACGCCCACTGCTGCTGGAGTTTCTGGCACCGAGTCAATCACAACCTGTGTTCGTCCGGCCGAGCTTGCAATCACTGTTGTGTTTGTGACACTTGGTTTTATTCTCTCCATTGCTGCATCACTTGTGATCGGCATGGTGATATGCTATGTGTGGTACAGGAAGGGATCTTTCATCCCGAAGAAGTCACATGATCATGAACTGTTACTTGATGAAACTGAAATGGCTTCCACTACTTCAACCATAAACAGCTGACTTAATTACTTCCAAATTGACTAGTTTTTTTCCCCTGTATTTACAAGACACACTAATAAGTAGACTTGCTATAGTATAATGTTGTTTTTCTGTCAAGTAACTATTAGTTATAGTTATACTACCAGCTGCTGTGGTTTATCAGGAATACACGAGGCTGTTATTCAATTAGAGGCCGAGGCGCAGCCGAGGCTTCTAATTGAATAACAGCCGAGTGTGTTCCTGATAAACCATAGAACAACTGGCTTGTACTACAGTGGCTTCTAAGTGCACTTCCTGAGTATACTAAAGTGGCTTCTGTGTACACTAATTTGTGCTGACAAGGGTGTATGGTAGTTAGACGACGGGTTTATGGTAGTTAGACGACGGGTTTATGGTAGTTAGACGATGGGTAGCAGGTTATGCTATATAAACTGTGGTCGGCACCTTTCAAGTGCGTCATCACTGTAGTACAATAATAATGAGATATCTGACCGACATAGGTGCTGGTTTATATCATAGTGACGGTTCCAATTATAACTTCATGCAAGAGTAGAAATTAGCTACATGTACAGATCAATCACGAAGCAGTAATTTTATAGAGTTCAAGTTCAGATTGGTGAGATTAGAAAAGTAAAACGAGTGCAGGCTGAACGATTAGCTGACAATGCAGCTAGACATCAGAAAAGCTGTGGCAGTGCACCAGCTTTTACAAGTGCTCCTGTTTGTTCAGTCTCATCTTGACAGTATTACCGTGATACAGGTATGCCTTGAAACGAATCACCCTGTCAACCCAGGTTTTCTTGCTACAATGTGCAAGAGTAGCATCACCGTCCTCCATTAGCGGGTCCCAGGACCAGCATGAAACCCTCCTGTATTGGGGAAGCGGCATTCCTGGGTTATCAAATCAGTGAACTGACTAGTTCTGCCACCACCTTCAGCACAGGTCACCAGGCCTCTGCTGGAGTCTTACTGGGGATGCACTTCAGCAACACAGCTAACGTTGCACTACAGGTAGGCAGAAAATTGTGCCGCATAAATGGTGTATAACTACTTACGAAGATTCTGACTGCACCATCGTGATTGTTATCATGCACTGACCCAAACGTATCATTTTTCTTGCTGAAACTCACTTGGTGGTGGAAACAGCAGCACACACGTCGGCCACCATTGCTTGAGCGTACTCTTTGCCGGTACAGCTCTTATGAAAAGCCCTCGGACCACACAGTTGTGATGGCTGATGCTTATAATAGCTATGTGCCAAAACTCACCGCGATGGCGAAGTTTTGAGCGCTATATTTTTTGTCTTTACAGAACATAATAATTATAAACAGAACATTATAAAAGCAGCTTGAACATAGTAGCTTCATATTAAGAAGTAACATAATAGCTTGATGATAATGAAGTAACATAATAGCTTTATGATAAGTAGATTAAGAAATAATTACGTTACAGAAGTTACAATGTCAAGGTGAATTACAGATTTGATTGCTGGAGGATTACAATTGTTGAAAAACTATCATTATACGTAATTAATTATTACGGTTGTTCAATTTCTACAGCACTGCAGTAGGCGGTAAGGTAGCAGTCCATTCAGCTGTGTATGTGCCTATTCATGTAATAGCACTGTGTGAGTTTGTTGGGTCGTCAGTTGTACTCATGACTGTAGCTACTTGAGGTAGCTAGCTAGAGCAACTTCCTAGCAGATTCTGTGGTTCCTGTGGGGGGCGGTTGTTAAGTTCCTAGGCATTGAGGAGGCAGTTCATTCAGATGTGTGGTTAGGTAAGAGTTTGTTGGATTCTATTCAACAGTTGTTCCGATGTACCTGAGGTAGCTAGCTAGCTATAGCGACTTCCTACCGGACTCTGGATGTGGAATATGCAACTCTGTCATCCATTGTGATGGCAGTAGTTGAAGAAGCCGCTAGGCATTGAGGAAGCAGTTCTTTCAGCTTTGTGCCTATTCACTGAATAGCACTGTGTGGTTATATTATAGATAAGAGTTTGCGTGGTTCCGAGTATTTCATCACTGCATGCAGTTGTATGTGTGGTGGTACCTTTAGGTAGCTAGCTAATTGTGAACTTACTCCAGGTAGCTAGCACTTCATCCCTAGCGGACATTGTGGTTCAGGCAGTCTCTGTCGATTCCAAGAAGTCCAAAAGGGTTGAGGAACCCACAGCTCGTGAAGCCCTCCAGCAGCTGTCGCAGAGGAGTATAAAAGCAATGCCGTTGAAGAAGTTCTTTATTCTGTGTAGCTATACACTGTGTCTTCAAGTGACGTTTGCAGTTGCCGTCAAAGTTGTGGAAGAATTTAACAGGAACAACTATAATCAAAGAGCTCGGGTGAGCTACCTCAAATGATATATGTGGCTTGTTGTGTATATATATATATATTCTTTCGGTATGTTCTCACGGGCCGTCTACCCATCATGCATGTTGTCTCTCATGGACAGAACCAACATGTGACATGTGGCCACGAATGCAGAATATTCATGTTACTGAGGTAGCGTAAGGTGCTATTTGCATACCAAGCCTAGATGTTCTGCAGCAGCAGCAGCGAACACCGACCGAGACAACATCGATGTTATTTTTTTCTGCACATCTACTTCTAGGATCTAGTCTTGAGAGACTGGCTATAATATCATCCCCTTTTTTCTCTTTTTATTTGTGGTAATTTTTGAGCAGATGATAGCTACAATCTAAACCGAGTTCAGGGCTAAAACTGAACCTTAGCTACGTGTCTCACCTGAGCAAAGGTAGTCATCATGTTATTACACTCACAGTAGTGCAATCAGGCCTAGGCCATGGCGATTACCATATATAGGGTCATGAACTCTTGATAGGGTACATGTATATACAAGCACAATCATGCAGTTTCTGTAAATGTATGCCTTATGAGTTGAACGTTCTTCTTACCTACCCCTCCATAGTGCGAAGATGCTACTAGGAGTCCTATTCTTCTGGTTGATTACCACCAGTCCCAACCTCGTATCTGCTCAGAGTGAAGAGCCGGTGGTTCACAAAGTGCACTGTGGAATAGATACCCCAGCATGCAAATGTGACGCGACAGCTGATGTGTGCGAATTCTCGTTGGAAATTTCCTACCTGTACACATTCACCGGGTACACCATTAATGATCACAATGTACGCCAAGATGATGGAACCATATATAACATCGAGAATGGAGAACTTGTTCCTGTGGCAAGTGATGATTGCAAAAATAAAAAATGCACTAAAGCCTGCACTGTAGACGGAAGGACGTACCGTCCAGTTATTGCAGTGAACAGCCAGTTTCCCGGTCCAACCTTGATCGTGCATGAAGACCAGACAGTAGTGGTGAACGTGAAGAACAACCTCACCGATCAGGACATTAGCATCCACTGGCACGGCATGTTCCAGTATCATACACCATGGATGGATGGAGTTGGACTGATTACGCAATGCCCCATTGGAGTAGGAAATACGTTCCGCCACATCTTCAAAGCAGCCCCTTCCGGAACATTCTGGTACCATTCCCACAGCAACCTACAGCGGAGTGATGGGTTGTTTGGGGGGCTCATAGTAATGGAGAGAAATATAACCAGAGACTACGTGGACTTGCCTGAACACCAGACGATAACTTTATTGGACTGGCATTCTGAGTCTTCGTTAGAACTTTTTGACCAATTGACAACAGTCAATTTATTTGAAGGCATCAGACCAGGAGAATTACCCACCAGCAACATGGATGAGTATCATACTACTTTGGGGCCAGATGGCCAAGAAGCAGGGATACTACCCTTCGAATCTGGGCTGATAAACGGTCGAGGAAGGCATGCAGATGTTCCGTACAATAAGACTTTACTAAGCATCTTTGAAGTTGAAAGTGGGCACAAGTATCGCTTTCGTCTGATCGGTGCTGCAGGTGTGTATGGATACAGGTTTTCAGTTGATGGGCACCGACTAAGCGTAATGGCTACTGATGGATTCTTGGTGGAGCCTGTACCTGCTGACTATATAATCATATATCCTGGTGAAAGGTATGATTTTGTTCTTGAAGCAAACCAAACCGGTGGCAACTACTGGATTAGGGCTGAGACGCTAGAGGTCAACCTAACAGGCTCAGTGCCATATGAGTCTCTACATCACACTGCTGAAGCAATCCTCCATTACAACGGTTCGAATTCACCACCAACCCCGACTGAGTATGAAGGTATCATGTCAACACCCCGTGACTGCATCCAGGATACTCCGTGTGTTTGTGTTAACTGCCCATTCGAGCGCTACCACTCTTCCTACAACATTACATGTATCAATGTACACGAGCTTCGTCTCCTGGTACCTACACCAGAAAGTGAGCTCCCAGCAGCCATGCCAGACAGTGGCCAAGAATATTTCTTCAACTTTGGATTCGATGGACCTAACGATGAACCCTCCATTAATGCTCGAGCTTTTGGCTTGCCTCCTTTCCCCCCACAAACACAAGGGTACTATTATAACGGAACCGCTCAAACCGTCTGTCCCAATTCTACATATGAACCCAACTCTTGTGAAGGTGGCTGTGGCCCGTGTGTGCACATCCTAGATGCCATTCCTTACATGAACACTGTCCGATTTGTTCTGAGTGCAGTCACTAGGACAGCTACGCACCCAATCCATCTCCATGGTCACAGTTTTTACGTTTTAGATATCGGCTATGGCAGTTACAGCAATGAGAATGGGACTCTACTTGCAAAAAATAGTGATATATCATGCCGTGGAAAGTGTCCAGCGCCATCTTGGGCAAATGAACCAACATTCCACATAGATACTAGAACTGTCCGCAAGGACACTGTCCTGGTACCAGCCGGCGGTTATGTCGTAATTCACTTCATATCTGACAACCCAGGGTGGTGGTTCATGCACTGTCATATTGAAGTGCATCAGTTTGATGGAATGGCTCTGGTCATGAATGAGGCTATTGGAAACGGTACAAAACCTCCACCTGGCTTCCAACGATGCGGAAACTTTGATCCAACGCTTGAGCAAGTGATGAATAGTACTGGCGATGATGCGGATGGTCCAAGTCAGCCACCAGGTACGCAATCACCAGGTGGTGTTGGAGGAGGTCCCACCAAACAAGACATGTACTGCATTAATACGGCTGAGCTTGCAATTACTGTTGTATTCGTGACTCTTGGTTTTCTTCTCTTCGTTGGTGCTGCTCTTGTGATTGGTTTGGCGATAGCATACAAGAAGGACTGTTGCATCTGTTGCCCATGCTGCTCCCGTTGCTTCCGGTGTTCCCCGTGCTCCCGTTGCTGCCGGCGTCCGAACGTTAAGATGTTTGATCGTAAACTGCTACAGGAAGAAGGAACAGAAATGGCTTCCGCTATACTGTATGAAACTGAAGCGGCTTCCGCCACTGAGACCAAAGAAGGAATACAAATGGCTTCCGCTATAGATGAAACTGAAGCGGCTCCGCCACTGATTGAGACCAATGAACAGAGCTAGCATCTGACTGTGTAAATTTAGCTGTTATTCTTCCTGAGTCACAGAAACTACTTTACAATTGACTATAGGAAATTGATGGTACAAATTATTCTTCTTTTTTTTTTTTGACGTTCACTACGGTATGAAGTAGCTAGTTATCTTAATCAATCACAGTGAGTCATATAAGTGCTCTATATACAAGGGTCTATATAAAGAGTGACAAGCCACTCTAGGGCCATGTCCCGTACCCATTCCCTTGGTGCGGAACGGGATGTGTCCACGCACGCACCCATAGCTACATGTAATTTTACATAGAAATACGCCAGTCGCCATACAGGCATAGAATCTTTCAGTAAAAGGTAGCTAGCTACCCTAATAAAGTTATTGTGAATATATAGCTAGCTAGCTAGCTAGCTACAATCATGGATTAGTGTATAATTATTATTGCATGCATATTGACAATCTATACAACTACAGGCCCCCTTGAGGAAGACCTACCCAGGTCAAAACGTTGTGTGAATAAAATTATTGCATCTCGGTCACGAACTTTGGCAGATTCTGACTACTCTACCTACTATGTACTATTGACCTAGTATAGTCTAGCCCAGCAAGTGTTGTTCAGCACCCGCCTCCCTACTTTTTACTAGGCATGTAGCCATAGCTACAAGGTGCATGTAGGCTTGAGGAAATTATTCCCAAAATTTTGCCCATTATTCCATTCTTTTATTCCTAATAAACTTACCTATTATTCTTCCTAGAAAAGAAAACTTATTCCCAAGACAGCCACCTATTATTCTCAATGAAAAACCACTCCCAGAAACCGTGGGACCTTTGTCAGGGAACTCCTTCACACGTTGTGTCGGCGAGATCGACTTTGGGTTGTAAGTAAAGAGCGTCGCTGGCTTCTCTTCGCTCCAACCGGAGGGTTAGCTTTTACTTTAAGCTTCCTAGCTAACTCAGAGGGCTCTGGGATCTGGTAGAGAGCTAGTACTTTGGCTTCACTCTCCTTTCTCCGACAAACAGTTGCTAGCAGCCATTTCCGCCACGTGGTAATCTGTTTTCCCCCCAGTAAACTCACCTATAATTATTTCAGAAATATTCTTCATTCTTTGTGCTACCTATTATTATTCCGAGCATAATTTCGTCAAGCCTAACTCACGATATAAGAGTTTTACATAGTCATATAAGGTCAGTTTCATGACGTAACAGATCTAGCATAATAGTAAACACGAGGCATTTCCTGTTGCAAATTAAATCTACGTAGCTATTATGGGGCTTGCCTAATAAGTATGCGTAACGCATGATCGGTGGAGGCGAAGCCGTTCAAACCGAAGAAACTTCCCCAGTAGTTATGCTATAGTTGTCCGAATCCAAACTCGTATACACACAAAAGCGAAGATGCTAAGGGTTGTCCCCGGGGGTCTTACCTTGTGGGAACTGCGGTCCAGACAGCGGTGAGATTTTCCGTCGCGCGCTGTTGTTTTATTTTTAGATCCTGGCATTGGGTTTCGATGCATTACATCATTTCTGTCTTCCCTGGGGTTCCCACCTTGTGCGACATTTATGGGAGCAAGCAAGATTATTATCAGTAGCTAATTGCGCTGCTTAGCTACATAAAGTCACTGCTTACGCACAATCTGTCATAGCGTAAGTAGAGGTACTTGGAACCACTTGAAAGCACAATAGCGGCTATCGGGTTCTGTGGATATAGTTCAAGGTAAATATACAGATTAGCCGCTGCTATTGTCGCAACTACCGCCACTCGCCTCCACTTGCACTTAAGCTAGACTAGAGCATAATTATGATATGACGCATGCAGTTCTCATGTAATAGTATTTTATTGGTTTTCTCTATACAGCTGCTGCGCCGTGGACGGATAGACTATATATGGGCAGGAGAAGCGGCTGCTGGGAGCAATACACGACGCGACGACGAAGACTGCTGTACTCTGTGGATCAGGTATGACGTCAGAACTGCATGCGAATAATAACTATTCATAGAATACTTACCCCGCTCGCATTGTGTCACTGTGCGGTATATATATACGGTGCTAGTGCTGTCAGTGATGTGCTAATGGTTTGTTGTATTGCTTGCGCATACGATTTGGAAGGTGCATGCACTGCATGGTGGAGCCGCACGCCTCCGGCGGCTCGATGCGCTCCTGAGCCACCGCTCTATTATCAGGTGGAGACAAGTAACTGATAGTCGGAAAATAAAGCGTTGAGTATAAATAACGTTTGCAAATACCTTAGCTACCCTACTCGGGGCATGTATACTGCATGGCCGGCGCACACGGTAGGGCAGGTAGGGCAATGGCCCTACCACTTTTTCCAGGATCCTTATATCACTACTTCACACCCTCTGCCCTTTTGCTTTTTCACCGCTTTATTTTCCTCCTTACTAACTTGCTGCCGCTACGTTGCAACTCCTGGCCTGGCCTCCTCAGCTCGCAATACCGTGCTTAACCCCGCGCTTGGGAACGAGACCACGATCTAGTATACCCCTCCGTGTACGTACGTATTTACGTTCGTGAGCGAAATTTGAGCAAGGAAGAAGCTCATGGCGGCCCTGGGACCTGCAATCCTCGTACATCTGGAACTTGCAATGCAAAGCGCGAAGGTGCCACGAGAGCCCATCCTGAGAAGCGAAAAATGAAGGCGAAAATTTTTTTCCGCGCTTCGCGCGGACTGATCAGCGCTACGCGCCTCTATGCACTGCCTCCGCCAGCATTTCATATATAGTGCTCCCCCCCCCCCTTCATAAATCCTGTATCCGCCCCTGCCCTACCACTTCTAAAGGGAGTGCTCCGGCCCTGTACTGTACTATGTATTCTTTGCGGACAGAGAGGCTTTTAACCCTGCTGCGCATGCGCGCACGACCCGTACTGACTGTACAACTGTTTCCAGTTTCAAGGCGGACGTAACGGTATATCCCCCGGTACACCCCCCTAACTTGGACTCCTACGCCTTGGTATTGTGGTATATATATGCAAGGCTTCTTGAGATTCAATTGTTTGTGGCTTTGGGCAATCTACTTACCCTATTGCAGGACTTGCCTCGTCCCCATGCAGGCCTTCTCACCCCAGCGTTTGTCACTTACAGTAGTACTTCAAGTGACAAACACTGGGGTGAGAAGGCCGGCTGGGAACATGGCTAAGCATAAGGTACTTTTCAAGTAGCCCATCATGCAGTCTAGCATGCTATAGCCCCTCTCTGGCCGGGTGGAGAGGGGCCTAGACTAGCAGTCCATGCAACATTGCAAACTACCATACAAGTGCTGCAGTAGCAGTATACAAGCAGCTGAAGTCAGTAAACTACTGCAAACTACCATACAAGTGCTGCAGTAGCAGTATACAAGCAGTTGAAGTCAGTAAACTACTGCAAACTACCATACAAGTGCTGCAGTAGCAGTATGCAAGCAGCTGAAGTCAGTAAACTACCACAGTATAATACAGGCTATCAGATGGGAACATCACAGGCGATGATGCTTGCTGGCCTCAGTTGATACAGCACTGCTACGCATGCAGCACTGCCACGATCGTCACGTAATCATAGTTGTTTATTATATAGAATCAGCCAAAGGATTCAACTAACTAGTGTAACAACTATTTCTGACCAAGACATTGTGATTTTTCTTGTGAAGGCAAGGGAACAAATTTAAACCACATTGGACAGAGTTGCCATCTCTGAATAAATTTCATGATATGTAGCTAGCAAAGATAAGAGTGATCTCCTTTGCTGCATGAGTGGTCAGTTAATTGGACTTCCTTTACAGAGGTATAATATTATTGTAGTTGAATCAATTATGCACAAGACCTCACTTTCATTGACTAGTGATCCTTGAAAGACAAGAAAATGTTTGATTAGCTACTATTTTCTTTTTACTAGTTTGGATCAAAAGATGTCTTGCAAAGACGAACCTATTGATCTCTCTGATAAGTCAACGCACACTCAATCTCCATGTCACAAATTCGAGGAGAGTACATTCAGTCAGCAGCAATTGAACAGTACTGCTGTTGAGAAGTCGAATTGCTCTAAGCCTCCAGTTGCTCCTAAACCGAACCACCTAAGTACTGGTAAAAGTTTCAAAGCTATCACAGAAATGCCACCTACGACTCTGGATCAAGGGCGACGAGAAGCACAGTCGTCCATTAATGAAGCCTGTCAGAAAAAGCGGCGAGATTCTCGCAATGAACTACTGTGTGGACCTCAAGTCCAGCGCTCAAGTGTAGCTATCACACATTCCCCGAGGGTACCGGTCCCCCCTTTACCTCACCCATATGTCCAGTCACCACCAGCCTCTCCTCCTGAGCTGCCTCCTAGACCAAGAAGCACTTCACCGCTGGGCATTCGTCAGAAAACCCACACCATAACTGAGAGCGAAACACAACCTCCTCTCCCTCCAAAATCAAAGACCATGTCTCATCATTCAGTGAGACAGGGTGAAGATCTCAAGGTCTTACCAGCTGATCTGGAATGCAGTCTTACGTTAACTGAACTTGCCGATCACTACTGCAACTCTTTCCCGGTTCAGGTAAGAGTAGTGCAAGGATTCTATGGCCAAACCAGCAGCCAAACCTTCAACAGCCATGACACGTACAACATCATCTGTCTGAAGGATGAACAGGTGCTTGTCATTCAAGATGAGAACCAGCACCACTACAGTATCCCTGTTAACTCCGCCATACAGTTCAGCCTTCTCTATCGTCATGAGGAAGCAGTGAGAGGTCAAATCTTCCGAAAGGTTGCCAATATTGTTGCACTAGAAGCACCTCCAAAGGTAGTTTGTGCAACTAAGTCAGGCTCAGGAGTTGAGAGGAATGAAGTGCTTGTGATTCAAGGTGTACATAAGCCACAAACGAAAGGGAAAAATGGCCTGAAAGTCTTTAGCCTTCTCACTCGGTCCAAGAAGACTCTCCCCCATGATTGCTCAGGTGATTTCTCAACCGACCCATCTCTCATTCGCATGTACCCTACAGACATACATGCATCACTCAATCACACACTTTTTCCATGTGATGCAAAATTGTACTTCAATTCTGACGTAGCAGATCAGCTGCAGAGCCTACCCGTCCCTGGCTACCTCAATGGAGTGATTACCATACGTGAACTGAATGCGCGAAGGTCGCTTGTTGCCTACCAAGTATTCAATGAAGATCATTATGGGGAGGATCCACCGATCTTTGACATTCCTATCGACGAAAATCTCTCAGATGTTGAAATCCTTGTTGCTGATCGCGACTTGAAGAATGAGTTCTGGGAAGGGCAACTGACTGACAGCACAGTTCGCATTCTGAAGTCTGTTTCTTCCAATCCCTCCAAGTTACTCCCATGGAAGCCTGATCAGTCGGATGCAACTAACACATTGCTTCGCAAGGTTGTCCGAAGGGGATATGAGAATGCCGGCATCACGCTGAAAGTAAATCCCGAGTGGGTTCACTCCGCCAACATGCATGAATTGATGGAAGCAGATGCTGCAGCAGACAGGGAATGTGGCTATGATACCATTACATTTGTACACCCAGACACCCAAACTTCAGATGCGAGTGAACCTGATTCACCCTCAAACGAATCAAACGGTTATGATTCCGATCGTCCGCAACCAATACTCCCACCAAGATCTTCAAGTCGCTCCCGGTCGAGAGCTTTCACCCAAATAGCTATACCCAGACAGTTTCAGGCGGAGGATTACATACTTCCAGTACAAAACAATTCACCGATTGAAAGCTGTGATGGCGTTACTCCTCCTTCGAGGCCCACTAGGGAGAAGCAATGCCCAGTTCCACTCAGAGCTCCTGAACCAGCAGGACTGTACACATCCCCAGCACCGACCACTTCAAGAGTGGATCATGAATACGCAACTTGCATTTCGGTGAGCGACTGCACGGGCGTACTGGAGGAAAATCAAAACAAAAGTCATCCACCGAAGCAAGAGCTAACCATAGATCTATCTATACAGCAGTATGTGCAAGAGCAGGTGCAAAAGCAGTTGCTCTCATTAATGGTGGGAAAGAAAGATGGTCTAAGCAGCACTGAAGCCCCACAGCCAACTACTCCCACGCCAGGTAAGAGCTCAACTGCATGCAGTGCATGACATCTTCTTCAATTGATTCTATACTGTAGACGCTCTAATTATGCGTCGCTCAAAAAATAATTACTTCTGAAATACATCAACATTCACAGGTAGTGATGTGATGCACCCTCTTCGCCGTTCAACTGTACTGTGTGCGCTTTGAGCTAGCTGCCATGCTGCCATTATAATCGTGTTACACAAATTAGTCCCCGGAGTGTGACGCATTATTGGAATTTGTCGGTTTGGACGCAGAATTAGAAAGGACGCATAAATAGAGCGCCTACGGTACACACTCTCCATAAATTGGAACTTAAGAAAAATAATACATCATGGTTTGATGCTTGTGAATAATGACGCAACGATCTAGCATTTCCCCATGCAGTGATCTAATTGAGGCTTAGCTAAGTAATTGTATTTCTTTCTCGTTTACACAGCACCAGGCAAGTTGCAAAACAGTGATCTGAAGTACATAATGCAAGCCCTGTGTGACTTGAGCGCATGGTACCTGCTGGGTGTGTACCTCGATGTTCCAAAGGGGAAGCTCGATCAGTTCCATGCCACGTATGGTGCTGGCCCAGATGCAGTTGAGCGATGCAAGATTGAGACCGTCTGTTACTGGTTGGAGAACGCAGGAAATCCTACATGGGCAAAACTTGCCGACGCAGCTCTCACAATGGGGCGGAGGGGAATTGTTGAGAAGATTTCCGACAGATGTGGTGAGTTTATCTCATGCTTGAAGCTGTGTAATACAGCTACATGGTATATCTTTAGTGAGAAAATCATGGCTCATTAAAATAAGCAAGTGCGATGATTTGGTTCTGTCTTACAGGTGGAAGGTTACCCATACCTGAAGAACGAAAGCAACATGAAACTGTGCTTCAGGTGTCTGAAATTGAATCACTCCAGAAAGAAATGGAGCTGAAAGACCAAGAATTTCGCCGGGTAGAGCAGAAACAAGGTCATCTTGAAGAGCAACTTCGAAATGTACAGACGGAGCTGAGCAATGTCCAAGATTGGTTGCAGTTTAATGAGAGATTGACGCGAAAACTGATCAGCGATGGCGAGCGCATCCAATCAGATTTAACAAGAGCAATGAGTCACGAGAGCAGCCACGTCAGTAACCAGCCTCTGGCACTGCACCGCAAGAGAGACAAGATCACATCACTGTGCAAGGAACAGGAGCAATCAAAGTCGAAACTTGAAGAAGCAGAGAAGGAGCGAAGAGATCTCATGGAAATGCTACATGATCTGGAATCAAAAATCACCACGACTTCTCAAGGGCTGCGCCAACTCCAATCAGAAGAGCAATCTGCAAGAGCTGCCCTACAACTGCAAGAGAAGGCTATTAATGAGAGATTGGTCAGCAGCACTGAACATCAGTATTACAATATTGTCATTCTGGATGGGAAGGTAGAGATGCGGGTGACTCAACAGCAGGTGGAAATGCTCCACATGAAGATAAAAGATGAAAATCTGAAGGTGAAGCAATTGCATGAGCGACTTGAATGTAATCAGCAAAAGCTGCAAGAAGTTACCAGGCAGAATGGGTTGCTCAATAGGAAGAGTCAGGCTGCTGCAGAATTGGATAAGCATGAAAGGGAATATTTGGAAAGCACTTTGGAAGCCGATGCCGTTCAGTGTCAGATAGAAATTTCTGTCACGGAATTTCATCAACAACAAATGGAAAGTCGAATACATTTGCTTAGAGCTCACCTGAAAAGCCTGAGAAGGAAGCAAGGTCAGTACGAACAGAGCTCTTTGAAGGTACAAAGAGGAATGCGCGCAGACTTTTCTCGCTTCTCCCGTACACAGAAACAGAAATCTGGTTCTGCCTCCCAACGACCTCTAACTCAGAGGAAACCTCTTCGATATGAAGACCGTTACTGTCACGAGCAGGTTAACGGTCCAAGCGTTGCAAGATCACGTATTCGCCACTTCCATAGGAACCACAGCGCTCACTCTTTAGTTGGGAATAGGGCAATGCCTATACCCAGTAATGGTGAACAACGCCAGCACTTTAATCCGGCCGCTAGTCATAAGGAACCATTCATTCCTCGAATGTATCAGAGAAAGTCACCCTATATAGATAGTCGCCAAAAACCACATCCACCTCTCCCACACTTTCCCAGTGCTCTTTCTTTCTTTGGCAATCCACGTTCAGCGGAAGAGGAATATGATGACGGATATGTGATTGAATCGCTTGATGAACTGGGGTATGAGAATGGTTCAAACGATGATTCAATGCTAAATGGCATGATGTATAATGAACCAATGGGAAGTTCACAAGTGGCTGAGTACACGCCGTCCGACAGCTGTGACAGTGATGATATTGATGAAGTGGACGAGTGCTATGCTGAAACAGAGTTAACGTTTGCACAGCCACATGGTCATGGTCGAGCTAGCCAATTGCCAAGTCGCCCACAAAAGCCCAGCAAAATTAAATACATGTAAGAGCTAGGAACCAAATTGGTCGAACCGAACTACACATAATATTATAGCAAGTCTCTAGCTGGTTGTTTTACTTCATTTGCACATTGCCGTCATGGAGTACTATGATTATGCTCGTTACTTTTGTAGCTAGACATTGTATAGCTGATTACGTAACTCTTTCATGGCTCAGCCTTTGTATTGTGCACCCCATCCTTGTACATCACTACCGTTCCCATTCTCTGTTTATAATCCAAGTTGAAGTTGAACTTGCATGACATCGTACGATTGTACTCTCCAAGATACATGTCATTGACTGTTTTTTTTTTGAATTTGCAATTGTATGTACTCTCCAACATACATGTCATTGATTGATTTTCCTGTGGAGAATGTGTATTTAAGAGTTCCAACCAAAGTTTGGTTGTCGTCATGCTGTACTGTAAAGTTCAATTTGGTTTAACTATAGCTAATTCAGACCGGTGCCTCATATGCCCTCCTCTGCAATCCATGTAGTATGCATGTCCATACAGCGTCGCCATGGTACTGAAATCACTATGCTAAAACACAATGAAACTGTGATTAAACTTTGTTTGTGTTTTGGTGTAATTCATGATCATTACCAGCACTCCTCTGCATACCTTTATGTTAATCTCCTCCCACCCACTCTTGCGTGGGCTGTGCACCATCACACATGAGGGTGCTGGAAGACAATGGCTGTGAATATTAGATTTTCAAGCAGTCGATCATATGGTAGTTGCGTTCAGACAGTCAAAGACAAGCCAGTTGCATGCTACCTAAAGTGCTTTGAGAGGCCAAACCTAGGTCATTTCACCCTAACATTTGTAGCTTGTATTGGTTACTTTCATCAGAACTGATGATGGGTGTGGTTTTTCGGATTCGGAAATGCGAATGTATTTTATTATTCTTCCTAAGTCATAGAAACTAGTTTACAATTGAAAAATGGACGTACAAATTATTCATTTTTCAATGTTCACTACCACGTATGAAGTATCTGAATCAATCACAGTGAGTCATATAAGTGCTCTATATACAGGGGTCTGTATATTAGCGACAAGCCGCTCAAGGGCCATGTCCCGTACCCATTCCCTTGGTGCGGAACGGGATGTGTCCACGCACGCACCCATAGCTACATGTATTTCTACATAGAAATACGCCAGTCACTATACAGGCATAGAATTTTAAAGTACATTATATTATTGCATGCATATTATTGACAATCATGAATACAACTACATACCCATATAAGGTGTATTCCGACAAGATGAAGTCCAGTCCCCTAATTAACTGTGTGTGTGTGTGTGTGTGTGTGTGTGTGTGTGTGTGTGGGGGGGGGGGGGGGGGGGGGGGGGGGGGGGGGGGGGCATCACAATCACTGAACGTGATTGTGATGCCGAGGCAGTTAGCTACGCATAGGCACGCCCAGCTACGTATAATATTTAATTTGCAACAGGAAATGCCTCATATTTCATCATGTTAGGTCTGTTACATTAGTTTCATGATGTACAGATCTAACACGACAGTTTCATGATGTACAGATCTAACACGACAGTTTCATGATGTACAGATCTAACACGACAGTTTCATGATGTACAGATCTAACATGACAGTTTCATGATGTACAGATCTAACACGACAGTTTCATGATGTACAGATCTAACATGACAGTTTCATGATGTACAGATCTAACACGACAGTTTCATGATGTACAGATCTAACATGACAGTTTCATGATGTACAGATCTAACACGACAGTTTCATGATGTACAGATCTAACATGACAGTTTCATGATGTACAGATCTAACACGACAATTTCATGATGTACAGATCTAACATGACAGTTTCATGATGTACAGATCTAACACGACAGTTTCATGATGTACAGATCTAACACGACAGTTTCATGATGTACAGATCTAACATGACAGTTTCATGATGTAACAGAATGATAGTTTTATGATGTAGCAGATCTAACATGATGAGGCATTTCCTGTTATGTTGTGTATGGCAAGTTAGTGTATCATGATGTAACATGATGTAACATGATGTAACATGCAGTTGTAACCAGGTGGAGGCGGGTTAAGGTGACTATCGCTGCATGCATGTATGAGTATGTGTTGCTATGGAAACGCCAGGTAATTTAACCCAATAATTATACCCGGCTGTAGCAGCCAAATGAATACCCATATGGGAGGTTTAATATTAATTATGCTCTTATGCTGTTTGTTTGTCCAAAGCAGGTGGTATAATCATCACTAATATCCACCTTCTGGCCATGGTTTGTATATTGTCTCAGTGTTGTTCCGGGATCGGAAACACCATCGACAGGTTTCAGGTAGCGCAGCAGAGCCATACTTCTGCAACACTCAAATGAAAACCCACATGTGAAGTCAGAATATTTGATGTTGAAAACTTTGGTGTTTTTAATTTTGTCGTTATGCAGTATCGATGAAAATTACAGTGAAAATTTCCTGTACATGAAGTTAACATAAAACATGCTCAGTGCTGCAACTTGCACATGCCGTGAACTCTAGTTATATGAAACACACCTTGTTATATTTAAGTGATAAAACATAATATTATATTATATAGAAAATTTGCAGCAAACTCGTCTATGTGGAGCTCACTCAGGCTCGCCCCATGCAACTAGTCTATATAGCTGCTAGCCCTCCCTCTTCTACCGTTTCCTTGCCTTCGTTTTTCGGGGGGGGGGGGGGGGGGGGGGGGGGGGGGGGGGGGGGGGGGGGGGGGGGGGGCAGTGGGGCACACAATATAAGACACATGCTAAGGGTTGTCCCCAGCTGGGAAAGTCCCGGGGTTCTCACCTTGTGCGTGTGCATGCGGTAGATAGCGGTAAGATACTACTCAAACTCGTGGCGCCGATTTGCTAATACACGCAGAGGGTTTGTCCCAGGGCTAGGGTTCTTACCTTGCGGTGCGACGTGTATACACTGCGGCGGCAAGATTTTTATCAGTAACGGATCCGGAGCGCTGCGTCACTTGGGGAACTCAGCTTCAAAAGGCCGTGCTTGCACTATCTCGGTCAGATTGTAAGTAGAGGTACTTAGAACACAATAGTTAGCTAACTCTATCGGTTTCTGCGGATCGAGCACAAGGTAAACAGTCTGCCTTTGTATGCTACTACTCGCATCATAAGTTAGCGCTAGCATTGCGTGTTTGTGGCTCTTCCACTTGCTTTTTACAGTCTCGTCCGTAAACCTGCTGGAACTAGCAGTTCTGTTCTAACGTGTGTTTCCTCACTTTGGCATGCTAGCCTGGTTCCCAAGCTCCTCCCCAGCTTTTTGCGGCATGTTGTCCTTCACAGCTTTTGTCGCATAGTACTATGATGCGACAAAAGCTGGGGAGGAGCCTGGGAGAGGCTATAGCATCATACATCATGCTACGCCCACTGGCGCGTATTGTTGGCACAGTTTTGTTAACATTGTTGCTTTCTGACTATTCGCAGGATACCCCGTGTAACCGTGTTGCTGTTCTATGACGTGACGAAGACTCAACCAACTGGATCAGGTGCGCTGTTAGACACAACTATATTTCCGGTTTAGGCCGATGTATATTTTATTCCCAATGCACTGCGGCTGCTGCGCCCTATTGTGCAATGACCAGTAGTATCTAGCTGACTCAGACCAGCTGTAATTGATATGACATGCAATAATATACAGCTACCAGAAAACAATATTATTCATACGGAACTTGAGTAAGGTAAATCGGGGTAATTTCGGTCACCGCACAATTCCGGTCAGTATAGCCCAAAAGCTAAGTTTACATAGAGCAATGCGGATATAATTGCAGTTCTAGTACGAGGAGTAGTTAGTGTTACTGCAACATAAGTGGGACTCCCAAAGAATCTGTTGTGTACAATTGGCGGTGGCTGGTGACTGACCAGAATTATACCGTGACGGAATTACCCCGTTTTACCTTAGCTAACCTAGTAGGTAACCGTATGTATCGTGAGTCAGCAAGAAGTATTTTAATTTTAGCAGTAGGGAAGTAGTATTCATGCAGGGAGTATTAGCTAGCAAAAGAGAAAGTACTTTTGAAGCAGCTGAACTTTGTAAACTAAACCATAGAAATGCTGCAGTATTAGCAGAAGGTCAACTACCATAGAAATGCTGCAGTGCAGGAAGTAGTACAGGAAGTAGTACAGGAAGTAGTACAGAAGGGAAAGTTACGGAAGCCCACAAGGGTCAACTACTTCAATTTCATCAGCCCACAAGGGTCAACTACTTCAATTTCATCAGCCCACAAGGGTCAACTACTTTAATTTCATCAGCGGCTCACTTCTGCATTTTGTTTCTTTTCGTTTCGTTTCGTTTCTTGTTTTACCGATACCCCTTCCTTTTAAGGAATTTCTGGACACTGATTCACTAACTATTATCTTGGGGGCTGAATTTATTCACCCTTGAAATAACAGAATGAGAATAATGTTGGATTCCTATTTCTCTTTAGTTTGGATCAAAAGAAGTCTTGTGAAGATCCCTCTCTGCGTCACAAATTTGAAGAGAGCACGTTCGGTAGCTAGGCGGATTAGTCCTGAGAGATTGAATCACTCTTTGAAGCCTCTGGTTGCTCCGAAACCAAACCACTTAAGCACTGATAAAAGTTTCAAAGCAAGCAGATCAAAAGTGCTACCTACGACTCCAGATCAAGGACACAAAGAAATACAGTTGTCCAACAATGAAGCCTGTCTGAAAAACGGACGAGATTCTCGCAATGAACTACTGTTAGGACCCCAAGTCCAGAGATCAAATGAAGCTACGAGGGTACCGGTGCTCCCGGTGCCTCATCCGTTTGTGCGATCGTCACCGGTATCTCCTCCTGAGTTGCCTCCTAGACCAGGAAGCACCTCACCGCCAGGCATTCATCAGAGTGAAACAAAACCTCCTCTCCCTCCAAAACCTCTTCATTCAGCGAGACAGAGGGAAGATCTCAAGGTCTCACCCCCTGAATTGCGACACAGCCTTACGTTAAGGGACCTTGCCGATAACCATTCCAAATCTTTCCCAATTCAAGTACAAGTGGCGCAAGGATTTTATGGCCTAACCAGCAGCCAAACCGTCAATAGCAATGACACATAGCTACAATATTGTCTGTCCGAAGCATGAACAGGTGTTTGTCATTCGAGACGAGAACCAGCGCCACTACAGTGTTCCTCTTAACTCTGCCATACAGTTCAGCCTTCTCTATACTCCAGATGGCACGAAGCACGAGGAAGCAATGCGGGGCCAAACCTTCAAAAAGGTTGCCAATATTGTTGCACTAGAGACACTTCCAAAGGTAGTTTGCGCAACAAAGTCAGGGTCAGAAGTCAAGAGAAATGAAGTGCTTGTGATTCAAGGTGTACATAAGCCACAAACGAAAGGAGGGAAAGGTCTGAATGTCTTTAGCCTTCTCACTCGGTCAAAGAAGACTCTACCTCATGATTGCTCAGGCCATTTCTCAACCGATCCATCTCTCATTCGCATGTACCCTGTGGATGTGCACGCATCGCTTAGCCACCTCAATCGCACCCTTTTTCCATTTGATGCAAAATTGTACTTCAATTCTGACGTAGCAGATCAGCTGCAGAGCCTACCCATTCCTGGACACCTCACTGGAGTGATCACTGTATGTGAACTTAACACGTGGAGGTCACTTGTTGCTTATCAAGTATTCAGTGAAGATCATGAGGACCCACCCATCTTTGACATTGCCCTCGATGAAAACCTCTCAGAAGTTGAAGTCTTTGTTGCTGATCGCGACTTGAAGAATGAGCCCCAGGGAAGGAGGCTGTCCAGCAGCACCATCAGCATCCTGAAGTCTGTTTCCTCCAATGCCTCCAAGCTACAGCCATGGGAGCCTAAACCGTCAGATGCAACTAAGACATTGCTTCGCAAAGCTGTCCGGAAAGGGTATGAGAATGTCGGTATCAGACTGGATTTAAATCCCGCGTGGGCTCTCACGGCCAACTTGATTGAATTGATGGAAGCAGATGCTGCTGCAGACAAGGAATGTGACTATGATACCATTGTATTCACTGTACCTTCAGACATCCAGACCTCAGATACGAGTGAAACCGATACTGGTTGTTCCGCGCGTGAACAAACCAGTTATGATTCTGATCCTCCACAACTCCCACCAAGATGTTCAAGTTGGTCCAGCTCGAGATCTCTCACCCACAAAACCAAGCACAGACCACGTCAGACTGAGAAGCGTACATCTCCAATCCAAAACAAATCACAGCATGGTGGTCTTTCCCCCTCTTTGAGGCCCCTTAAGAAGCGGCAACCTCCAAACGTTCCAGGTGTGGAAGCAACATGCACTCCAAAGCGTTCAGGCATCCAGGCCTCAGATACAAGTGAAACTGATACTGGTTCTTCCTTGCATGAACCAACCAGTTATGATTCCAATCCTCCACAACTCCCACCAAGATGTTCAAGTTGGTCCAGTTCGAGATCTCTCACCCACAAAACCAAGCACAAACTGCGTCAGACTGAGAAGCGTACATCTCCAATCCAAAACAAATCACAGAATGGTGGTCTTTCCCCCGCTTTGAGGCCCCTTAAGAAACGGCAACCTTCAGATCCACTAAACGTTCCTTCAGACAGTGGAGAACATACATCCTCACTGCCAAACGTGGAAGCAACATGCACCCCAAAGCATTCAGAGAGTGAGTTCACATCTCCAGAACTCTTCCCAGGCAGAAATGAGACAGACGAAAACAAACGCTGTCCACCCAAGCATGAGCACGAGCTAAAGGTAGATCCATCTCCTCTCCAAGTTCTGCAAGAGCAGATGCAGTCACTGCAAAAGCTAATGTCCTCGGTAATGGAGAAACAGAAAGATGATCAAAGCAGCACAGCCACAAAGAGTGTTCAAGAGCCAACTGACTCCACTCCAGGTAAGAGACAAGGCTATAAGTGCTCCAGCTACTTGCATAAAATAATTAATATTGTATACACAACGCAGTTCAAAGCTAAAATCCCCCCTCCCCAACAAAAGGACTGATTGTAATATCAATTTTTTGTGTCTCTTTTACACAGCATCAGGAGATGGCAAGTTGCAAAACAGTGATCTGAAGTACATAATGCAAGCCCTGTGTGATTTGAACGCATGGTACTTGCTGGGTGTATACCTCGATGTTCCAAAGTACAAGCTTGATCAGTTCTATGCCACATACGGTGGTGGCCCAGATGCAGTTGAGCGATGCAAGATTGAGACCGTCTGTTACTGGTTGGAGAACGCAGGAAATCCTACATGGGCAAAACTTGCAGATGCAGCTCTCACAATGGGACGGAGGGGAATTGTTGAGAAGATATCCAGCAGATGTGGTTAGTTGTTATTCATAGCTGTTGAAATATTATCTGGTAGCTGTATATAGATGTAGTGAGAATATTCATGGCTCATTAAGATGGGTTACTCAGCAACTGCAATGATCTGGTTTATTTTATGCAGGTGTAAGGTTACTCATGCCAAAAGCAGGGGAGCATCATAAATCAGAGCCTGAAGTTTTGCCAAAGCAAGTCCCTGAAATCAAACCTCTCCAGAAAGAAATGGAACTGAAAGACCAAGAGTTTTGCTTGGCAGAGCAGAAACAAAGTCAAGTAGATGAGCAACTTCGAAATCTACAGACAGAGTTGAGCAATGTCCGAGATTGGTTGCAGTTTAATGAGAGATTGACACGAAAGCTGATCAGTGATGGCCAGCGCATTGAATCAGATATAACAAGAGCAGCAGTTGGTCACGAAAGCAGCCATGTCAGTAGCCAGTTCCTGTCAATGCCCCATAAAACAGACAGGATCGCATCACTGTGTAAGGAACAAGAGCAATCAAAGTCAAAACTTCAAGAGGCACAAAAAGAGCGTAGCGAGCTCAGGGAAAAGTTGCATGACCTGGAATCAAAATTGTCAAGGCTTCTCAGGGACTGAGCCAACTCCAATCACAGCAGGAGTCTGCAAGAGCTGCCCTACAACAGCAAGAACAGGCCATTAATGAGAGATTGGTCAGCAGCACTGAACATCAATATTACAATGTCGTTATTCAGGATGGGAAGGTTGAGCTGAAGCTGACACAACAGCAGGTGGAGACGCTGCACAGGAAGATTGCCGATGAAAATCTGAAGGTGAAGCGATTGCATGGGCAACTTGAATTCCATCAGCAAAAGTTGCGAGATATCACCAGGCAGAACGAACTGCTTGACAGGAAGGGTCAAGCCTCTGCGGAATTGGAGAAGCACCAACGGGCATATTTAGAAAGCACAATGGAAGCTGATGTTATGCAGTGTCAGATTGAAATTTCTACCACAGAATTCCGCAAACAAGAAATGGAAAACCGCATACATTCGCTACAATCTCGCATGAAACACCTGAAGAGGAGGCAAGATCAGTATGAGCAGATTAATGACAATGCACTCCGACAGAAAGGTGGTCCACAGAACTTCGAACTCAAAGGAACGACACACCCAGACATTTCTCGCTTCTCCCCAAGACTGGGGGCTCGAACGTATTCACCCACGCAAGTATCCCCAAAGCAAAGGAATCCCTTTCAGTATCAACAAAACTATCATGAAGGGGTTGACAGACCAAGTGGCAGAGTTCATTCATTCTGTAGGGGCCACAGCACTCACCCTAAAGCAATACCTGTAGTTGGGTGTAGGCCAGTGCCCATTAGGGGACAGCACCGACCAGTTAATCCTGCAACTACTCGATTCATTCCTATAACACATGCACCACTGTCTCGGAAGAGACATGTAGGTCATCACAGACAGCATCCACCAATTCAGCACTTCACCAGTGCTTTTCCCTACCGCAGCACGTACAATTCGCCTTACAAGGGAATGCACAGATCAGCAGGGGAGGAGTATGATGGATTGCCAGATGAGAGATATGTCATTGAAACGTTTGAAGAAACGGGGCCAGTTGAGAATGATTCAATGCTAAATGGTGGGATGTACGAACCAATGGCAGGCTACAGTTCACACCATCTTGACGATTTTTCACAAGAGGCCGAATACTTACCATCCAATGGCTATGACATCGACGATGATGACATTGACGAAGTAGATGAGTGCTACACTGACACAGACTTTACAGAACCAAGTCATCACGATCTGGCTCACCCACCTCGACCCAGCAAGAATAAATACACGTAAGCAGAAAAAAAATTATCGAACCTAACTATTTGCAGCACTAGCTGGTTGGTGGCTATAGTTGCACATTACTCATGCAATATAATTACATGCTTGTTACTTTAGTATAATATTATGACATTGTATAGTTGATTATCACTGAATGACTATATATAGCCTTTGTATAGTACACCCCACCCTTGTACATCTCTATTATTGACGTTTGCATTCTCTGTTTATAATCAAGTTAAACTTATTGTACTCTCCAAGATACATGTGATTGAATGAATTTCTTTGTAGCTAGCCAATTTGGAGAATGTGTCTAGCCTCAGACAATTTAGGGGTGTAGCTAGCTACAAAGCTGCGTGATCTTGATCTGTAGCTATATGCACACGGCTAAAGAGTGTGCGGCCATGGATTGCTGTATATTTGAATGTGCTTCCACGGATACCACACTGCGTTGGCAAACATAACTTTGGTTGTCATGGAAATGACTCAGGCTGTAAGTTAAACCCATTACCAGTGCAGTGTTGTCATGGTACCAAAATCATAACGCAATGAATACAAACTGTGTTTTGGTGTAATTCATTACCAGCACGTCCGTCCTCCTCTGCATACCTTTATGTTAATCTTCTCCCACATACTCTTGTGTGGGCTGTGCACATCACACATGAGGGTGCTGGAAGACAATGGCTGTGAATATTATACATTTCTAAGCAGCCAATCGTATGGCAGTATATACTGTTGTGTTTAATTGGACAGTCACAGACAAGCCAGTTGCATGCTACCTAATGCTGTGAGAGGCCAAACCTAGCTCATTTCACCCTAACATTTGTAGACTTTCATCAGAACTGATGATGGGTGTGGTTTTGAATTTGTGGCTTTGAATGGGTGTGGTTTTGAACACCAAGCCTCCCATATGCATCTGAGAAACATTTCATTGACTATGGGGAATACTAATCCACTGCATGCAACTGCCTTCATACTTGCTTGATGATATTGGCTTGTTGGGCACATCCAATTTTATTCCATTTTCTCCCTCATTGTCACAAATCGATCCTGCAGTAATACAGTAGCCACACTTACAATAAAATTATGCTAGTCCCTCTCTGCCATGGCTAGCTGTTCTAGCTAGATCTTTGCACATCTGAAATAATTGTCATACCAGACTATTTTTCGGTTTAGGGGGGGTCCTTGCCCCTACGTACTTTTTCAAAGGTCCTTCCCGTGTCCCCACTTGACCGGTCATATGAACCCGAACTTCCTCTAAGTGCAATGAATATGATTAAAAGACGCACGAGTTTGTTATCAACTTCAGTGAGTGCGTAGCTAGAATACAGTTGCAGCTAGGAATCGACACACAAGTGTACTTTCATTTAACTGCGTTGTGTTCCTCTCACTTGAAGATGGCTGCCAAAAGAGAAGTCTGGCGAGAAACGTTACAGCACAAGACTGGAGGCGACTGGGAGGTGTGTGCCACGATATAAATGGTATCAGATAGATAGATGCATGTAACACTGAGTCAAAGGTCTGGATTGGTTATTTCTAAACTTAGCCTGCATGACGAACAAAGCGTGATGGTCGCGGGACAGCGGTATAGCGACAACTGAGACGTTGCCAGCCCCGCCCCTTTCTGTCACGGTACGGCGTCGTTTGATGTGGGCCTTGATTGCTAATATGTGGAGACCATAGGAGTTAGAGGCTTGTATATCGCTACAGCTGACACAATTACTGACAGCTGACAGCTGACAGCTGCCTATGTGCTTCCTACAAAAATATTTAGTATATGCAGGCCCATCACTAACCTCTCCTTAATGGGAGTGAAAGTATGTCTGTATTATGATTGCTGTGCATTCCTCTACAGACGAGGGTGCTCATTGCCTATTGTGGTAGCAAAGAGATTTCTGCGTGTATTTGCATCTGCGGGGTTGATCCAACATCGCCGTCTAACGTTGAAGAAACGTTCAAGCTCAAAGGCGCAAAAATAAACCATGCCAACTTTCAGAACCCGGCTTCCACTCCAGAGAAGGACCAGATCCCTCGAAATGAATTCCAGCTGACGACCAGTGACAACGTAACACTCGAGTTCCGTCTCCAAAATGGCCGCAACTGTTTCGACTGGACCAAGTTACTCGCCATTCTGACAGAATTTCCACACATGCGTGTTCCAAAAGAACCCCAGACGCCAGTGACCTTCCACAGCAAGCCGGATCCTTACTTGTATGGCAGTGGTAAGCGTGTGGTGTCTTGTGGTTGTCCTTGTCTGGTGAAGCTAGCCAGTGGAGTCTATTCAAAACATGTGAATTCAATTTTGTGTAAATTGATATGGCAACCAGCCATGTATTGGTCTCTTGCACTAAAACTAGCTACATAATTATGAGTTTTGAAGCTCCTCATCACTTGTATTAGGTAAACACTTTTCCATGCTGCAAGTAAAGAAACAGGGCATGGCAGATTATCATCATTGCCAATGAGATGAACCGTATAATTCAAATTCCATCTGTCACATCCCATTATCGTTTACTGTAATTCATTGCAAATCAATCTACTTGTAATTCATATTAATGTCCTATGAGCTACCTCCTCTGCACTCTGGTACATGTCTCCCGCAGACTCCGTGTGGGCAGTGTACATCATGCATGAAGGTGTTGGAAGGCGAGGGTTGGTCGTGGGCGTGAACGTTGTCGCCCTGAAGAATGCGGTCCGGGGTGTTTCACCTGGGATACTGGACATAATCTACCCACAAGATCCGACCAACAAGGTAGCATCGTGGGAGCACGGGAAGATCAAAGCGGTTGGAAGGATCGGTAAACTGGTTTTCCTGGAGATCAGTGAAGAGTGCAAACCAGGAGGACCGGGCCATGTCTGGATGTTTGTTGGGTACGGTGAAGCGCTGGGCTTGTGTGAGACCATCAAAAAGTGAGCTTCAATTCATTGAGTAAGAGGAATGATCCTTTGGTAATTATTAGAGCAAACTTGGCTGGAGGAGAGTAGTGTTGTCACAAAGTATGGTGAAATAGCTCTAAAGGAACAAATTGTAGGACTGGGCTGGAGCAATTGCTGGGAAGAAGCATTCACATCCTTAGGAAGGGACACTACACAGTTGATCCTGGGCATGTTATTGAGATCTCCTCGCTGACGGGTCATTTCATTGACTGAAGCAAAAGATTGGTTTAACTACCTTCATACACACACTCTGTCTACACATATAGCTTCCTGCAGCAAGGAGATGGGACACCTGTCATCGTCCAGGATACTCAGCTCTTACCAAAATTTGACATCATGCATTGCTCCTTCCACGCTGATGCAATGAACAAGTCGAGACAGGCGACCACAACCCACACCGATGAAGACCCTCGTCCAGTGGAAGACCCTCGTGTAGTGGAAGACCCTCGTCCCGCGGAGGACCTTCGTCCAGCTGAAGAGACAGATCTCCCTAGTCTCCAGCTCCAGCAACACAGTCTCTACGACCAAATAAGGGAGAATTGCCGCATTCCAGAGGTAGTGGCAAAGTCAACTCCGGATGTCGATTATTCCTTGCCTTCTTCTCCTCGGACGATAAAATGTGAGGAATCAGATACAAGCTATGTGGTCTATGTTATAGAGGGACAGGGCTGTACCATGTGGACCTGAAGATTTCATCCATCATCTGGAGATCTATAGTGCCCTTGCTGTAGCAACCATCATAATGTTTCTTGAAATCGCCGTGGCTAAGAGTGGCATTAATCGTTACTGTTGGTAACCAAGTAGCTACATGAGGGAGCTGCATTGTTCATATCTGAACTTGCATCAGTTCTGTGTATCCCATCCTGTATTTCCTAATGGCTCCTTGATTATCTGATACAAGAATTGCTTTTTTTCTCTCCTTCTTTAGCCCCAGGACCTCAACTGAAGCGTCTGGTATTAGAGCTGCGTGACACGTACGGATGGTTTCATCTCGGAGTCTACCTGGGAGTTCCTAGGCCCATCCTGGAACAGATCAACGCTAAACACGCAGCTTCTCTCGACACAACCGAAAAATGCAAGATAGACATGCTTTCGACCTGGAGAGAAAACAGCGACAACTGCTCATGGTCTGCCCTTGTGACAGCTCTGCACCGGACAGGGAGGACGGGGCTGGCCAGGAGGATGGGAGCCAAACACGGTGATCATTATATACTCGCTTGTCTGGTTTGCTGCGTGTAAACTAACTGCCACTTGTTGTGGAGGGTGTCCTACATGCATAGCCTTGTAGTACTAGCGATCAAAAGACGTGAGAACGAGGCTATACTGTATATGCATGCAGTTATAGCAGACTAATATGCTAGGTATCTTGGGCTAGGAAGGAGATATGAAGCTGGGATTTGCACCATTGTGATCAGCATGAATGTAGCATTCCAATGATGTCAGTTTTGCTGTCAGTTGAATTTTGACCCAAAATCATGAAAAACCATGGATTATAGCCTTTGGTCGAGTGCGATTTTTGGCAAAAATGTGACCGACAGTAAAATTTTAGGACATCATTTGAAAGCTGTTTTCATGCTGATCACAACGGCACAATTCCCAGCTTCATATCTCGTTCTTGTCCCAAGATATGAGTCTTTGGTCGATTGTAATTTTTGACAAAAATGTGACTGAGATTGAATATCATTTCAAGGACATCATTTGAATGCTGATCACAATTGCACAATTCCCAGCTTCATATCTCATTCACATGCCCTACCTAGCACAGTGTTCTCTTCCAACTCCATTCCCAATGCCAATTTGGTTCGTCGTTCTATTTTTGGCAGAAATGGCACCTCAGTCACTCTATAGAACAGGAGTGCTGTTTCGGCTAATAATCAGTTTTAATTCAAAAATTGGCATGCCAAAATTAATGTGCCATAATTGATAGTGCCACAAAAACATACTGCCTCCATGCATGGCCTCATTCCCATGCTGTCTATGTGGCCTGGGAATGAGGCTAGTCACTGCAGTCTGGAATAATAACGTGTACACTACCTTATTTGGTATTGAGTTGCTATGTACTAACCACACATGCAGGTGTCATGGATTCTGGGCATTCCCCGCGTGCAGAAAACCGTTTCCGACAAGCATTCATGGTACATATTGATTGATATTCATACAACGCAATACTGTATCATGTTTATGTCTGCCCAATGAATTTGATTTCACAGGATATTGTATCAAACAGCCAGCAAGCTGCCACTATTCTGTCGATGCAAAAGACGATAGAAACGGAAGACAAAAAGCTGCTAGAGATCGAGCAGCACCTCAAAGAGCAAAAGCGGTACAGTCAAACGCTCGAACAAGAGTTGAAGAAGATAAGAGAAGAGCTCCATTTCAGTGAAACATACCGGGGGATACTAATGAGCGACATCCAGCTACGTCAGATCAGGAAGAGAGACAATGAGGTACAGGTCCATACCCTAGCAACAAGGGTCCAGAATCTCACCGAGCTCAGAAAAGAGAGATACCTCACCGCCCAGAGAGGAGAGACTCTTCTGTCGCCTCAAGTTGAGAGTGAGCTGCGGCAAAGCACAGAGCTGTTTTATCAGAAGAGAGAGGAGTCAGACGAGATAAGCCAGGAACTCTCTCAGTCGTACTCCAACCAAAAGAGTGCTCAAAAGGAAGCGAAGGAACTGAGGGAGAGAATCGGTGTACTGGCGTCCCAGCGTGAGAAAGTTGCAAGAGCATCTGAGCAGCTGCAATTAGAGAAGGAGGAGCTCACGGCTGCGTTGAAGACCCATGAGAAAGACATGGACCAGAAGCTGATCGGTAGAGGACAGACCGAACAGGTATAGCTAGCGTGTAGAATAGTGTAATCATTAAACCCTTCACTGATAAGAATTCTAAAGCCATGTGTAGAGCCGTATAGCCGCATAGCCATTGGGCACATTACACTTGGCCATAAATCTACTATAGTTGACTTGGTTAGTGTCCGCTCAGGCAATGTGCTTGTATAGCCAACCCACCCAGGCCCGCAACCCCATCCGCAGGGGACTCCACAAGTTGCGGACTTCGTGTCACGATTGGGATAGATAGTTTGTCAAAGCACAAACACCCCAATTCGGTCCAGCCACCGAGAGAGAGAGAATCAGTTGGAATTCGGCTGAGGCCTCCACACAATGCTGCTATATGTAGCTTGTGTGCTGCTCCTCTGCCGTGGGCCCAGTGGCTTAGTGGTATGAGCATCTGACTAGTATCCAGAAGGTCTTGGGTTCGAATCCCAGCTGGTCCCAGAATTTTTCTGTGGATTAATTTCTCTCTCTCTCATCACTTACTATCAAAGCATGCCCTACTGAGCTTCAGTAATAAATCAGCCATCTCACAATCATATCATGCACAAAAGATTGATTTCAATGTGAATACTATTAGCAAAAGTAGTCTGATCTCTCCCTGTACCGGTAAAAGGATTAAGAATTTCCTAGCAGTTGTAAATATTAATTCACTGACTTCCACATGGCCAAAAATCAACTAGTCGACTTGCTTAATCGATAGCTACAGCCATCAAGTGTTCACTGAATTAGATATACAGGAAGCCTTCAAATCCATGTGGATATACTGACGGGATGGATCTAATGTCATTCATGCATATATCTAACACCGTATGGATGAAGGGGTTAGATTTGTGTTTAGTGAAGACTTACCTGTGCATTATTGCTGACCCTGCAGGTACCGGAGGACTACAACTGGATCTTGTACGAGGACAGGAGAACCGAACTGAAGCTGAGGGAATCTGAGATAGAGACGTGCACAGAACGGTTGGAGGAGAAAGAAGCCCGAATCAGTATGCTGACCGATCGCCTTGAAAAGAAATCTCTGAAGCTCCGTGAAATGGAAGAGCGTATCCAGAGACTAGCACACGAAACCGTTGATACATCGTCAGAGTATGCCTCCATCACCGAGTTGCACCTCGCTGAAGAGATGTTAACTACACTAGCACTCGAGCGGCTGCAATACAAGATTCAACTCTCGAGCGAAGAAGCCAGCAGACGAGAATTACAGTTCCAAGCCACAACCTTGTCCGAAGGAGTGAATGATATGGCAGCCGTCCTGGAGGCTATGAGAGAGAGAATTGTTCCACCCACTAAGGTTTGTTATTGATCTTTCCATATAACATGCAAACACCGCACCTATCTAATCTTGCCCCTTTTCAATATGCACCTGGTCTGTAGCTATCTACATACAACCCGCTAAAATGTAGTAGTACCTAAACACTGTCACATGACTTTACATCCAACAGGCACAGTGGCTTACATTGCACATACACGACTGAAATCCTATAGAAGATGGTCCGGACAGAATAGCTTAGCTGAGTTAAAAGCAGTCATCCATGCAGTGTCAACTGGTTTCAGTTTGAGAATGAATTCATGGAACGAGCCCTTCGTTCCTGTGATAGTATTGACAAGTGCTGACATGAATTCCTATGATGCAATGTGAGCCCCATAAAATGATTTGGCTATATAACTCCACACCTGCAGCAAACAATACCGCTACAATCGAAAATGACAAACATGCACATGTAGCCATCTGCTGACAGTGAACATGTTCACATGAACATCAGTGTTTCGCATCAAGGCAACCACCTAGCAACCACCCTGTATAATGCTATTCACAGCCTGCATATACTATTGCATTACTACAGCAGCCTGAATATGGTGAACCGAACCTTCAGACAAGACTGTCTCACAGTGCACAGGAGCTCAGAGACTTAGTACCTGCACTACCAAATCCGACAGATCTAGAGATTGAGGTTTGTACAACATGAGGTGTGATAGTGTGTGACGTAGCTAGTCATTACCAAGTATCCACAAATTACCAGACCATGCTAGCAGTGAAGTTACTTACATTCATAGCTAAGCATAATTGGCAGGAATTAGCAGTAGAAGATGTGTTAGTTTTTGTCTGAGCAAGTGTGTACCATTTCCTCATTCTTTTCCAGCCTCCATCATACAGAACCCGGGTCGCTACATCACCACCAGTATCACAACCATCACATCATCACGTCCACCCTCTGCACGTCTCCAGTAGACATGCGACAGTGACAAGAACCGCCTCAGCACCAACAAGAGAAAGCTTTGCTTTAATCCACTCTGGGTACAAGAGGACCCTTGCATTGTCCGCTCCACAGAACGCCCTGAATCTTCACAATCACCGCCGCAGACAATACCCTCAAGAGACTACCTCGTACAGCACTCATTCAAGATTGGACGACCGTCGAGCATCGCACCCACTACCAAGCCATGATCACCACGGATTCCGCACACTACCACCTCAACAGAAAAGAAGAGTGCCACAATACGAACCTCCTCGCGGAGCCAGACCGGGAACTATTGTATGAGAGGGAGACAGCATGACATACAGTTATGACTTCAGCTTACCTTAGCTCAGTCCGATCAGTTGAGTTAATTTATAATTATACTTTAGTGCTGCTGCTGTCCTATGAAGGAGGCATTTCATATTATGTTGTGGTATTTGCATAGTAGATTTCCGTATGTGGACTGCAGTTGTCTGGAATTAACAATCTGGGGACACAAATCACTAGCTACCTCCCTCCTGAGAGAATGGCCAAGGTTGTCGGACAACTAGCTGAATGGAATTAATGCGATGATGTCTCATGTACCCCCTTACTGCAGTTTTCATGAACCTTGCAACTTGGAGACAGTAAACGGAGAACTTTAGGTACATGCATACAGGGTCAGATCAGTATAGTACTCTTATTACGCACTCTACTAACAGTTAGCTACGGAGTTTGGTCGCTGCTCTCAGTGATAGAGATCGACTTGAATGGTTTCATGCACTTGGCATGCAAATTTGCTGATTGAATTATTGTGTAACCGTTTTGCGTTTACCGTCTCCACTTTGCAAGGTTCATGAAAACTGCAGTAGCTACCGGCCCATTGTTCAGTAATAATGGTTCTCCATCTGATAGCTATTGGCCATGGGATCCGTGCTGGATCCCTACTTGGTTTTTATCCTTAAACCACCCTGATAGCAAGCTATAATTATATATAGCTATTATATTGGAAATAAAGGTACAAGCAGCTAGGTATATATGAATGTTCATCCATGGGCAGGATTGCATGGGGTCGCTGCTGGTTGGCTCAACCATGCCTGTGCACGATGGAATTGATTTGCTTCCATGGAATATATGTTTAGCTGTATTCCTAGAACCACTACAGTAGTGTATAGGCCTAGCATGGCTGTGCTGTCATCGGCTGGCCAGGAGGACACCTGTCTGAAAAGAAATTGCAAATGAAAGTGATTGGTTGCCGCGGATTTCAATAACTTTTTTTCTATAAAACTTTATGTAGATGCAAAGGACATAGTGAATAGTGAAAAACACTAATACAAGCACATGCCCATACAAACTATACTAGATGAACAAGGTTCTTAAGGTTACGGGATACTCGTGCGCGCGCCGTGTGAAATGTATTGGGAAATGTATACTTAAGCTCGCTAACCAAAAATCTCGAGTACGAAGAGCGTGAGCAACTTGATTCTGGCGGTGGAGGTGCGCTGTCACAATATGCAGGGCATGACGGAAGCTTTTTTCGATAGTATAATCCCTGGCAAATTTATCTGCTGTCTCGCTCGGCAAAAGCGGTAAATACGGCTTTTTGGTGAACTGAACTGCTCGTTTTTGCACGGCTATGCAGCGTATCGGTAAAAGCTTCGTCATGCCCTGCACCTTGTGACAGCGCACCTCCACCGCCAGAATCAAGTTGCTCACGCTCTTCGTTCCAGAGATTTTTGGTTAGCGAGCTTAAGTATAGATTTCCCAATACATTTCGCACGGCGCGCGCACGAGTATCCCGTAACCTTAAATGTATATATCGAGGGTGCAGAAGTAATAGACTTGGCGGGAGTTATACCAGCGACACTGCCTGCTTATTTTCATTGTATTTGCAAGTGTTGTATGATTTTGCAGCTCGGTGCAATAGCTACATAGTAAACCTTGTGGAACGGGAGGTTTATTTATCTATGATGCAACGTTAACCCTATATCTGCAATTAGCACAGCAAATTTTACAAACATTGCAAGAACATACAAACGGCTTGTTATTACTTGCCCAAGCGACTTGTTGGACACTACTAGCCCACAATTTCAGTAGGCCCTGCTAACACAATGAACTCTGCTCGTTCCCAGGCCATTCCTTGCCTCGTTCCCAGGCTCCTCCCTTGCGCAGGCTAGGCCACTCCCACCGTCGTTCCCAGCCCCCCCCCCACCCCCTTGTGCGCGGTGAAGAAAATACGAAGGGGGAGAGACCCGTATTCTTTGTCGGCGCGCGCAGGGGGAGGAGCTTTGGGAACGACGTCAACGCTAGCGCTGGCGCGGCGCCGGCGGTGGGCGCGGCGCGGGCCGGGTGGAGCGAGCCAGGGACGTCCCCCGGGAAATACCCCCAGATTACATGAAAGGGTATAATTATATGATATACTTGAACTCCAAGCTGAATTGGCCTCGATCGAGTGAGACACACTGTATAAGACTGCGAACTTTGACAGACAAGCCACATTGATCTTCGAACAGGTGCGCTGATGAGTCTGTTTGCAATTAGCGTACCTTTTTGTATAATAACAGTAAGTAATAAAAACGAGACTCAAGGTGGCCCAATTGTCCACACAAGCATTATAGGGTAGTCTGTCTAGCTATGTATACAGAATAGAAAATTCAACACACTGCATGAGACTATTATATAAACAGCATGGTAGCAATGAAAATCTATATTCTCTTGGTTTCAGTATGGGGTTGTTTATTTATGCAGATTCTGAATTACAACAGTTGAACAGATGGCATTCTTCAGTGATCAAGGTGGACGTAGTCGTAGTGATGGATTTAGAACTTGCATGTAAACGCATTATTATCATAGGGATACGTTTTGTAGATAGCAATGATGTCTAGGCTGTGGATTGACTGCTACCTATCTACCTATCTATCTATCTATCTATCTATCTATCTATCTATCTATCCAATTATATATGTGGCTAGCTAAGCAGCTATTGAGTACTCCCTATCAATTTGTATGCAACTTGTAAAAATAATGTTGATGGTCATTTGCAGGTAGCCCCAGTTGGGATTCACCACTGGGTATTGGAGAGCTGCGCACACTTCCGGTGGACGAGTCGTGGTATATTATGGGGCAGGTTTTGGGCATTAGTGATGAAGAGCTTGATCGCATTCAACGCAGTGAAGCAACCCCTTTCAAATGCAAAGCAAAGATGCTCAAAACATGGATCGACGGAAACCCAACAGCATCTTGGAGTAAAATTGCTGCAGCACTGGAGAAAATTGATAGATTTGAGCTAGCAGCTGTACTTCGAAATCAGCTTGGCATCACAGCTGATAGTGTTTCTTCAAGCTCTGGATACTCAAGTGCAGAGAGCAGTCTTTCACTGCACAAGGTGGTCAAAGAAGACCTAGATGAAACGGATGGTGTGAAACATGCTCCCCAAAATATGGTGAGGGAGTCATTATAATCTTAGCCTTGTTCCCAAACCTACACCCAGCTCCTTGTCTCTTCCATGCAGCACAGCAATGAAATACTGTAGTACTGGGCATGGGCTTGGGAACGAGAAGCTTAACAACATACGTAGTTGACAGAATGACAAAATTCTTATAATTGCATTAATCACTTCAACCAACCTTACATGGATGCATGGAATTAGTTTAATACCTCCACTCTGTCCAAGCACGGTCCATGCAAATCTCATTCCCATTAGATGGATTGGTCTGCTGCTGCTATAGCACAGCCATTGCGATTTCAGGGAGGACAATCTGGAGTAGCTGTCATCACCGAAAATTACCAGTTTCTTATTGAGGAGCTTCCAGGACTTGAACTAGCACAGTCGTTGCATTCCAATGGAATACTTTCTGAGTCGAGTTTTGAGAAAATTGTTTCCAGACGAACAACAAAAGAAGCAAATGAACTTATACTTGAGGGTGTGCAAAATGCAACACTGCAGTCCGAGTCAGCCTTTGAGCAGTTCCTAAGTGTACTCCAGGAACACCGAACTTCTGCGTACATTATGAGAAGACTTTGTGAATCTGTGGAAAGAAATGAAACACTGTCTGATGAACTGGAGACCAAGTCTTCAACTGCTGAACTGACGCCTACCTCATCCAGACTCCAGATGAAGTACGCCAGTGATCCAAGAAGCAGTAGCAGCTCCTCTGGCTACTCCTTTCATTCGGCAAACTCTTCGGAACAGATCAGTCCGTTGCGCTCTCCGAATTCGACTAGGCCACTCAGTACAACATTTTGTACTCCATCGAATGGTTCTCAAGTTTCAACTGTCTCTCAGTGTAAACAAATACCGGCAAACCGCCTGCAAGTTAGCTGTGCAACAGAATGTGAGGTTAGTACTGCATATGGTGTATAGAGTAGTTTGAGAGCACTAGGCTATCAAGTTTGGTGTAGGAACGCGGCCACATTTATACTGCTGATTTGGCAGCCTTATTGTTTAATTGTGTGCAAACAATATTCAGGTTGATGACAGTGCAGAACTACAGCACAAAATGAACAAGGTACGTATGCATCCTGTAGCATGCGAGAACACATCATGATGAACTGTTGTGCCAGGTCTAAAATGTACTATTTATTGCTGTATGTGTTGTTCATCTAAGCAGGCCTACCTGGATGCTGTTCTGAGAGGTGATGCGGTGTCTGTGGAAACGTTGCTCCAGAATGGAAGGATTGAAGTTGATGTACCCTTAAAGGTGAGAACTTTGGATCTTGAAATTTGTTGATCATGAATTACGCAGCAAATTCATAGCAAATATGTCCCTGAGTGAGTATTTACATGCAATTGGAGTAGCTGACTGTGCAGATATATATCATCAAAGTGCCTCACAGGAGCCACAAATGTGCTGATGACTGCATGGTGATGAATTTCAAACTTGGCATGGGTGGGGAGTTTTCAAACTAGGAGTGATGGAACGGAGCTATCATGTCAAGAGTGCTTAATGACATCATTATCATTGGACGATGATGTCATCACACACTATTGCAGTTTAGAGCACGTACTAAGCGCCCAGGGTTTGGGGACATCAAGCATATACAGTGTATTCATAGTTTGCTGGTGTATTGACATCCGGTGCAGAGTGGGATGACGGCTCTCATGCTTGCATCAGTTGAGAACAGTGTGGATGTTGCCAGGTTACTACTGAAACGTGGTGCATCAGTTCAGACAACAGATGAGGTTTGTACTTGTGTGTGTACCATGTAAGGACTGTGCATTGTTCTCGACATGACATGTACTTGGATCAAAATGTGACATAATTATTCCAATAACAAGTGGAAACGCATACTGACTCACTGCATACATGGACACAATAACGTTTCGTATTGCACAGTACTAGTGTTATATCATGTTGCCTCTACTACTATGTAGTAACCACGGTTTTGCCAGATTGGCACATACGTACTGCATGGTCAGCCTTGAGGGCATGGTTTGTATCTATGAACTGTAATATCATGTTACTCATGCTTATGCACTCATGCAATGAATGGCCCATGAAATTCATTACACATCCTGTACTTAACTTCCACAGTATGGCCAGACTGCACTCCACATTGCAGCCTGCCGTGGTAACTATGAGATAGTAAGACTGCTCGTGGATGCTTTCAGCAACGTCAATGCCACTTCAAAGGTGAGTCTTGCTGTAGAGAGGCAGTGTACCATAATACGTAACCTGAGGTTTATAGTATCCAGAGACGTCATGAGCAATGAATGGATGAATCCCATGCCCAGTATATTCCAGTATGTTAGACTTTTCGGCCACTGTACAGTGGCCCTCATCAGTGAAGAAATCATATTTTTCCCATGTTAACTACAGATTGCCTATGTCACATTGCTGAAGACGACTGTGGATAAGAGCTCCGTACTCTAACATCTTGGTTGCACAAAGTGTGCTGTATCTATTTTTAACACTTCATTTTGCAGGATAACTCCTCTGTACTGCTCAAGCCGTCCAGCAAAGGCTTTACAATAGTAGTCCAGTTCTTGCTGGACAATGGAGCCGATCCAAACATTGCCAATGAGGTTAGTACATGTACAACTCTGTTAATATCAAATCAATGTAGAGGGATGAGACCATCAAGATCCTCTGTGCTGTGGTGTACATGGATGACAACTACCTGCAGACCTCGTGGACTGATGTGTGTTCCTGCCGAACCTATATACGACATCTGCTGTTGTGCTATAGTTATAGTCCAGTTGTTAGGGATATATGACAGTTAACCAATCAAGTCTGTCTCAATCTATTTCCTTGCAAACAGGAAGGACACACCCCTCTAATTGAAGCTGCTGCCAAGAGCCACAAAGATGTCATACAAGTGCTACTCAACAACAACGCAGATGTTACCCGCAGAACACTTGACGTATGTTTGAATGAGGCACCACTATTACGCAGCTGATATTACTTCGTGTCTAAACTAGCTGAACATTAATCGGACAGTTTGCCCTGTCTTTGTCAGCGTCTATACTGTAGTGTCACGTTAATACGCATCCCCCCCCCCCCCCCCCCCCCCCCCCCCCCCATTTTGTACACTACATCCAGCCCAAAGTGGGGAGGGGGCGTATTTTCGAATATGCAATTTGTCTCGACTATACGCCCCCTCAAAATGTTTCTTGCGCTACGTACACAAACTATTATGACACTGCTATGCCAAGGTTAATGTTCACAGTTACAGAAGTACAATTAAACGATTGCTAGTACTGTTCGTAGTCATCATGCGTGGTCTCCTAACATCGGCGAGAAGAGCTGCCACTTGAACTTGAGGGCCATATCATTCACGACAACTTTGCTGTAGCCATCCTCAAGAACAGTAATACTGGCGGTCATATTCCACGGGACATTTCCTGGTATTTCCTGCAGAAGAGTGGCAGCGAGATGACTTGTATCGTCGATGTCAACGGTGACTACCGACTGTACTGATTGAAGTTGCACAAGTGTAGTTTAGATGTTCTAGAAGACGCTCACTAAGGGGCGTTATAACGAGTCAAACTACTCTGTGCAGAAACTTGGGCGAAAAGAGGGGGGAGGGCATATTTTTGAAGGGGGCGTATTAGCGGGACTACGATACTGGCACCAATCTCATTGAGGGTGGTCATATAGACGTTCATCTGACATCATTCTGGTAGCATGGCAAGCCACGCCGGATCTGTGCATGTCATGCAAAATGCACCCTCAGTCATGTTCTCCAGCTGCATGAGGGCATTGCATTGTAAGTGTGTTAGGTGGAGAACTTGATTGTGTGTTCGATAGACAATTGCTCTCAACATTGTGTACACAGTCATGCACTGTGCTCAGTAGAGTAATGATATTCATGCTCGGAGAAATATGAGTTGACATTGTCAACTTATACCGCATGCAATGCTGACACCCATCAATGAATCTCTCAGTGCATGAACAAAAGAACTGTTGTTGCAATAAGGACAATGATTCGTGTCATGCATAGCAGAAATCTTTGTCAGCAACACAGTAGCTGATAATATGGTTCGCCATTTACACACTTCCATTGTGTTTGCTGTGTGAATAAGTGTATCAAAGTTCCGTGTGGAGTATCACAAACTTGATTATATGCTAAACTGCAAAAGGACCTTTTACTTAAGGTCACATTTTGTCGACAGACTTCAAAAACTGCCCTTGAGGAAGCTGTTCGGCACAACAATCCTGAAATTATCAAGCTGCTGACAGTGGCAATGTCTGAAGCACATGACAAGGTATACACAGACCAAAGTCATAAACACAATTAGATTGCATCCTGTAATATTTTCAGTTCATCTATCTGGGAATTCATACATTGCAATGAAGTGTTTTATTGTACATTTTAGCTAATATGACTGCATAGCATAATAATAGTTGAAGGTTCTGTCAACGATGAAAACAATTTGTCTTGATCCTTATAGAGTCGAGCTCTGTTTACGTGCAAGACGGTGGAGGGTGTGAGGAGGTTGCTGAAGGGGGGAGCTAACGTCGATGAGAGGAGAGGAGACGGAGCTACTCCCTTGCATGTTCATGCTGAGAGCGGCAACTGTGATGTCGTCACAGAGCTCCTAAGTGGAAATGCTGACATAGATTCAAGAGATAAGGTATGCCTACTACCTTCAACTATGTAACCTGTAACATAATATTTGTTCGATCACAGTAAAGTGCACCATCATTTTGCCGCTCGTACAATGGTTAATTTACTTTCGCTACAACGTCAAATGAATTGAAACTACTGCTGTACCATTGCTGACTTTCTGTCCACCACCCAACAGCATGGTGTCACAGCACTGATGAAGGCATCCCGACATGGTCATGTGGAGGTGGTGCAGACTCTGATTGCCAGACAGGCACTCCTGGACCTCAAGAGCCACGTAAGTCAGCTTCCAGTTGAGGATGGTTACTCAGTAGCTTGCATGAGTACGCATGTATATTTTGAGCTTGTAAGTTGCATGTATGCTACATACACTTTCAATCTGCAGAAAGGACAGACTGCTCTGATGTACTCCATTCGTGGACAGCATGAGAATGTCTCCGAGAAACTCATTGTTGCTGGTAGTGACATCAGCACCAGAGATAAAGTAAGTGATTACACAGTAAATTGATTCATGTGTGTTGTTATACCAGAACGTTGGTTGCTAAGCAACACACATGTAACATAAACCCCTAAGGAATTGTACTACCACTAATGTAATATTGTTTGTTACTAATGTGATATGTATGGAATTGCTCTCCTATATACATAGAGTGGGAAGACCCCCTTGCAGATTGCAGCAGAGACTCATTGTCTAGAGACTGTGAACCTCATCAACAGACACCTTACACCAGCTGATTCAAATGTGAGGACACCATAGCAATTTAACTTTGTGAGTCCGAAGCCTGCATTTCAGCTTCTACATTCAAAATACGTATACAATACATCTATGTCAGGTCATGTGACCCACAATGCGAGATCATGTGAGCCAACTGTAGCGTATGTGTCCGTGAATGTAGCAGTTCACTATTACATACGTACCGTATAGCGGGTTAATTTCGTGGGGTGCCAATTTTCGTTATTTTCGTGACTCCTCGACAAGTCACGAAATTTTCCACCCACGAAATTTTCAACCCATAATCGCGCTGTGCAACACTAGCTAGGTGGCGTCGTTTAAGTACACTGTAGGGCTCTTCGTAGCTGTACCTGCGTGACTGCATCCCGTTGACAGTGTCCTCGATTCCTCTACCACCAGCTTCCCCTCGCGTTGTGATCGAGATGACTGAACCCAGGCGACGAAAAATGAGGCCAGTAACTCACAGCGATCAATACGATTGCCATTCTCGCGTTATCATGGTAGTTCTTCTCCAACACCGGGCCTCCCACATGTCTTTTACTGACGAAGTAGCGTCGCACTCACGCTCTACAGTGAAGCGCAATGTCGTTGAAACTGTACTTCGGCCGTCCAGCCACGTGTACTAATTTTCATATACGTCATCCGCGCCGATAGCGCGAACGCGGGTGCCACGAAAATAAGAACCACGAAAATTAATTCTGACGACCGTATCCAGCATTTCACGAAAATTTCCACCCACGAAAATAACCCGCTATACGGTATGTCCTGGTATAGTAGTGTTTCTCCATAATGTTAGCAGTACTTCCACATGGTTGATTCAACTAACATAGAGAGGTTACGGATGCATTATGTTATCAGGGGTATACACACATGCAGAGGATAACCGAGGCCATCCCCTCGCTGCAGGATCCATTCTTGAAGGTGCTGACTTGTTACCTTGAGAAAGTGGAAGCTGCTGCGTGCTGTGCAGGAACACTCCCTGAGGTAATCTGCTTCCATATGGTTGCACTCAGTTGCAAAACAAATTAGGAAAAGCATGCATGTTCATGATTTATACTGTCTCTGTGATTTGTATGTACAATGTGTTTTCCATAATGTGCACTTTTAGAAGGGCCGAGGTTCATACGAACACAGAAGGGAAGGAAAAGAGCCTAGAAAGACAGCTCCAATCAGCACTGATGATGACACAAGTACCCACAAGCAAGAATTGTCCAGAGCTTGGACTCGCATTGCAGATTTAGAGACACGTGTCCACGACTTGACTCTGCAGTCAACCATGGTGAGTTGATTCTGCATGAACTAAACTTTAGTGGCTATATAATTCACTTCGTTAGCATACACTGTTTACAGGTAGTCCTACTAGTAAGTTCAGATGTTGCATCATTCAAATCTTGCATTGTAAACAAATCATGAATACGATTATACTGTTTGTTTATTCAGCATACCCGTTTGTCATGAATAGTGTACAACTATGCCAATGCTGTAAACAACAGCATGTATTCTGGAAGGAATATATTCATTCTGGAAGAAACTTCAAGAATATAATGATGGCAGGGAGTATGTGTGAGGAATGCAGAATTACTAGAGTTTCAGTGAGATGTTGCATCCAATATTCTTATGCAGGAAATTCCTGAAGAAGCTGACCTCTCGTATCTGGACAGAGGAAGGCTGGAAGAAGAGTATCGGAAATTAAAGGAGCTAAAAAAGAAAGCTGAGCGCTATGCGGTTGAGGCAAAGCAAACAGCCCAGCGTGTACGTTGCAAAAAGTTATACAGAGTTGATTCACACAGATAATAAGAATGATCAGGTTTGTACATTACACACTCCAAACACTTATAACTAGCACTTGTGTCTGAAATTATATATATAGCAGTACTTAGCCCCATTCCAGGCCAGAGAGAGGGAGGAGAAAAGGACCTATTTTTCACTGTTTGCACATGCATTTAATTATCCATAACAATAACACGTATTCATAGGGTTCAAACAGACAACATCTATTTTCCTTACTTGGAATAAAATTTGGAGGAACTACATACGATTCAAACATTATTGGAGGGAATTATAGCTAATCCCTCCAATATTAATACGCTACACTTGCAGTTGAGTGCAGAAAACTTCAAGCTAAAGGAAAAGCTATCCAAGGAAAAGTACGCCAATGAAATCAGCAGAAAGGCAATTATTGCGGAAGTGGAAGAGAAGCTGGATAAGGGTGCAGTGTTTGCCGATGCAGCACATGCCAGAAGGGAAGTCCTACAGCAGGAAATCCTTGAGAGTGGAATTCTGTCAACAACCACCCTCCCTCCTCATACTCCAGGTAAATTGATTGAGTAAATTGATTGGTATAGCTACACTGTACATCTCTAAGGCTACCGTTGATGACCGTACATGGAAGCCTGTAGTCTGGTTCCCGTCCCACTGCAGTATAGGACTGGGGGTGGGAATGGCCTGGGAATGAGGCAACATATGAATTGTCTCAACGAGTAATAACCAAAGTTGTTTTTGTTTACAGTTGAAAAGCTCACTGCGGCATATATGAAGGGGCTTATCATGGAGCACAGTGTTCGTGCCAGTGCAATTCAGGTTGCCTTTGTTGGTCTACCGTACTCCGGCAAAAGCACTCTTTTACACAACCTCTTACACCCGAGCAGAGATGCTGCTTGTAGTGGATTATCTGTGCTTGAAGCTGTCAGACTTCGGGACAAGGTAGTCGGCGAATGTGAGTGGTTGCCAGCCACAAAGTTTGATGCTGTTTGCTGTTCACTGGCAGTAGCTTTGGCCCAAGTGTTCATGAAAAAGGGACACCGTATACTTCCTAACCAGCTGAGCCGTGTAGAACTCTTTGGTGACCCTGCTATTGATGCACACTTCAGTAATGTGTTAGCTGCTGTCGTAGATGTCATGCAGCATGTCGAGCAATGCGATAAGCTAAAATGCCTTTCAACAGCCTCATTGACTTTCATAAATCTGTGGGACTTAGGGATGAACAAGGCTCTTTATGAGTTTATTGGTGCAGCAGCATCTATTGGTAAGATCAAAAACCTCCTTCTGGTAGATGTGTTAGACCTGAGTCGAGATCCTCAACGCCTTGAACAAAAGCTAGACATGGGAGATGAAGAATTGTATGGCAAGCATTGCAGTGATCAGAATTGCTCTGAACTCTTTCGTTTGCGTACAAGCCTTGCTTACTACATTCTCATGATACTAGGTGCGAAAGAAAGCACGCTTACCTCTCAGTCAGCAGTGCTGGTTGGAACTCATGCTGATAGGTTTGCTGAAAATGAGGATGGCCTTAAAGAAGCAATTGAGAAGGTTCAGGTAGGTGTAAAAGCCAGAGCAAGTGATTACGGTCTTCAAGATGTCATTTGCCCAGGACTAATTCCAGTTAATGCCAAAAACCCAGAAGATGCTGCAATAGTCAAAGATAAACTTGACAGTTTGATTGATGAAGGTCATCGCTTTGAAAAAGATATCCCTCTATCATGGATTTTCCTCAGAACAACATTGTACTCTACAAAGCGTCTTTTCATGTCAAGAGCTGAAATCCTTAAGCATGCCTACAAGTGTGGTCTAAAAGACGAAAATGAACTTGACGAATTTTTAGAGCTCTTCAAAGATTGTGCCAGCATTATATACTCTAGTAGCAAAGAAATCAGAGTACTCCATGAAAATGTTGTGCTCAACCCAGCAGAATTTATTCGAGGCCTTGACTCACTGTATTCCATAAACCACGAAGACTTAGTGATACCTGAGCTTGTAAAACCACATCTTCAATTGTTAAAACATGGATTCATAACGCCCAAATTAGCCAAGTATATTTGGAAAGATGCCCAGAAGTGTGAATTTTACATTAGAGTACTGCAGGAGTTTGGGCTCATGACAGATGTGCAGCACACGGCTGTCCTAATTTCTGAGTCTGTTGGGCTTACTCGAGATATAGTACAGGAACTCAACGTTTCAGGAGCCTTCTTTTTGCCAACTTTGCGATCAGAGCCGTATCCAACGAAACCGGACAAGAATGATTCCAAGGTGCTAATTGTTAGAGGAGACTCTTTTCTGAATGCACGGATGGTGTTCCATAAACAATCTACTCTTGTAGACTACTTCAGCAGTGAATACCCAAACAATGTCAAGCTGATTGTGGGAAAAGAGGATGTGTATTATAATGCTCTGCACCTCCAGTGGTGGGAGAATGGAAAACGACAAGCAGACGTTCATATTCGTCTTCATGGAGTATACGGGTCGATAGAAATTCAGCCTTTCTCAGATGATCAAGAATCTGTCATGGTGATGTGTTACAGTGCAATAAGGACTGCGGCTGTAAATGTATTAGGCAAAGATGATCCAAACTTCAAGCTGGGATTCATTTGTGAAAAATCAAAGGAAACGGACTATCCCGATGGATTGCATTTTGCCAAATTTCACCATTTGGACATGACAAAGGGGGATTTACGTTGCAAAAGGTGTGATCAGACACTGCCAATGACTGCAGAAAGAAAGTTGTGGAGGAATGATCTGTGGTTGGTAAGTAATACACAGAAGCTTATAGGAACACCAACTGTCCACATAACACCACCATCACACACTGCTAATAAATATTGTGTATGAATTACACTCGCATCCAATGATTATACACAACTGTACATGTAGTTGATTAATGCAAACAATATCCTGTTTTCTTATGCAGGGCCCATATGAACGCTCACGCTCAGGTAAAATGCAAGCAAACCCTGCCTAATATAGCCAAGCCAAATACTGTCACCCTAACATATTTTTCTTTAATTATTTCCAGATTCACTGACTGAGGTGGAGCTGAGTAATATTGCGAAAGATCTTCTGCCCCTGAGAAACCATGAGATTGTCGATCTTGCACACGTGCTTCAGTTTAGCGAACCAGATATAGAGAGAGTGATGAAGCAAAGCAGTGATGCCCATGACCGCTTGCTCATCCTGCTGCATGACTTTAAGAAGAGATGTCCTGCAACTCGATATGGTACTAGACGCTGCCTAGCCAAAGCATTGATGGAGTGGGGTCAACTATCTGTTGCACTTCGACTGTATCCAAGAAGTAAGACCTTATTGTAGCTATACCAGCTGACAACAATATTCACTAAATCGAAACGGTAGCCACAGGTAGGTATGTTGAAACAAGAGAGAAACTACGTATAGCTAAAATTGCCTTTCCTAACTTACTCTACTTGGTACACAAGTGTTACACCGTAGCTATAATAGAAGCGTCGGTTCCATGCATGATCTTAACCTCTTATCTCACAAGTGAGTTAAAACGTATACCTTATATGGCGTTACTCTGCTATCACAATAACTTTGCTACGTATGTGTGTATGTATATATGCAGTTATTGTTGAACAAGAAGCTGCTCACAGTGACCCTCTCACGACCGGGGAATTAGCTGTCATCTCTCAAAGCATCAGTGACTGGCCAGAATTGGCACGAGATTTGAACCTGTCTGAGGACGAAGTTCACACTGTGTTCCAGCAGGAGACAGGGAGGCCAAGCGAACAGTGCCAACACATGCTGAGCTACTGGCTGGAATGTTTGGAGAGAAACTCTATCGCACAACAATCACGTACTTTTCTCACCAGTGCACTAAGGAAGCAGGGGTACTCAGGATTGGCAGACATTCTTGAAACAGGGTAACTATCATTGCGCTAGCTGAGAAGGAGATGCTTGTTGCTGTAACTGCCGTTCAAGCTGCTGTTTTGGATTGCGTTGCTCCACTCCTGCATGGGCCACTTGCATATACCAGTAGCCTTGATCCACTATAGGGCCTACGTATGAGTTCAGATTTGCATTGATTTTGAAAATTGTCAGGCTCATATTTCATACTGCAAGGAGTTATACTGGTAGCTACGTAGAATGAGCCTACTCAAAATTTTCTGGTAACACTGATACATATTGCATGGGGTATACAAAAGCAGTTACATGACATTACATCCGTGCTTCTAATTGATCAGTCTTCTACATGTAGCCATTCTATTCTCTCTGTATACCCACAGGTCCACCGACATGTTTCTGAAGTAGCTGGGCTGCTGATATACTGGAACATGACAGCGCTTGTTAGTGGCCAAAGCTTCCTTTATAACTTCGTTCTGAAATGAAACAGATCTGCAATCAGACTGGAAGCATAGACTAGACTTCGACGTTACACCAAAAGAAAAAGTAGCTGATGCTACCTATAGCTGATGCTCTTAATCCTTTCTTTATATAGCTAAGGGTTTAATTTTACCCAGTTGATTTTAATACATCCTGTAGTTATCCAGCTTTCCATAGTACTAAATAAATTTTGTAAACTACTAATGAATCCTCTCTTCTGACATCATTACCAACACCAATCCTTGAAGTTTAACCCATTGCACCCCGTAGCAGCCAAATGAGCCCAGAGGATACCCATAAGCCCATAAGAATTTATATAGGGGGTTTAATATTAATACTTTGTACATGTTCCTCTGCTTCTTTAAGCTGTTTGCAGTAGTAGGTAATGAGTTAAGTCCACCAGTAGCTCAGCCTCATTCTATCCCAAGTCCATGCCGTTTTCCATTGCACAAAGAGCACTGAAAAGATGGGCAGGGGCTTGGGAACGAGGCTACCATTAGCTAGGCTAGATCTTAAGATTTCCTTGTACTGTAACGAGAGTAACAAAAACTATATAAGGAGGAGATGTAGCTATAGGATAGCAGAATGGCAAAAAACGGAACGATTACGGTATAGCTATACTATTAGCTATTGGAATGATAGCATAACAGTTTGTGAAATGATATGTACGGGTGCATGGTTTCCATATGCTCTTTGCTGCTCCCTATTATTACACTCCTGGTATAGGAAAAATTGTGCCGCGTAATGTAATCTAATCCAATCTAAACTAAATAATTAAATAATAAACGTTTGACTATTTCGGAATGGCCTAGAAAGATTCTGACTAGCTACACCGTTGTGATCGCTATGATGCAGTGACACAAAATCAAAATAATTGTGCTGAAACTCACCTTGGTGGTAGAGATATGAGCGCTTTTATCTCGCCGTTGGCCGCCATTGCTCGAGCGCTCTCTTCGACTTCCGGTGGCAGTACCGTTCTTAGGAAAGCCACACGAAGATTCTGACCACACGGCCGTGATCGCTGTCGTTCACTGACGCTTGCATGCCATAACTCACCGTGCTGGCTTAGTTGTGAGTGCTGTAATGATGTCTTGTCTTCCTTTTGGTCGCCATTGCTCGCGATCGACTGAGCCACGTGGAATGTGCATTAATTGGAACGAATTGCAATAATTAGCTTCGCTACAGCGAGGCGATCGCGCGCGGTGTTGCAACGGCTACCAGGAGTGCGGTTGCCCCTCGGTCACAAATAAACTATTTATCATGTAAAATTGATCTCCAGGGGACAATTAATCTAGCTACATAATATTATCAGATTTAAATGAAAGGCGGCCTATATACTGCAATGCTGCAATAGAATAATATAGCTTGCTACTTTTCCAGCTGTTCTTTTCCAGCTTGGATGGTTTAAAGGCCATTTTAACAGTCAGAATGCTGCCATCTATAGCTAGACACTCAGTCTTGTTCCCTGATAGACCATAGAGTGTCTTTCAAGATAGTGCATTTTCATGCCCTACTCAACAATAGCCACCAGCCTGCACGGGATCTCACTGATTAATTGGCAAAGAATGAACTGTAATAGCATAAACCTACACACTCTCCGCCAATAGAACGCTACGCCACATTCTGCCCTGCGTTCTTTTGATGTCACCAGACAGACTGTGCAACTGTCCCCCCCAGACCACTCCCGATCAAAACATGGTTGGATTCAGAGGCCTGTAGCTCCAACCTGATGGGGATGTCACCCCCATATGTAGGTATCACAAGAATCCACAGTGAACGGGCAATCCTGTGATGTAGGTCCGGTATTTTTAGCTGCTCCCGTTCTCCGGATATCGTCGCTCAAACATCACCAATAATTACCCTGTTTAGCCCGCCCCTATTTCAGAGGTTTATAGCGCAAAAAGTCTGGGGTCTTGGGAGGGGAGAGGTAGATTTTCTTGAAGGCATCCATCGCCGCTTTGAACTGTGGCTACCTCCAGCCGACAGCGAATTCACAACGAAAGAACAGACGAAGCCAACTTGCCTGGTTTCCACGTGGGTAGCGTCCGTCACATTACTCCGTTCACGATCTCTTGAAACTCAACGTGATCCGGAATTTCTGCATGCGCATCGCGTGTTCGTTGCACGTGAGCCCCACCCCCTTTGTAATGTTCTCACTCGCTAACTTACATAGCTGCGATTGCTAGTTGAGCGTGTAAACCTCTCTGGGGTAGGGTGCGGTTGGACCTGATCTTTCTCCGCGGCCAGGGTTTTCTGACAATTGACAAAGTAAGTCTGGAGCCCTTTGACACACTGAAAACAGTTGAACCCCTCACTTCAGAGTGAGATTGGTAACAGTATCTCCAAACAAGAGGTCGATTTATGTATACTAGGTGCATGAGATAATCTGCCAAGGCCTTTCTTTGTCAATCTCATCGTTTGTTTGGTGAATCCATTGGGTCGTTTTCACTATATAATTATGGCCCTTCTGGGTAGACGTTTGCCTTTCCACAGTTATCAGAATGGTACTAGATGGTAAGATCAGTTGATGAAGCGCATCAGCAGTTTCTTCCAATAATGTGAGAGAAGAAATCAATGGGCTTAATGGAATGTCTGGTAGGGGGTTGAAGCTGTGTGTGTGTGTGTGTGTGTGTGTGTGTGTGGGGGGGGGGGGGGGGGGGGGGGGGCACTGAACTGCTATCAGTGCTATAATTATGTGAGCTACCCGACACAGACTTGAAATAACTATACTGCATGGACGGATCAAAGGTACCGGTAGCAGTCCATAAGTCAAAGACTGCCGCCTATGCTGTCTGCGCATGCCATAGAACATACGCTCTAACTACCCAATTATAGAACATGAAACTGGCAGGCATTAAAGGCACTAATTCAATTAAGTAGTGTATAGTACGTTGGCCACACAAACTAAATTCATGGATTCTCAGGCCTATATCCAGTTGACTATTTTTGTTCAGTGAAACCTGCCTTAGTGGTCACCAGAATAAGGCGGTCACCTCCAAATTGCAGTCAGCTTGGGAAATTTGAGCCCATAGTCTCCATACTTTACTGTTCTTCTATAGCGGTCACCTGCGTAATGCGTAATGCGGTCACGTTGCTCCACCCCAAGCACGCTATAGCACACTATATTATTATAACACACTGCCAATAACGGCCACCAAGTGCACACGTGCGTTGCGTACGTGCGAGCATGGTTACCAGGATGGGCTCACATGGCACCTTCTGCTTCAGTTTAGCAATAACCCATCTCTCACGATACAAAATAACCCTTTTCTCTCGGTGGAATAAACTTTCTGAAGCCACAAGGAGCCAAGCAATAAGCAACTAGCTATTGGCTTATACTGATTTCTGCTTTACATGGAGGGGCTTAGCCCCCGCTCGTACACAGTTGGTGGGGCTAAAGCCCCTCCAGCCCCCCTGTTCCGCTGCCTATGCTCGTGCCCAGCCGGAAACACCTGTGGAAAATCCGCCTGGTAACAATTGGCAGTATTCTTGGCATTGCGGCGTAGTGTGGAATGTAATCAAGGCGTTATACATCACTTTCATCTAGCAACAGTCACTAGGCCTATATTTGCGTAGTACTGTAGTCTCATGCCTAGTGGAAGCACGGCCATCAAAACTGACAATACAGCGTTTCTATTGGCACACTTAAATTCTCCGTGAGTTGTGGAATGTTTTAATGAGTATCAAGAAAACTGCCGGTTGTTACCAGACGGATATTCCAAAGGTGCTTCCGGCTGGGCACGAGACTAGTGTTTCCTATAAACCACTCAATGGCTAGCCTCATTCCCAGGCCTCCACCCAGATTTATCTCGCAGCCTGGGTTTTCTCCACGGCTGCGAGATAAAATCGGCATGGGTGGAGGCCTGGGAATGAGGCTACTCAATGGCAGCATGTATGTACTGTAGGTAGACTAGACAAGTGTATAGTTTCCTGTTTACAAACTGTGAATGAGGTTATCAGTTATACAGTTATGAATTCAGTTATCAAGGGAGTAATTGCTGAATTCCTTTCTATGGAGGTCACTGCATTAAACGTACCATATTTCCACTTCACATGGATCTTTGAAGCTTCTGCCTTCACAAGTGCTATTGCGAACTGAGTTGTTCTAGATGTGAGTCCTTCAGTTCACGAACACTCTTCATTCAGAAGTCTGACAAAATTATCATTGTGTTAGCGCAGTGCAAGACTATCATCTCACATCAGTTAAGGCAAGCTCACTACAAAACAGCGCCCGGCGCATAGTATTTGCACTTCCTGTACAAATGTTTATACAAGGACACTTAGCTTGAAAAGACTCAAGAGGGTGTGAAATTTCATCAAAGGCGTGCTGGTCTCGTGATTTGTGGTTTACAGCGTTCCACAATGCCAATTGGCTAGTTTGGCCGGCTGGAAGCATGAAATAGCGAACCGTTCGTGCGAGTTCTCGTTTACCGCTACCAAATCTTCATGGATAGAGGCCAGTTTTTGGTAAGAGATCCTTCCAAGCCTGTACATTCGAATACTGGGTGAAAAATTTGTCCTACTCTTTCCTGGTAAGAACAGAGCCATCGTGAATACTTAATTAGGCGGTATTTGGACGCTAATTTTAGCTATTTGCTGGTGTATCTCCCAACAACAAGGAACAGCGCAAATTTTTCACTTAGATAACGGTAGCGCGTACCGTAAGCTTTCGAATGATATATAATTTGGCTATTTTAGGTGCATTTTGGTTGCGGTAAACAGAAAAGTAGCGGTTAAGGACAGTCATAATTAGTGGATTGTTTACCGGGAACAATTATGTCACCATGGCAACTAATGTATTCAATTTCATTGTACACTTGTTTACTAATGATTCATGGGTACCAGCTACTCTAGATGTAAAGGTATCTCAGATAATGCAGCATTCTTCTGTGGTTGTTTTGCTCCATCTTGACTTCTATGAATCCGTGAGCTTGCCTTAACTGCTGTGAGATTGTGTTAGCGCAGTGCAAGACAGTTGTATGCCTCAGAGGTCTTGGCTCCCTCGACATAGCTCCTGTCTCTGATGCACCAACAGACATTGCCATTGCATCTAATCAAAGTTCAATATTAATTTTGACCAGCAAAAAATGATACTAGGTAGGTAAACTTGGAATGAGTAGTGATCTGTTTAACATGCAAGTCATCTAGTCTAGAGCCTGGGACCGAGGCTACAAGTCATCTACATATACCAACGAAATGGGCATGGCTTGTTATTTTGTTATGCTGACTATGTTGAAATGTTACCATAGTATTTAGGTTATGGCTACACCCACTGGTACCATGGCCATCCCTGAGTATGGAATTGTATACTTTGCTGGCTTATGTGGTTCAAATCAGCACATGAATGCAACACACATTTCATTCTTCACCTGCTGGTTTCCTGGGTGAAGTCTGGGTAGAAGACTATTAAAGCTAATGTCAGCGATATTTGAAATGTAAGTTCAGTCGTATGACTCATGATCAATCTCTCCGCTGTTCCAGATATTGATCAAAATATGGTGACAGAATGAGCTTGACATCCCCGGTGTGCACTTTCTGAAGGCCAGCAGAAGTTGCTGTGTTGTCTGGTGTTGTTCTTACCCTACCTCGCTGATCAGACCCAGCACTAAGCTTGTTTAACCCTTCAAGATGGAGGTGAATGACAAAGCTGCATATGAGTGTCTCAGGAGGAAATACGACTACCTGACGTCCACGCTACAGCCTCATGACATTCTACCCTCCCTGTTCGCCAGTGGACTAATCTCACTAGTGCAAAAGCAAGAAATTGATTGTGCCATGCGCGAGAGAGGTCAAAGTCAGGGGTCTATGAAGCTACTTGATATACTCATGGGCAATGGGAGTGAAGGAGCCTTCCAGAAGTTTCTGGACATACTCCAAAAGCAATCTCATTTGAAATACCTTGAGCCTCAGCTTCAAAGTGAGTTCAAATTCATATTTAGCTCATCCTGAACATCTTGTGCAGCCATTGTGTTATGTATTGTCCTACCTGCAAGATACTTAAACTCTGCAGCTAGCCAGCTTTTCACTCCCACGCTGCTAATAGTGGTAAGATAGGGATAAGAAGCCTATTCTGGAGCCATATTGACCAGGAAAACAGCTTTGTATCTGAGAGAAGGGGAAAGGAGGAAAGGGTGGAGGGAGGGAGGAATTGGGATGTGCATTTGTACCATAACTCCGCTCTGAGTTGCAAATGCACTAATAACACCATACGGTACATTGCATTTTGCTTCAGTATCAGTGCTAATCATTGTGTTCTCAGGTGAGTATGAGCGGCAGCAGAATTCACTCCGAGAGCAGACCAGAGAGCAGCAAGTGACGATAGGTGAGGTGTTGGCATATCCAGTGGAAGTCTATAGTGCGCACCCCATAAATTTTAATCCTCTGGGTTGTCATCACAGTGATCCTTCCTATCAGCTACTTTCTCCATATTCTGTATGATGATATATAGCTAGAGAGAAGAGTGAATTTTAATTGCTTTAAAACTGCTGCTGGAGAGCGAAAGCTGGGGCATGCAGTGTCCGGAATCCCCTAGAGAGCTAATATTAATCTTAGCTCTCTTATATATGTAGCTATCTTCACAAGAAGATAGCTACCGTAGTTGCCGATTATTTCGCGTGCCAAAAATTTCGCGGTCTAGCCACTTAACGTGACACACAAATATTTTGCGGTGGGAAATTTTCGCTGATTACTTCCGCCGAAAAAAAAATTCCGCTCGTAATAACTTACTATTGACATGTGCGATCGTGCTGATGGAGCGATTGAACTGTGTATGCGTGGCTACCACGTCTACAGCAAAGCAACTGCTGGGGAAGAGCTACTGTGTGAGCGTGAGCCCAGGAACACGAAGGACAGTAGTTGTTATGCCTAGCGCTAGCTGTGGAAATATATTTCGCGGGTTTAATATTCGCGCTCTTACTTCATCCGCGAATACCGCGAAAATTTCCCCACCGCGAAATTAACTGCAACTACGGTACATATATAAGAGAGCTAAGATTAATATTAGCTCTCTTATATATGTAGCTATCTTCTTGTGAAGATACCTACATATATAAGAGCATAAACATGTTTCCATAAATATAAAAAAATTAAAAAAAAAAAATTGCCTACTGTTGGAATTCCCTACTGGCCAGAAATCTCCTCCCTTCACAAGTGCTCTGTTAGCAACTTGAAAAGGAGGCAATATGGACTCAGAAAAGCTGCCGCTGAAGACAAATAAAGCTCATTGTCTAACTCAACATTGTACTACAGTGATGACGCACTTGAAAGGTGCCGACCACAGTTTATATAGCATAACCTGCTACCCGTCGTCTAACTACCCTACACCCGTCGTCTAACTACCATACACCCTTGTCAGCACAAATTAGCGTACACAGAAGCCACTTTAGTATACTCAGCAAGTGCACTTAGAAGCTAGCCTCGTTCCCAGTCCCACGCCCAGCTTTTCGTCGCTACTTAGTTACCGTACTAAGCAGCGACGTAAAGCTGGGCGTGGGACTGGGTACGAGGCTACTTAGAAGCCACTGTAGTACAAGCCAGTTGTACAACCAGCTGCGGGTACCTGTGAAAGCCGGAACGCGGAACGGAAGTAAAATGCGGGCCGCGCGCTGTCATCACCGTACGCGCAGGGCGTCTTTATTCACTGGACTGGACTCACCAAGATGCCTTTTTCAGTGTAGGACAGAAGCTAAGCATACTTATTTATTCGCTAAAGTTGCTTGCATAGCCTGCTTTCGTGTCTTCCCTCGAGTCGGTAGCGCTAGCGGTCAAAGGTCGCGTGCATATTTAATGAGCTCCAGCAAAATGCGCTTCAGTCAGTCGTGGATGATAGAGGAATATTATTTTCTGTTTTCTATGCTTCAGCAAAAGACTGGAGTTCGATGTCTGCGGTAAATAAATGCTCTTCTAATCTTTTCATTGAAGCTCATTAAAATAATATGCACGTGACCTTTGACAGCTACCGACTCGAGTGAAGACACGAAAGCAGGCTATGCAAGCAACTTTAGCGAATAAATAAGTATGCTTAGCTTCTGTCCTACACTGAAAAAGGTATCTTGGTGAGTCCAGTCCAGTCCACCAGCCCAGTGAATAAAGACGCCCTGCGCGTACGGTGATGATAGCGCGCGGCCCGCATTTTACTTCCGTTCCGCGTTCCGTTCCGCGTTCCGTTCCGCGTTCCGCGTTCCGGCTTTCACAGGTACCCACCAGCTGCTGTGGTTTATCAGGAACACACTCGGCTGTTATTCAATTAGAAAGCCTCGGCTGCGCCTCGGCCTCTAATTGAATAGCAGCCTCGTGTATTCCTGATAAACCACAGCAGCTGGTAGTATAACTATAACATCACCTATTAACAAAGTAGCAAATAGATTGTAGATTATTATTAACGAGCGTTACCATGGTAACATGCATGTACATAATTGGGTGGGGTCAAAGTTTAATTAACTTTATTATCGCTTTTGCGGTACGAAATCGTGTACAAGTATTAGTTATCACCTTATCTTGAGTGCAACATGCTAGATATTGCACGAGTAGTAATTAGTGGTCGAGGGCGCAGCCCGAGACCACTAATTACGTACGAGTGCAATATCTAGATGTTGCACGAGAGATAAGGTGATAACTAATTTGTTGCATGGCAATAACCATGGCAATGAGTGATGTCACATAGCTACAGTAGTAATTTCCATAAAATTCAATTTTACTATCAAAGCAATTAAGTGATGAGTAACCACAGTGCAATATATGATATATTGCACTGCAATATATCAAATACTGGCATTCTGAAGCTTTGATGTTGTATGGCTTCATGCAACAAATGCTAAGAAAACGGACACCAATGGAATCAGCACAACATGAAGAAGCATGAATCAACTGGAAACGCTGCACAGAGATAAGCCCTCGAGGGATACGAACGGATTTGCGCCTATGTAAGCATAAGCGACTAATATTTTAATAATGACATTCCTCGAATAGGAAGTGCGCTTCAATTGGAATTATAGCTGTTTTCCACTCTGTATGATCGAAAACGGCAGAGTTTCTGAAAGAAGACTGCAGCGCTTAAGAGCGAGTACCTGGGACGAGAGTTGAACCTGCGCCTAACAGCGAATAGGCGCCTATAAGTGAGATGCGCCTAATAACGCGCGACTACGGTAATTTAATATAGCTAATTATCAACTTAGCTACTTCGCACTCCAAGTTGAGTGTTTCCACCCTGCATCATCTCAAGCAAACATAGATGAATGCAGAGAGCAACTAAAAGTTCCGAGATGGGTAGGTTTTCGTACACGCAAAAGCTGTTGAAGTTTCACTATCATAGGCGTGACGCTCGGTATTCACTTGGCAGCCCTAGTGCCCACACCAAGCGCGGACGAAGACAGCTCTTTCCTACACTCAAACGCCATTCATCACAGTCCAAAACAATCGACCAACAGAAGAATGATCCTTTGCTGTGCCGCGAGGTATAGTCCGCGGATCAATAATGTAATTCCGTAATCTATCCGCTTACGGATTGTCACTGGACTACATACTAGGCTGACCACCAGTGCAGGCATCAGTTGCAACAGGTAGCTCTCCAGCAGTAGTAAGATGAGCACTGTGGCTAGTGTTTGATGCTAATTGCTAGCCTCGTTCCCAGGCCATCTGCCGCTTCGTTTTTAGTCGCATACGTGACCTTTGAACCCCTGTCAGATAAGCTTGCAGAAGCCAGCTTTATCTGATGGGGGTTCAAAGGTCACGTATGCGACTAAAAACGAAACGGCAGACGTCCTGAGGCTAGCTTATTGCCACTGCTGACATTAGAATTGCATGTGTGCTTACTACAGACCAGCTGAAAGCACTGAAGCACATGTGACTGATGAAAATCAGTGGGTTGGATGGTCAAACACTTTGTTTAGATTTGTGATCCCTGTATTTTTCAGGTCCTCCTGGGACACCTCTCACCTCGGAACCTGCCACTGTGACCACACCCTCTCACCAGCCCACACCAGCACACAGAGGTACATACAATAGTAGCAATCATTAACTAAAACTCATGAATATTCTAGCTTACAAGCCTTCACTTGAACCCAAACCACACTACCAGGGAACATCACTAATGATATTCATGAGATTCAACACAACTTCCCTCCAAACAGCCGACTGAAGGCAATCTTGCTCATGACTGCTATACACGGGTAGCTACCTGAAAATGGCTCATTGCTTATTCTTGAAGCTGACAGACAATCTGAACCTCAGCCAAAGCTGAAGGCTTTAAGGTTATGGGATCCCCGTGCGGTGGGCGTGGCCAGACAATTTGTTCAACCCCATTTTTCTCGCACAGAAAGTAAGCTGGCGAAATCAAACTTACTTGACATAAAGCAGAGAGGGTAGTCAACATGCAGACCAAACAGCAGCTCACACTGTAGCGATTCCAGCAAACTATTCACCAAAAATCTTCAGTGCGAAGACCGCCAGCAACTCAATTCTACTGTAGGGAGACACGCCATAGGAAGCTCTAGGGTGGGACGGAAGTGTTTTGTGGCTAGGTTGAACTGTCTTCGAAAGAACGACCCTTGAGTACAAATAACCGCCATCTTGATTCCCGTCTTTGGAATACAGCGTCGAATAACTTCGGAACGGTCATCAGCATTTATAAAAACGCTTCGTCCAGCCCTTTCTATACTGTTCGTGCCTATTTCAACACGGTCTTCCAAGTCCAAGTCGGTTCAAACGGCTTTGTTTTTGGTGACAAAAAAACTATGAAATAGCGCTTAATTAAGTATACGGTGTGCGTATCCGCGTGCAGGGATCCCGTAACCTTAATGAGATTTGTTTACCCCAATTTGGACAGCAATGCCACTCATGAGTCCCAATTTAGGGCTACTGATATTCATGATCCCGGTTGTTAGGGTTTGTGTTAGGATTTGTCATTGCACTAACCTTAATTTCCTGTAATTTACAGGGCACAATTTATCCCCTACCAGGAGTGTAACTATTGGCGTCATGCAACTTTCAGCTTGTACGTCACTTCCAGCATATTGTCCTTGGGACTTAGGTTATGCACCAGCAGAAAGGGTGGGACGGGGAATGGTAGGTGGGTTTCAGCACCAGGCCGAGATAACATGGCTGCTTCTGGGTTTGGCTGTAGTTGGCACTGGGTGGGCCATTCATCCCCTCCTTTTCAAAATCTCCGAGGCTCAAAATCTCAGGAACAGTTTTGTAAAAATTGCATGTCTGCTCTATCCCTGCATATGGAGTCTTCCGAGTCTATGATAATGTTCATGGTCGTTTGCAGGCATGCCCTGGCAGGATTCACCGCTGGGTATTGGAGAACTGCGCACGCTTCCGGTGGATGAGTCGTGGTATATCTTGGGACAGGCTTTGGGTGTTAGTCATGAAGAGCTTGATCGCATTCAGCGCAGTGAAGCAAACCCGTTCAAATGCAAGACAAAAATGCTCAAAACATGGATCCATGGAGACCCAACATCATCTTGGGGTAAAGTTGTTGCAGCACTGGAGAAAATTGGTAGAAGTGAGCTAGCAGCTGAACTTCGATATCAGCATGGCATTGGAGCTGACTCTGTTTCTTCAAGCTCTGGATACTCAAGTACAGAGAGCAGTCTTTTACAGAACAAGGTGATTGAAGAAGATCTAGACGAAATGCATGGTTTGAAACATGTCAAACTAAGAATGGTGAGTGATTTCATGCATAATTATTGTGCTTAGACTTGTTCCCAGGCTCCCCCCCCCCCCCCCCCCCCCCCCAGCTTTATGGTACCTGAAGTACTGGCCAGGGCATGGGAATGAGGCTATTGAATGCATTAATCATTTCGACAAGATGCATGGCAGTAAATACCTGCACTCTGTCCAGATATTCCCAAGTACAGTCCATACAAATGTCATTCCCATTAGATGGATGAGACCGCTGCTGCTGTAGCACAGCCATTGCGATTTCAGGGAGGACAATCTGGAGTAGCTGTCATCACTGAAAATTATCAATTTCTTCTTGAGGAGCTTCCAGGACTTGAACTAGCACAGTCGTTGCATTCCAATGGAATACTTTCTGAGTCGAGTTTTGAGAAAATTGTTTCCAGACGAACAACAAAAGAAGCAAATGAACTTATACTTGAGGGTGTACAAAATGCAACGCTGCAGTCCGAGTCAGCCTTTGAGCAGTTCCTGAGAGTGCTCCAGGAACACCGAAATTCTGCGTACATTTTGAAAAGACTTTGTGAATCTGTGGAAAGAAATGAAACTCTGTCTGATGAATTGGAGATCAAATCTTCACTGACGCCCACCTCATCCAGACTCCAGATGAAGCACACCAATGATCCAAGAAGCAGTAGCAGCTCCTCTGGCTACTCCTTCCATTGCGCAAACTCTGGGGAACCCGTAAGTCAGTTGTGCTCTTCGAATTCGACTACTTCACTCAGTACAAGATTTTGTACACCTTCGAACGGTTCTCAACTTTCAACTGTCTCTCAGTCTAAAAAAATACCAGCAAACTGCTTACATGCTAGCTGTGCAACAGAAAGCAAGGTTAGTACTGCCAGAGTAACTAGCCTGAGATTACTTGGCTACTATTCAAGCTTGGTGTGCAAACGAGGCCTATTCATACCACATACTGCTGACTTGGCTTACTGTTTAATCATGTCCAACAATTTCACTCAGGTTGATGACAGTGCAGAACTACAGCACAAAATGAATCAGGTTACATATGCACATCCTGTAGCATGTGTTACGATGAACAGTTGTGCCTAAAAGTGTACTGTTAATTTTGCTGCTGTACTTGTATGTGTTGTTCATCTAACCAGGCCTACCTGGATGCTGTTCTGAGAGGTGATGCGGTGTCCGTGAAAAGGTTGCTCCAGAATGGAAGTATTGAAGTTGATGTACCCTTTAAAGTAAGACAAAGTTTGGATGTTGTTGATCATGAATGCTATTATAAGTACACAGCAAATTCATAGCAATATGTCGGCATGATAAAGCGAGGTTACATGTGGCATTAGAGTAGCTAACTATGCAGATAGCATCAAAGTCCTCACAAGAGCCGCAAGTCTGCTCAGGATGCTGCTGTATGGGTGTCATTGAATTCAAAATAGGAACACAGTTATCAGGAGCTAGTGCATGATTACATAATATTGCGGCGATGATGTCATCTTGCAGCTATTCAAATGCATGTTCATAGTTTGCTGGTGTATTGGACATCCAATGCAGAGTGGGATGACGGCTCTCATGCTTGCCTCAGTTGAGAACAGTGTGGATGTTGCCAGCCTACTGCTGAGACATGGTGCATCAGTTCAGACAACGGATGAGGTTTGTACTTGTGTGTGTACATGTACCCATATGAAATCTGTGCTCGACGTGGATCAAAATAATGTGACTTCATACTTACAGTTACATGTTTCTTATTGTTATATCATGTCCTATAGTAACCATGGTAACCAGGTTGGCACATGTATATATGAATGAATGAATGAAAGATTTTTTTGTCACACCCCATGGGCAGCAGGCCACATTTGGCCCATGAGACAATTTACAACACATATACTATGCATTTAAATTGATTACTGTTTAATTCTTGTTCTGGTTCTGTAAGCTATGGGTGTTGTTGTCCTAATAGGTGTCCATTTCCAGCTATGCATAGTGTTGCCATATCTGACAGACAGGCCAGGAATTCCTTCCTTTTCTTTATATTTAGCCTGTCTAGCAGCCCTTATAGGAAGCTCTTCATCACTTGATTCTTCAGAGTCTTCTTTTACACCTGCCCCAGGTTTCCTCTTTCTCTTCTTCTTAACTACTGGAGTCCAGCCTTCTTGTCCATCTTCATCAAAATACTGGACCCCAGGAACACCATCACGCTTCTCATAGCTAACCGACTGACAGGTTTTCAAGTCAAACTCAGGCGAAGAATCGCATGTGTCCAAGTCGCCACTTCCACCAGGTGCTGTTTCGTTTGTAACGGCTGGCCGCGTTTGAACGAGGGGCACGCTTTCGGTCTGAACTCCCACCTCGGCGGAGACCAGCACGGACACTGCTGGAGCCTCCTGAGCTTGTGCTTGCTTAGCTTTCTTCTTCCTTCTTTTCTTTTTCTTACTCTTGGGCGAGTTCGGAGAGGTGCCATCGTTTTCACACTTCGCGCCAGCTGAGACCTCCCAGAAAAAAGACACCGAAAATCCCGAAGAGTTCTGGCGAACAGTCCAGTTAGCCTTATCCAGTCGAACACACCGTCCTTGTAACTCAACCAGCGCCGACAAAGGGAACCCAAGTTTCCCCAGCTGGGAGTAATATGCGTGAAGACCGGAGACCAACTTTTCGTTCACCGCCATCAATACGTATTACGTTTTATGATATTACTAGTCAGCCGTGAGGGCTAGGGCTATGCATAGTTTGTATCTATGTACTGTAATATCACACCTCATCAAGGCGGCATTGTTACTCATGCAATGCATGGCTCAATGAGTCGTGAAAGTCGTCCTGTACACAGTATATACTACCACCGCCCTCGAATAAATGCAGCGGCGGGTTAGCACGTGCACAAAGTATGACGACAACATGGGCACTTTGTACGCAGTTGTGGAAGACAGTCTGAGTCCTTGAGTCATCATCCCCCTCCATATGCATCCCGCGAAGGCATCTTCTTCACCATCATCCTCGTCCAGTGTGTATCGCTTTGTCGCAAAGCGACACCCAAAACGCTCAGTGCTCCAACCGCGGACGGCACTTGCTGAATCTTGCCCATTATGAGTTGTTGTTTTGTGTGGTTCTCGACCGAATTTTGTAAGAGCCATACCTTCTCACCAGCTTGTCGACACGCGGAGCTAGCTAGGGATGCTGTTTATGTGGCGTGGGCATACTTCCCAAAGTGATAAACACCGCCCTCGAATAAACGCCGCCCTCGAATTGTCAAACTGAACAATGAAATAAATAAATGCCGCGACGTCTATTCGTGGAAATACGGTATTAATTTTTCTTCCTCCACAGTGTGGGCAGACTCCACTCCACATTGCAGCCAGCAGAGGTAACTATGAGATAGTAAGACTGCTTGTGGATGCTTTCAGTGACGTCAATGCCGCTTCAAACGTGAGTCTTTCTGTAGAGAGGCAGTATACCATAGTACATAACCTAGTACATTGACGTGTGTTTAGTTCATTAGTATCCAGAGATCGATGTTGTGAGCAATGTGAGATGGCTATCCCAAGTTAGCTGCAGATTGTCTATGTCACATTGTTCATGACGACTGTGGACAAAAACTCTATCAATACAGTAAGATTTTAATGTGTGTGTGTGTGTCTCTGTGCGTGACAAAAGTGGGCAGGTGGGGGGTGGGACTGACTATAGTGACACACAACCTTGTACTTTACTGCTACCACCGAACCTCACGCGAGAAACGAAGGACAATTGATAGGGCTGGAACCTTCCAGAATGGCTGAGGCTGCAAGCGGACACAATCCAGGAGCAGCAGTGGAGCGGATGTGATCTGAGGGCAGCAGCAGAAGTGGACGCAACCGGGGCCGAGCAGCAGACTGAGGTGGATGCGATCGGGGAGCACCAGCTGAGGCTGACACGATCAGGGTGCAACGGCAGCAGCTGAGACGGACGCGATAACATCGGGGAGCACCAGCTGAGGCGGACGCAACGGGGTGCAACAACTGTATGAGCTCACTGCAACGGGTGCAAGACTGCTAACGTCAGTGAACGAAGGGGAAGTAGCTGAGCGAGCGAAGTGAGCGAGTGAAGTGAGCGAAGCTACTTGTACTGTAACATCTTGGTTGAGCAAACTATACTATTTTCAACACTTCATTTGCAGGGTAACACATCTGTACTGCTCAAGCCATCCAGCGAAGGCTTTTTAATGGGCTTATGAGCTCTGTACTCTAACATCTTGGTTGCACAAAGTGTACTGTATCTATCTTCAAACACTTCATTTTGCAGGATAACTCCTCTGTACTGCTCAAGCCGTCCAGCAAAGGCTTTTCAATAGTAGTCAATTTCTTGCTGCACAATGGAGCAGATCCAAACATTGCCAATGAGGTTGGTGCATGTACACATCTCTTGATATCAAATTAATGTAGCGTGATGAGACCATCAAGATCCTCTGTGCTGTGGCATACACAGACGGCAACTACGTGCAGACCTCGTGGATTGATGTGAGCTCCTGCCAAACCTATGACATCCACCGTTGTATACAACATAGTTATAGTTATAGTCCAGTTGTTAGGGATTTATGACAGTAAACCAATCAAGTCTGAGGTGAATCTCAATCTGTTTCCTTGCAAACAGGAAGGACACACCCCTCTAATTGAAGCTGCTGCCAAGAGCCACAAAGATGTCGTTCAAGTGCTACTCAACAGCAACGCAGATGTGACCTGCAGAACACTTGACGTACGTTAGAAGATGCACCTCTATTAAACCAACTCTAGCCAACCCTTTCTCCGAACAATCACTTTAAGTATCATATTTCAGTGTGCCCTGTCTTTGTCAGCGTCTAAACTGGCACCAATCTCATTGAGGGAGGTCGTATGGACTCTCATCTGACATCCTTCTGGTAGCATGGCAAGCCATGACGGATCTGTGCATGTCATGCAGAAAGCACCCTAACTCTTAGAACCAGCCATGCTGCGTACTAGAGCTGCTAAAGTCATTGCATTGTAGTTGTGTTAGATAGAGAACTTGAGTGTGTGTTCAATAAATAATTGCTCTACACTATTTGTGTACACAGTCATGTGCACAGTAGAACAACAGTGTAAGAGATTCATGCTCGGAGAAATATGAGTTGGCATTATCAGGTCACATCGCACACAATGACGACACCCATCAATGAATCTCTCTGTGCCTGAACAAAAGCAGTGTTGATGCAATGATTAGCTAGTATCATGCATAGCAAAACTCTTCGTTATCAGCATAATAGCAAAGTTCCATTGTGTTTGCAGTATAAATAAAGTTCCATGTGGAATACCACAAACGAATACCATTATTATGTCTGCTAAACTGCATAAGGACCTTTTACTTAAGATCATATTTGTTGACAGACTTCAACAACTGCCCTTGAGGAAGCTGTTCGGCACGACAATCCTGAAATTATCAAGCTGCTGACTGCAGCATTGTCTGAAGCACATGACAAGGTATACAGTTACTATACACATGCAGACCAAGTCGTAAACACAATCATAGATATTAGATTGTCCTGTATCGTTAACCTATTTGGAGAAATCATATGTTGATAATAAATTATTGCTGTTGTAAACAATGAAGTGTTTGTTGCGCATAATATGGCTGCATAGTATAACAATATTTGAAGGTGTTATGTCAATTTGCGTACATCTTTATTCTTTCTCGATGTTTAGAGTCGAGCTCTGTTTACGTGCAAGACGGTGGACAGTGTGAGGAGGTTGCTGAAGGGAGGAGCTAACGTCGATGAGAGGAGAGGAGACGGAGCTACTCCCTTGCATGTTCATGCTGAGAGCGGCAACTGTGATGTCGTCACAGAGCTCCTAAGTGGAAATGCTGACATAGATTCAAGAGATAAGGTACGCTTATCGATAACTACTACCTTCAACAATGTAACCCGATAATCAAACATAATATTGGTACCACAGCCAACCCACTTAACTGAATAGCATTTAGATGTCCTAGAATAATTCAATGACGTGTGGACTGAATCATGTATCCCTTCAAGAGCGCATAAGTAGATCGCCCGCCCGGAGTAAGAGCGTGTAACTTCAATAGGCGCCCGTGGTGCAGGTGGAATACATGAGTTGTACTAAAAATAGAACATCCGGTTGCACCTGAAGCCGTACGGCGGTAATTGTGAACGCGTTAGCCAAGTGTGAAAATCTAAGTGGCTAGCAATTCGGCTCCGGCTGAGCTTATTTGAACCTATAACCCACCGTGATCGTTGCTGATCATCAGATGTCGACGTCCTCCACCTCCAGGCTCAGGTAAGCACATCCACACAATTAATAACCGTTGTTGTGACTGTGTTCGAGTATAGACTAGGTTATAGCCTCGTACAGCCTGGGTACGAGGCTAACTATAGGTTAGCCTTCAGCACAGCAATAGAGCAGAGCGTTCTCTGGTAGCTGTCGCTGTCGCTTCCTGCCGTCACTTGGCTCAGAACTACACAGCTGTGCACAACAACACAGAATAATGACCACAGTGTGGCCGCTCCAGTCAATTATCACGTGGCGGAAAGAATCTCTACAAGAGTGTTTAGACATGCTATAGCTACAGAGGTTTGCATAAAGCTTGCAACAAGCCCTGCTGACTAGTGCTGAGACTGAAAAACCACAAGTCCCACCCTGTGCCATTACCCTGTACCTTAGTAGTACAATAATTTGCTTCCTACCCACTTAGCGCTTCCCGCTACTGTAATAGTCACTATGTACACAGGGTGGGACTTGTGGTTTTCCAGTCTCAGCAGTGTTTATTGCAAGCTTTATGCAAACCTCTGTATTTTTAGTACAACTCATGTATTTTGCCAGGTTTGAATTTCCCGGAAGTTACATGCTCTTACTCCGGGCGGGCGATCTACTTATGCGCTCTTGATCCCTTACAATGGTAAAAAAAAACTTAGTTTGTCTGTTTCTTGCAATCAGTGTAGAGATCAGCCTGAATGTAGCAGCTATGTCAACAGCGAAGATTAACGTACTTGGTAGACAGCTATGCAACTTCTCATGATGTAAAATCATTTTTTGCCACTCATACAACAGAAATACGGCTAGATTCTGAGTATATTTACGGCTGCGACATCAAACACTAATACAATATGTTTCTGTACCATTGCTGAATTTCTGTTTATCATTCCAAACAGCATGGCGTAACAGCACTGATGAAGGCATCCCGACATGGTCATGTGGAGGTGGTGCAGACTCTGATTGCCAGACAGGCACTCCTGGACCTCAAGAGCCACGTAAGTCAGCTTCCAGTTGAAGGGATATGTGAACAGACGGTGATGGTTACTCAATACCTTGTATAATTTGAGCCTGCAAGTTGCATGCTGTGTACACTTTCAATCTGCAGAAAGGACAGACTGCTCTGATGTACTCCATTCGCGGCCAGCACGAGAATGTCTCCGAGAAGCTCATTCTTGCTGGATGTGATGTCGCCATCAGAGATAAAGTAAGTAATTACAAGTGATTAGTAAATGGATTCATGTGTGTTGTTATACGAGAATGTTGTGAAGAATAGGATGAAGGGGAACAGAAAATAGAAAGACCCAATTGGCAACCGCTGGACATATCGTTTACTTGCTTTCACTTGCACCTAGGTTTTGGTTGCTAAGCAACACACATGTAAGGAATGGCATTACCTCTGACAACTGGCTAATGTAATACTAATGTCATATGTATGGAATTGCTCTCCTATATACGTAGAGTGGGAAGACCCCTTTGCAGATTGCACGAGAGATTCATTGTCTACAGACTGTGAACCTCATCAACAGACACCTTACACCAGCTGATTCAAACGTGAGGACCCATAAAAAATTTAATTTGTGAGTCTCCAAAGCCTGCATTATCAGTTTTTATGTTCAAAATATGTATCTACAAAATGGGAGATCATGTGATCCACCTGTAGCATATGTGTCCGTGAATGTAGCAGCTTCACTATTATGCACGTATGTCTAGCCTTGTCCCAGGCTTCCACCCCCAGCTTTTGTCGCTTGCAGTATGCAAAGCGACAAAGCTTGGCGTAAGGCCAGGGAATGAGGCTATATGTATGCTGTTGTAGTAGTGTAGTTTTTCCATCAGTATGTAGTGACAGAAAGGTCCATCCCCGCCTACAACCCCCTCCGGTCAACCAGCCCTGCATCCCGCCTCCTTCAGCTGTTCAGTTGTTGCAACGCATGGGTGCTACAGCAATCACAAGTAGCACAGATACACACACAATGGAACTCGCATATTATTGTAGAAAATGAATGGCAACCTAAAGGGGTGTGGTCAACGATACTACTCCTTGCACATGTTCAGAGATGTGACGTACGTAGCGCTTCCATATTTAACTGATAAAGAGAGGTTAGGGATGCATTATGTAATCAGAGGTATACATAGAGGTTACCTGAGACCATCCCTTCACTGCAGGATCCATTCTTGAAGGTGCTGACTTGTTACCTTGAGAAAGTGGAGGCTGCTGCATGCTGTGGAGGAACACTCCCTGAGGTAGATCTGCTTCCATATGGTTGCACTCAGTTGCAAAACAAATTAGGAAAAGCAATTTTATTCCAGACACTTTGGGTTGATGAATGAATGAAGATTTATGTTATCTCTGTTGTGTATGTATGATGTGTTGTCCATAATATGCACTTTTAGTATTTTCTTTTGAAGGGCCGTGGTTCATACGAACACAGAATGGACAGAAAAGAGCCTAGAAAGCCAGCTCCAATCACCACTGATGATGACGCTAGCACCCACAAGCAAGAATTGTCAAAAGCTTGGAGTCGCATTGCAGACTTGGAGACACGTGTCCATGACTTGACACTGCAGTCAACCATGGTGAGTTGATTCTGCATGAACTCAACTTTCATGGCTAATTAATACACTTTGTTAGAATATGTTGTTTACAGATTGTTAGATGCTTCAATTTTCTTATGCAGGAAATTCCTGAAGAAGCTGACCTCTCGTATCTCGACAGAGGAAGGCTGGAAGAAGAGCATCGAAAATTAAAGGAGCTCAAAAAGAAAGCTGAGCGCTATGCGATTGAAGCAAAGCAAACAGCCCAGCGTGTACGTACGTTGCAAAAAGAGTTATACAGAGTTGATTCACGCAGATAGTAAGAATGATCAGGTTTCTATGTTCACACTCAGAACAGTGTAACAATAATATGCACTTGTGTCTGAAATGAATAGTAGTACTTAGCCTCGTTCCCAGGCCCGAGAGAGGGAGGAGAAAATTGGGCCTGGTTTCCACTGTTTGCGCATGCGCGTAACTGAAACATGTATTCATAAGGGCATCTATTTTCCTTTCTTGGATTAAAATTTGGCAAAACTATCAATCAGAATACATGCATATGAATCAAACATTTTTGGAGGGAGGAAGGAAGAGGGAATTATAGCTAATCTATTCAATAATTATACCCCACACTTACAGTTGAGTGCAGAAAACTTCAAGCTAAAGGAACAGCTATCCAGGGAAAAGTACGCCAATGAAATCAGCAGAAAGGCAATAATTGCAGAAGTGGAGGAGAAGCTGGATAAAGGTGCGGTGTTTGCCGATGCAGCACATGCCAGAAGGGAAGTCCTACAGCAGGAAATCATCGATAGTGGAATTCTGTCAGCAACCATCCACCAACCACGTACTCCAGGTAAATTGTAATTGAGTATACACTGTACGTCTCCAAGGCTACCATTGATGACAATACAGGGAAACCTATAGCCTCTTTCCTGTCCCACTCCAGTATAGACCTGGGGGTGGGAAAGGTCTGGGAATGAGGCAACATATGAATTACCAATAGTCCCAACGAGTAGACTAATGCTGTATTAACACAAAAGATTGTTTTGTTTTTTTACAGTTGAAAGGCTCACTGCAGAGTATGTGAAGGGGCTTATCATGGAGCACAGTGTTCGTGCCAATGCAATTCAGGTTGCCTTTGTTGGTCTACCGTACTCCGGCAAAAGCACTCTTTTACACAACCTCTTACACCCGAACGGAGGTGCTGGTGATAAAATTGTTCAACAGTTTGATAATGCTTGGAATGGACTATCTGTTTTAGAAGCTGTCAGACTTCGAGACAAGGTAGTTGGCGAATGTGAGTGGTTGCCAGCCACAAATTTCGATGCTGTCTGCTGTTCACTGGCAGTAGCTTTGGCTCAAGTGTTCATGAGAAAGGGACACCGTATACTCCCTAAGCAGCTGAGCCATGTAGAACTCTTTGGTGACCCTGCTATCGATGCACACTTCAGTAATGTGTTAGTTGCTCTCGTAGATGTCATGCAGCACGTAGAGCAATGTGATAAATTACAATTCCTTTCAACGGCCTCATTGACATACATAAATCTGTGGGACTTAGGGATGAACAAGGCTCTTTATGAGTTTATTGGTGCGGCAGCATCTACTGGTCGCATTAAAAACCTCCTTCTGGTTGATGTGCTGGACCTGAGTCGAGATCCTCAACGCCTTGAACAAAAGTTGGACATGGGAGATGAAACACTATATGGTCAGAACTGCTCTGAACTCTTTCGTCTTCGCACAAGCCTTGCTTACTACATTCTCATGATACTAGGTGCGAAAGAAAGCACGCTTACCTCTCAGTCAGCACTGCTGGTTGGAACTCATGCTGATAGGTTTGTTGAAAATGAAGATGGTCTTAAGGAAGCAATTGAGAAGGTTCAGGTAGGCGTAAAAGCCAGAGCAAGTGATTACGATCTTCAAGATGTCATTTGCCCAGGACTAATTCCAGTTAATGCCAAAAACCCAGAAGATGTTGCAATAGTCAAAGATAAGCTTGACAGTTTGATTGATGAAGGCCATCACTATGAAAAAGACATCCACCTATCGTGGATATTCCTGAGAACAGCATTGTACTCTACAAAGCATCTCTTCATGTCAAAAGCTGGAATCCTTACGTATGCCTACAAGTGTGGTCTAAAAGACGAAGATGAACTTGACGAATTCTTGAAGCTTTACAAAGATTGTGCCAGCATTATATACTCTAGTAGCAATGAAATCAGAGTACTCCATGAAAACGTTGTGCTCAAACCAGCAGAATTTATTCGAGGCCTTGACTCTCTGTATTCCGTAAACTGTGAAGGGATACCTGAGCCTGTAAAACCACATCTTGAATTGTTGAAACATGGATTCATAACGCCAAAATTAGCCAAGTATATTTGGAAAGATGCTCAGAAGTGTGCATTTTACATTAGAGTACTACAGGAGTTTGGGCTCATGACAGATGTGCAACACACGGCCGTCCTAACTTCTGAGTCTGTTGGACTTACTCGAGATACAGTACAGGAACTCAACAATTCAGGAGCCTTCTTTTTGCCAACTTTGCGATCAGAGCCGTATCCAATGAAACCAAACAAGAATGATTCCAAGGTGCTAATTGTTAGAGGAGACTCTTTTCTGAATGCACGGATGGTGTTCCATAAACAATCTACTCTTGTAAACTACTTCAGCAGCGAATACCCAAACAATGTCAAGTTGATTGTGGGAAAAGAGGATGTGTATTATAATGCTCTGCACCTCCAGTGGTGGGAGAATGGACGACCGCAAGCAGACGTTCATATTCGTCTTCATGAAGTATACGGTTCAATAGACATTCAGCCTTTCTCAGATGCTCAAGAATCTGTCATGACAATGTGTTACAGTGCAGTAAGGAGCGCAGCTGTCAATGTGCTAGGCAAGGATGATCCAAACTTCAAGCTGGGATTCATTTGTGAAAAATCCAAGGAAACGGACTATCCCGATGGATTGCACTTTGCCAAATTTCACCATTTGGACATGACATCGGGGGCTTTACGTTGCAAAAGGTGTGATCGGACACTGCCAATGACTGCAGAAAGAAAGTTGTGGATGAATGATCTATGGGTGGTGAGTAATACACAGAAGCTTTCTTATAGGAACACCAACTGTCCATCACACACTGCTAATAAACATTGTGGTGTATGAATTACACTCGCATCCAATGATTATACACAACTGTACATGTAGTTGATTAATGCAAACAATATCCTGTTTTCTTATGCAGGGCCCATATGAACGCTCACGCTCAGGTAAAATAAGCGAACCCTGCCTAAATATAACCGAATAATGTCATCATATATTTTTCCATTTCCAGATTCACTGACTGAGGTGGAGCTGAGTAATATTGCGAAAGACCTTCTACCCCTAAGAGACCATGAGATTGCCGATCTTGCACACGTGCTTCAGTTTAGCGAACCGGATATAGAGAGAGTGATGAAGCAGAGCAGTGATGCCCATGACCGCTTGCTCATCCTGCTGCATGACTTTAAGAAGAGATGTCCCGCAACTCGATATGGTACTAGACGCTGCCTAGCCAAAGCGTTGATGGAGTGGGGTCAAATATCCATTGCACTTCAATTGTATCCAAGAAGTAAGACCTTATTGTAGCTATACCAGCTGACAACAATATTCACTAAATCGAAACAGTAGCCACAGGTAGTTATGTTGAAACAAGAGAGAAACTACGTATAGCTAAAATTGCTTTTCCTAACATACGTATACTCTACTTGGTACACAAGTGTTACACCGTAGCTATAGAAGCGTCGGTTCCATGCATGATCTTAACCTCTTATCTCACAAGTGGGTTAAAACGTATACCTTATATGGCATTACTCTGCTATCACAATAACTTTGCTACGTATGTGTGTATGTGTTATGCAGTTATTGTTGAACAAGAAGCTGCTCACAGTGACCCTCTCACGACCGGGGAATTAGCTGTCATCTCTCAAAGCATCAGTGACTGGCCAGCATTGGCACGAGATTTGAACCTGTCCGATGACGAAATTCACGCTGTGTTCCAGCAGGAGACAGGGAGGCCAAGCGAACAGTGCCTACACATGCTGAACTACTGGGTGGAATGTTTGGAGAGAAACTCTATCGCACAACAATCACGTACTCTTCTCACCAGTGCACTAAGGAAGCAAGGATATTCAGGACTTGCAGATTTTCTTGCAACAGGGTACGTGCATATACAACAGAAAGCATTGATCCACTGCATGGTGCCAGTGCAGAAACTGGAATTACTGCTATGTAGGACTAGTACACTGGTATTAGTGTGTAGCTACTGAAAGCATACAAGCTCATAGCTGCATGTGCTCAGTGGCGTAGCTAGGGTTTCAGTGACACCAGGGCCTGAGTAGTATCGCGAATGGCTGTACCTCGAAGCCCGCTAAGCCCGCTTTCTTAGTAGCAGAAACTGTCCCGCGAAGCGCGGAAATTTTTTTCACTGTCATCTTTACAGTTGTCAGGAAGAGCTCTCATGGCAACTTGGTGCTTTCCACTGCTACTGCTTTCTGCTTCTGCGCTGCATCTTTCTCAGCATTGTGCACTGTGGCAATAATTTCATGTAGCTATAGAGTTTCTCACTTGATTATCGATTGATCGATCATACTGACGCCCGGGCCTAGGCCCGGGTGGGCCCGGGTTTGGCTACGCCACTGCATGTGCTTATAATATTATGTGCTATATATAATATCAACTGTATTGTGCTACAATAGCCTTAAGCAGGGCTGGCGCTGGCTCTTTTGAAGTAGGGCGGCAGTGCTGATCGCAGCGCACCGCTGAAGGGGATGCTCGGAGGTGCTCCGAAGAGGCGCAAAGTCGTGTGTTTTTTAGTGATTAGAAAGCTCATTGAAGGTACTGCCATTTTTATGGAGGGCCATCATGGCCGCCCTGGCCACCCCTATGGCACCGGCCCTGTTAAGTCTTTTATTCTTACAGGAATAGTAATAGAGCAATCTTCTATACCCATTGTATTCCTTTTACCTGCAGGTCCACTGACATACTTCTGAAGTAGATGTACTGCCGCAAGTGCCGAAAAAGTATACTGGAAATCCACAGCGCTAGATAGTGGCCCAAGCTCCTTTTCGAAACAAATCAATTGTGGAGGTCTGAATCTGAGCAGTCACAGGAACCAGACCAAACTTGCAATGCACAAAAGTATATACATAGCTACTTTAGTTTCTTGTATACATGCTATATATAGATCTAATGCTCTTATAAAGCCTGCTCTTGGCAGCTCTGTTCTCTCACTGATCATGACTATTAGCCTGGATGATTTTTGATGTGACGTGCTGCTTCTTGATCGTTTTCCTTATCAATTGTGTGCTTCTATAGCTTTTTCCGAGTTCTTCAGGCTGAGGCATTTCCTGATGGAAGTCCGACGCTGATCGAGATGGAAAGCTATCGCTAATCCACCTAAAGTACACGACTTCACCAGTTGTGTTGTGGCATTTTTAACTCTAATTATAATATAGCTACTAAATTAAACGTAGCTACATGAAATGAACCCCGTCCTAAACATTGTTTGATGATCATGCATAAGCTGTTGTAGCCGCTACTGTTGCTGAAATTTTTGTGCAGTAGCTAACCCTGCAGGGTTGCTGGGAAGGAGATGTGTTTATGGGAGCAATGCTCTCTGCCGTAAGAAGCAGTGAAGTATAATTTTTGTGTGTCCAAAATGGGCAAGTGGAAAAGGCGGATACGGTCGGACGCGGACACGGACGCGGACACGGACACGAACCAAAACTCATTTTTCAGCCCTTTGCAGTGTAGGACAGAAGCTAAACATGGTTATTCATTCGCTAAAGTTGCTTGCTTAGCCTATTGAACCGTCTTTCCTCCAGTCAGCAGAGGTCAAAGGCCACGTGCATATTTAATGAGCTTCAACGAAAAGACTAGAAGAGCATTTATTTATTGCAGAAACCAAACTCAGGCCTTTTGCCAAAGCATAGGAAGCAGAAATAATATTCCTATAAGGTAGGGCGGGGTAATTCGGGCCACTGGGTAATTCGGGCCACTTCAACTTCAGGTCAACGGTAACTAAAAACGGACAGACTTTAGGCAAATTTCTGGCCATGTATATCCAGGGACTCAACCTGCCTACAACTCACTAGAAGCAAGAATCCAATGGATGCTTCTTTCCTGTTGCAACGTTGAAGTGGCCCGAATTACCCCGTGGCCCGAATTACCCCGCCCTACCTTACCATCTATGACGATGCTGATCGAAGCTCGAACTTTCATTGTTGAAGCTCATTAAATATGCACGTGGCCTTTGACCTCTGCTGACTCGAGGAAAGACATGAAAGGCGATTGTAAGGACGACATTCGCTGCGACTTGCATAGTGAGTACGCGTGTGTGCCCCCGCGACTTGCATAGTGTGGTAGGATTGACGTCCTTATTGCATTCCTGAGCGTTACAAACATATAATTGCCGAGCGGGAAGCGAGGCAACTAATCGTGCAGCAGGGCAGTCAAATCTGAGCTAGCGTATATTTATATATATATATATATATATGTTTGTAACGCTCAGGAATGCAATAAGGACGGCACTCATACGCACTGTCACTGTGCATGTGCAAGGCAAGTGCGTGCGCGGGGGTGAACTCCCGCAAACTCACAAGTGCGCGTGGGCACTAGCGCAGCGAATGTCGTCCTTACAATAATTATATGGTGTCTGCTGCTACTTATAATACAGAGTTGTAGCTCCAAAAATGATTATGGGTGTCGTGAATATACTTATATACACAGATGAGTCACATGAATATACTTACCATGTTACCAGGCTGTGAATACATAACATGACAATCTCTATTCCTGGGATTGCTTACAGCAACTACTAACTCGCTTCCCGCGAGGCTCTTCTGCGTGCATTCACGTATGCACTAGTCGTGCAGCAAGGCAGTCGAATCTGAGCTAGCGTATGTATATATATATATATATATGTTTGTAACGCTCAGGAATGCAATAAGGACGTCACTCATACGCACTGTCGACATGTCTACATGTCACTGCTCAAGCAAGTGCGCGGGGGTGAACTCTCACAAGTGCGCGTGGGCACTAACGCAGCGAATGTCGTCCTTACAATATATGGTGTCTGCTGCTACTTATAATACAGAGTTGTAGCTCCAAAAATGATTATGGGTATCGTGAATATACTTACCCGCCCCGATGAGTCACATGAATATACTTACCATGTTACCAGGGCTGTGAATACATAAACATGACAATCTCTATTCCTGGGATTTGCCAGATAGTTGGTCTTACAGCAACTACTAACTCGCTTCCCGCGAGGCTCTTCTGCGTGCATTTACGTATGCACTAGTATATATTATTGCCGAGCGGGAAGCGAGGCAACTAATCGTGCAGCAGGGCAGTCGAATCTGAGCTAGCGTATATATATAGTATATATATATATATATACGCTTCCCGCTCAGGAATGCAACAGCAATAAGGACGGCACTCGTACTCACTACGTATGTGTTACAGTAAGTGCGCGGGACTATGCAGTGCTGGGGGCATTCACGCAGTGTCGTCCTTACAGTATATAGTACCTGGTTGCTATTTATAACACATACATTTTGACTCCAAAATGAGTATGGGTTTTGTGGTGGCATCATGAATATACTTACCTAGGCGTTTATCTATAGTCAAGGTGAGCTACATGAATATACTTACCAGGCTGCGAATACAGTACACCAGTGTGCTGGGGTGTCTACATTCGGTGGAATGGAATGGTGGAATGGAATGGTGGAATGGAATGGTGGAATGGAATACTGGAATGGAATACTGGAATACTGGAATGGAATAGCTACATGCGCAGAACTGTTTTTGTCATGTGTTCGATGTCTGTCAGTTCAGCAGCTGTTTAGGAGGTCTGATCAATGGAGAAAAACGAAGCACGCGGCAGCGCTGACTCTCCTATTGTCATTGACAGTGACGAAAGTTGTAGTCAGAGCTCCCCAGTGAAGATTGTACCTGGGCAAAAGTTCAGGTAAGCTCGTTGGTACCATAGATAATAGAGTACACTCTATTATCTATGTTGGTACTGACTAGTCTTTGTGAGCGACTTCATAGAGCCTTGGACTGTTGTCCGCTCTTGTTTGCTAACAGGCTGGTACTGTTGGATACCAGCCTGTTAGCAAACAAGAGCGGACAACAGTCCAAGGCTCTATGAAGTCGCTCACAAGACTAGTCAGTACCAACGAGCTTACCTGAACTTTTGCCCAGGTACAATCTTCACTGGGGAGCTCTGACTACAACTTTCGTCACTGTCAATGACAATAGGAGAGTCAGCGCTGCCGCATGCTTCGTCTTTCTCCTCCTAAACAGCTGCTGAACTGACAGACATCAAACACATGAAAAAAAACAGTTCTGTGCATGTAGCTATTCCATTCCAGTATTCCAGTATTCCATTCCAGTATTCCATTCCACCATTCCATTCCACCGAATGTAGACACCCAGTGTGCTGGCAAGTATTAACTCGCTTCCCGCGAGGCTCTTCTGCGTGCATTCACGTATGCACTAGTTATATATATACAAGTAATAAAAAACATTTAAAATGTAGCAGGATGTAGGGATACCAGAACCGCAAAAAGTAAGGAAACAAGGCAGGGATGATCGCACAAAACAGTGAAGTATACAACCCCCTACAGAGATCTTTTTCCATAATACGTGTATAATGAAAAAAGATATGTAGGGGGATTGTATACTTCACTGTTTTGTGTGATCATCCCTACCTTGTTTCCTTACTTTTTGCGGTTCTGGTATCCCTACATCCTGCTACATTTTAAATGTTTTTTATTACTTGTTTATGTCATTTTTTTAGCAGCAGGCGCATGATTACTTGACTCTGGCATTTACACTGCCAGCAATGGCTGAAGAATCAGACCCAAGCATCTCAAAAGCCAACCCTTTTCTGGATGGATACTAAGCCAGTGCTCCCTGAGCTGAAGTAGTGTAGGTAAAATAGCTATACCAGATAGTAGTAGCGACACATTGTTGAGTCTTTAGATAGGCATTCACCCCTCTCACAGAACACAGTCTAGTAACATATATACATGTAGCACAGAGAATTTACCTCAGTCTAGTTACGGTAACTCAACAGCGCAAGGCACTTCTAATTCAGCGATCTTGAATAATAATTACGTATCGTTGCTAAGTGATCGTTTAAGTGCGCATGCGTACAAACATGAAAATGGCGTGACAAATGAAGCCATAGTTATTGAGTGGGCAGCTGTAGCCGCCTGGTGAAGACTTGGAGGTTGCCAAAAAGCGATGGGCTGGTGCACTGCTCGGTGTAAAATGCTGCTGTTTCGTGCGAAAACCATCATGAGGGATTGAGGCGACGTTGAGCTAGCCCGTCTGAAAGAAAGAAAGAAAGAAGAAAGAAAAACAATTTGCCCGTTTTGCGAGTACCTGGTGCGGTACTTTCGTGACGGTTTTTCGCGACGCGAGGAGTCTTGTTGGTCATGAAAACACTCGAAGATGAACGGTATGTGGTTATAAAGGCTTATAAGTGTACCGTTTCTGAGATTTGGAGAGATTCTTTTGTATTAGCATATATTGCGTGTACGTCGTATCCCTACATACAGAGTCTACCGACTCTGTGATACAAGTAATAAAAAACATCAAAAATGTATCAGGATGTAGGGATACCAGAACGGCAAATAGTAAGGAAACAAGAGGGATGATCGAACATAACAGTGAAGTATACAATCATCCCTACAGAGATCTTCTTCCATATATACATGTACAATGAAAAAAGATATGTAGAGGTGATTGTATACTTCACTGTTATGTTCGATCATCCCTCTTGTTTCCTTACTTTTTGCCGTTCTGGTATCCCTACATCCTGATACATTTTTAATGTTTTTTATTACTTGTTTATGTAAAAAATTTTGGGCAGCAGGCGCATGTTTGAGCTGAAGTTTGCTGCAGAAGTCAGTGACCTCACAGGCACCTGGCTGGGCAGTAGCTATCCTTGCCTTGGTATATATGACTCAGGTATTACACTTCCAGCATTGGCTGAAGAATCAGGCCCGGGCATCTCAAGTCAACTGTTCCCTAGATGGATGACAAAGCCACTGAATTCTCCATCGGACCATGGCATAGGCAGTTCATAGTAGGGACATTCATATGGGTGTTGAGAGTTGAGATAGGCATTCACCCTGCTCACAGAATACAGTGCATAGGTAGCAATATATCAGCTTAGCTAAATCATGCGTACAGGGACTAACCTCAGTCTTATAAAGAGTGCCTCGTTTGACAACACATCGGTCAACGCATCTTCCCCACTGTTTCTAATTCAGCGATCTTGAGTAATAATTACGTATCGTTGCTAAGTGATCGTTTAAGTGCGCATGCGTACAAACGTGAAAATGGCGTGACAAACGAAGCCATAGTTATTGAGTGGGCAGCTGCAGCCGCCTGGTGAAGACTTGGAGGTAGCGAAAAAGCGATGGGACGTTGCACTGCTCGGTTGAAAATGCTGCTGTTTCGTGCGAAAACCATCGTGACAGATTGAGGCAACGTTGAGCTAAGTTGTCTGAAGAAAGAAGAAGAAGAAGAAGAACAATTTGCCCGTTTTGCGAGTACCTGGTGAGGTACTTTCGCGACGGTTTTTCGCGATGCGAGGAGTCTTGTTGGTCATGAAAACACTCGAAGATGAACGGTATGTGGTTATAGGGTAGGTGCAGGTATTATGAGACAGCACCAATTATGGGTTTCATACTTTACTACAATTTATAGACATCGTCACTTTGCCTGAACATTGTCAAATGCATCCTCTACCGTTTGCTAGAATGAATGGTGCAAAGCATTTCATATTCATGATTTGGACAGTATAAAATTATGATGAAATTTTATGGGTAGTTCCGATTGTCCTAATCACAGAGTCGGTAGACTCTGTATGTAGGGATACGACGTACACGCAATATATGCTAATACAAAAGAATCTCTCCAAATCTCAGAAACGGTACACTTATAAGCCTTTATAACGACATACCGTTCATCTTCGAGTGTTTTCATGACCAACAAGACTCCTCGCGTCGCGAAAAACCGTCGCGAAAGTACCGCACCAGGTACTCGCAAAACGGGCAAATTGTTTTTCTTTCTTCTTTCTTTCTTTCTTTCTTTCTTTCTTCTTCTTTCTTCTTTCAGACGGGCTAGCTCAACGTCGCCTCAATCCCTCATGATGGTTTTCGCACGAAACAGCAGCATTTTACACCGAGCAGTGCACCAGCCCATCGCTTTTTTCGCTACCTCCAAAGTAACTTCCCTAGTGCTCTAAGGGCGCTCTGGAAGTATTGCTTCTTTTGGGCGCCATTTTATTAGGTATTTTGTGCGCATGCTCACAAAACGGTCACGTAGCAACTAAATTATTATGTGCAGCTGTCCTTCGAACTTCCCGAAAGACTTTTGCGACTTCGAGTTGACGTTTTGTGCCAGCAGTTCGTTGCTTCGCTACCCAGCTACCCGTACTGTGTAGCGGCTGTTTTGACTGCCACTACGAGCTGTTTCACAAGATAAGTTGATATTTTAACTGAACACATTTGCTAGCTACCACGTAGCTAGCTAGCTAACCGGCCATATCCGGCAACGTTTGTGTGTATCTTTTACCGAGCCACTCATGGCTTCTGCAAGGACAAAAAGGGCTCAGTATAAGAAATATTACAGCAAGAATGTAAAGGAGTTGAAAACTAAGGCAAAAGCTGCCTCTAAAGCTAGCTACAGTGCTGAGCCTGAAAAAAAGATGGCTGCCTCTAGAGCTAGCTACAGTGCTGACCCCTCCAAAAAGAAGGCTGCCTCCAAACTTGCCTCTAAAGCTAGCTACAGCACTGACCCCTCCAAAAAGAAGGCTGCCTCAAAAGCTAGCTACACCACTGACCCCTCCAAAAAGAAGGCTGCCTCAAAAGCTAGCTACAGCACTGACCCCTCCAAAAAGAAGGCTGCCTCCAAACTTGCCTCTAAAGCTAGCTACAGCACTGACCCCTCCAAAAAGAAGGCTGCCTCCAAACTTGCCTCTAAAGCTAGCTACAGCACTGACCCCTCCAAAAAGAAGGCTGCCTCCAAACTTGCCTCTAAAGCTAGCTACAGCACTGGCCCCTCCAAAAAGAAGGCTGCCTCCAAACTTGCCTCTAAAGCTAGCTACAGCACTGACCCCTCCAAAAAGAAGGCTGCCTCCAAACTTGCCTCTAAAGCTAGCTACAGCACTGACCCCTCCAAAAAGAAGGCTGCCTCTAGAGCACGCTATTTCAATAGCCCTCAAAAAAAGAAGGCTGCCGCACGTGCCTACTCAAAGAGAAGCTATACCAAAAACCCTACAGCTAAGAGCAAACAGTCTCAAGCATACTACGCACACAACACAGAAAGCAGGTGTGCTTACAGAAGAGCCAGGTATGTGCTGGCAGAGCCAAAGCGTGATGTCCAAGAGCAGCATGTGAAGGAATTACAAAATCGTCTGTTGTTAAATTCTGAGGCCAGGGTTCAGTTGATAACAGCATTTAAGAAACGGCAAGAAATCAGAATGCCGAGGGTCATGAGCAAGGCTGTTTGTAGGATGGCAGCAAGAAGGCTGCTCAACAAATCGCTGCAGACCCGCAAGGAACACGTTGGGTCTTTACTGAAGGCTTGTAGACTAATCAAAAGCCTTCAGATTGAAGGAAAGGAGGACTTTGGTGAAGGCTGTCACACAGCTTCCGCTGAGCCTTACTTCTATGACTCATGCTACCAGATTGTACGGAGGGACTACGCTCTACCCATTGACGAAAATGGGAAGTGTGTAGTGGCAAAGGAAATTGAGTCAAAAACCAAAACGAAACACAGGAAACACCCCATGAAATGGGAGTGTTCCAGTGAGTGTAAGCCCCTGACGGAAGCAGAAGTTGATACTATTGTTTCCTTCAAAGCAGCCTTTGAAAACCCCATGCAGGAAGTGCGACACACCTTAGACACATGTGATGGTTGTCCTAACCAACACTACACTAAGGTGGTTGAAGATTCCAGTGTAGACCTTAGAGGTCACCCCTTGGTTTGTTCCAATGATGGTGGATGTGACAGTAAACTAAGGGTACTTAGAGCAGCAGGGACACACTACCCAGTGTTGGGAAATTTCTATCGTAATGTCAACAGTGCTATTAGTAGCCACCTGCATGTTCGTGATATTGACATGGCCTTGCTTTCTGGTGACTTTGAGTCACTAATGGAAATCAACAAGGTAGATGATTTTGATGCTCTGCTAAGCAATAATGTAGAATCAAGCTATGAGCAATGCACTGATATTGTCCCAGTGGACTCGACGCTTGGACGTCCCCATCTCGAATCCAAGCTTCTGGAAGATAATGTGCTGCTAATAGCCCAGCTACAAAAAGAAATTGATGACTACCCTCAGCATGCATGCTGTAGCTGTGAGCGCCTGCATCAGAGAAAAGCAGTTTCAAGAGTGGAGCTTTCACAAAACCTCGGAGGCGAAGTATGGTTAAGATTGAAAAGCTATATAGCAAAACAGAACCCCACTGCTAGTGAGCAGGTGCTGTACATGTGCAGGTATTGCAAATCACTGATCACGAAGAATGTCTTGCCACCACGTTGCGTCCTCAATGGATTGCATGTGGTACCGATACCACAAGAATTGGCACGTTTAGACTGTTTGAGTAGTCAGCTGATTCAGCGTGCAAAGTGTTACCAGACTGTGGTAAGACTTGGCACGTACACAGGCAAAGTACCCATCTATAATTCCCTCAAAGCGTGTAAGGGTACCATGTTCTTTCTTCCGTTGCCCTTGAATAAAACGCTTGCCACTCTAGATGAGGTAGAGCAGTCAACCAGTGCAAAGTCTGCTTTACCAAATCCCGAGTTGTACATTATAGTCAATGGAAAGCCGACCAAACTGAAAGTGGTCTGGCGTAGTCTAGTTGATGTGAACCATGTCAAGGCAGCCATACAGAAGCTTAAGGATACTAATTGGCTTTACAGCAAAGTTACCAATGAATCTGTCGATGAGGCTGCCAAACAGGTGATAGAAGTTTCAAACAACACGACCAGTACAATGCTGGAAAAGGCTAGTGAAAGCGAGATTGCTGGGTTCCAATCTTTTACGATAAGGAACCTGGAGAACAAATTGCCCAGTGAATCTGACATTGAGCAATACAAAGTGCTCAGTGTCAAAGAAAATCCTTTAGACAACCGACAACGGCACCTTGATGTCATGTGCTTCCCGGTTCTCTTTCCAACTGGAGAGTTTGGCGAGTATCACCCCCGAGCTAAACTCTCCCACAGTGAGTACATCAAATCTCGACTGCTCAATAAAGACTCACGTTTCAGAAAGGATCCGCAGTATGTCTTCTACCTCCTCTGGCAGAAGGAAATGCGAGAGCTTTCTGCAGGTGTCTATAATCTGCTGAAATCTACCAGAAGGCAGCACATGTCAGTTCGCTCGCTGTTAGACAGGGTAGAAACTTCTGACGAACATCTTGAGGCAAATTTATGCACAATGCTTCAGTCTGTTCGCGGTACAAAGCAGTACTGGTTTGTCAGGCAAAGTGAACTGAAGTGCATGGTTCGTGAGTGGGGCTCACCTACTCTTTTTCTCACATTTAGCTGTGCTGAATATGAATCCCCCGATATTGCAAACTATCTCAGAAGTGTAAACAATGTTTCTTCCAGTTATAACATTGGGAAACTTTGCACCGAGGACCCAATATCAGTTTCCAGACAATTCTCCCTGAAATTTCATGCCTTCTTTAATACAGTTTTGAAGAAAGGTGAAGTCCTCGGCAAAGTAGACCACTTCTACTGGAAGAAAGAGTACCAAGCACGTGGGGCTCCACATTATCATGTCCTACTGTGGATCCGAGATGCACCGGTAATTGGTCAGGATGATCCTGATAAGGTGCTATCTTGGATCCAGGAGAGGATTACATGCCAAATCCCAGACAAGGAAACCAGTCCTGAATTACACAGGCTGGTTACCAGGTACCAAATGCACAAATGTAGTGCATATTGCAAAAGAAAACGCAAGTGCTCTAGCGGTGCTTTCATTACTAGGTGCAGGTTTGGATTTCCTCGCCAAGAATGTGAGAGTGCCAAGCTTAACTCTGTAAGTGACAGCCTCAGGTCACGGAAAAAGATTTACGAACTACCCAGGGGAGACACAGAGGTGAGAGTAAACGATTACAACCCTCTCTTGCTAATGCTCTGGCAAGCTAACATTGACATTCAGTTTGTGGCGGAATCATCGCTAGCTCTTGCTCACTATGTTAGTGGTTACGTCACAAAAGCTGAAAGGAGCAACATGCAAGAGATCTGGCAAGAAGTCAGTGAGAATAAGAGCGTGTACAGTCGCCTCTGGAGTTTCGGTGTACGAAGCTTACGCTTTCGAGAGTGTGGTCTGTACGAGGCAAGTGACCTTTTGCTCGGAGATCACCTCAACGAAAAGTCTGGCACTGTAAAGTGGGTAGACGTATCACTGCCACATAAAAGGTGTCGTAGGTTGATGGATCACAAAGTGCTGCTGGAAATCGCAGAACACAATCCGGACACTGAAGAGATCTTTGAGGACAACCTTCTTGACACCTACTATCCACAGAGACCAGCAAGGCTGGAGAATGTTTGTCTCTACGACTTTGTGGCAAACTATGATTGGTATGGCAAAGATAGTAGTGGAAACAGGAAGTATTCAAAGCTGACGAAACCTCGGCTTCCAAACCACAAACTCTTTGATCCCGAGAAGGAAACACAGAGAGAAGACTACTACTACTCCCTGATACTTCTCTTTGTTCCTTTTCGAACGGAGAGTAGTCTGCTTCTTGACAATGAAACAGCCGAGGAAGCTTTTCGTAGGCTGGTCAATACGGATAGCTCTTCATATCACGCCAGATTGCAAAAGATGTTGGAAGCACAGTCTAACATCAAAAAGATCAATGAAGCCAGACATGCTGAAGGTGAAGAAGAGAAGATCAGCAAGGAAGACAATGACCCACAGTTGATGGGGGAGGCTAGGACAGCAATGGATGATGTCGTTGACATGAATGTCAAGTCATCTACTGACCTACCTTTGGAATCCAGAGTAGCCATGCTGAATGCTGATCAGCGGCGTATTTTTGACAACGTGAAAAGCCATCTGCTCCATCAACAACAGCATGAAGAGAAGAAATGTCACTGCAGTGATTTGAAACCGCTACGAACGTTTGTCAGTGGCGTTGGAGGTACCGGTAAGTCGTTTCTAATTGAAGCCATCAAGGCTTTAATTGCAGATATTTGGCCAACTAACGACTTAACATGTGCTGTTGCAGCACCCACTGGTTTAGCTGCTTTCAACGTTGGCGGTATTACCATTCACAGGCTCTTCCAACTGCCTGTTGAGCACGAGGGTAAAACAGCTGGGTATTGGTCACTGCCAAAACCATCCCAGAAACTCCTGAAATCCTCACTTTCTAAAGTGAAGATGTTCATCATAGATGAAGTGTCCATGGTGTCCAGTCTCAACCTAGCATACATGCACTTGAGACTGGAAGAACTGTTTGGTGGTAATGAGTGGTTTGGGTCAAGAAACATGCTGTTTGTTGGTGACCTTCTCCAATTACAACCCGTCAATGGGACGCCCGTCTTTGAGAAAATTACTCAAAAATCTCTGTCCTTCAAACTAGGATGTGCAGCATCCGTCAACATTTGGAGAGATTGCGTCCTTTACGACGAACTCACCATCAATGAGCGACAGAAGAATGACCAAGAGTTTTCATCCATGTTGGATTGTGTACGGCGTGGCTGTCCAACTGATGAAACTATTCGTACTCTTCAACAGCGAGTCATACAGGTGTCTGTCTCAGATAAATTTCATGAGCTTCAGGAATCTGGTCAAACGCCTGTATGTCTGCTGCCGACTAGGAAAGCGTGCAGTGTCATAAACAATGAAATGCTCGGACAGCTAAATTCTGAAGTACACGAGTTACTCTGTACCGATGAGGTTGATGAAACTTCAGGCACGCTAAAGTGGAACAAAAAAGCTGCCGAGCGATTGGAGAAGCTCAACCGTGACTGTAATATGACAGCGGGGTTGGAAGCCAAGCTTTCCCTGGCTGTTGGTGCACGAGTCATGCTGCGTCGCAACATTGACACAAAGACAGGGCTAGTCAATGGTGCCATTGGTACAGTTCATTCAATCTCAGTAAACCGTGTCACGGTTCAGTTTGATCACATAAGTGAGCCTTATGATGTGGAAATGGTCAAGAGCAGGTTTATGGTCATGAAAAACTTTTATGTGTATAGAAAACAGTTTCCACTAATCCTAGCATATGCTGTGACCATTCACAAAAGCCAGGGTTTGTCACTGGATTGTGCCATCATAGATCTCTCCGACACAGTGTTCAGTGCCGGAATGGCCTACGTAGCACTATCCAGGGTACGATCACTTGCAGGGGTATACCTGGTCGCTTTTGACCCCAAGTCCATCATGGTTAGTGTAACCTGTCTCAAAGAAGTTAACCGATTGAGAGACACATACAGGAAAGATCTCCCGCTGTATGTACTGCCACTTGAACTTAAAAGGGGCACCAAGCGTAAGCTTACTGGTACTACTCATCCTGATCAGCCTAAGGCAAAAAAAGCCGTCCTTGCCAGTAAGAAAGCACCCCCTAAGAAGGTTTCGAAGCCTAAAGCCAAAAAAGCCACTCTCACCAGTAAGGCAACACCCCATAGGAAAGACTCAAAGCCTGGTCAGCCTGAAGCCAAGAAAGGCATCCTGACCAGTAAGCCTAAGAAAGTTCCCAAGAAAGTGAAAAGGTCTGGGTCATCCGATTTAGAAGATGGGCAACCTCGTAAGAAACCACATACATGTAGTGGTGATGATGATGATCCTGATCTGGAAGCACATAGTGGTCCAAGCTTACAATACAAATTCTACCCAGTCAATGAACAGTGGCAGCGCAATAAATGTGCCTTATTGGGGCTACAGTTTTATGGGAAAAACAGTGTAAGCTCAGGTGGTCCACACGTAGCTTTGACACCTCCAGACCTACGTGAAATAAAGCATATACCACTGGATGGTAACTGCTTTTTCCGCTCCATTTGTTACATCATAACTGGGTCTGAGGACCAGCATATGGCTGTCCGTACAGCCACTGTCGACCACTTGAGAGAGCTTTCTGAATTCCAATGCAACCTTACTGAACACCCTAATGTCCAACAGTACATTCAAGAATCACACATGTATGCAAATGGAATCTGGGCCTCAACCAATGAAATGATGGCTGTAGCCCATATGTTGCGAACTTCCATATTCTCATACAGCATGGCAAATGCTACTTGGCATAGGTTCACACCTCAAGAGGTTGAAGAGGATTTTAATGACGATGGGGCATATATGGCCATGTACATCCGGCATCCCCACAATCATTTTGATGTTGTACGTTCAACCCTACAGAATTGAGGACCCACAGTTGTTGGTGTCAGTGCTTGAAGGATGGAGTTCGCACTAGCTGTAACAACCCAATGCCACTGAAGCAGAATGGAGTGCACGGAGTTATTCTCCACCCCCTTTGCAATTGACGGGAGTTATCCAGCTCTAATGCTGTAGTGGGTAACCAACCTAAGGTGCAGTACTAACATGACTGTGTCTCACTCAACGATTCAACACATTCCAAAAGCACCACATGCAGTATACTAGTGTGCTCTTTCAAAACATGGACGAAATCAAATGTGGATTGAACCTCACCACAGATATCCATGAAAATGAGCCACATCAATGCTAAATTGGTGCCTATATGCGTTTGTTGATCTTTGTGTTGAGCTCAGCCTTCCCAGTCTCCCCCCTCTGCTATTTTGTGACTAACTAATTGAGTTTAATGAAAGTGTATAAAATTAATGTCTTTTGTATTCAGTTTCACATAATTGCAGAGTTAGATGAAACTGCAACGCTGAGCTGAGCAGTTGACGGCTTGAGTATTACGTGGCATGGGTCACACGACTTCATTGGAAACCAGCTGCCTTTCTGGTGAACACTGCACAGGTAATTACATTCAACAGGGTATTACATAACTATGCACAACAGCAACACTACCCAAGTGTATGCTATCAGTCTTTTCTGGTTTTGTATAAACCGAATTTTCACCATGGCGACCAATCTCCACAGGCTAGGTGCAGTTACGTTTACCTTGGAGTCACCCACTACACAGATGTAAGTGAATGCACACACTATTTGTAATCATGCTGCACACACACACTTTTGCATCCAATGTAGGGATGGGCAATAATTGGAATATCAAGTGCCTATTGACTGTGTTTTGTGCGCTTTTCATGCCAAATTAATATTTCTTTACAAAACCAAGTACTTTTCATGCCAAATTGGAATAATTTTACAACGATAATTACGTCAGTGGGAACTTCTACAACACAATCTCAGCTATTGTCCATAAGCCACATCAATCCAGCAACGTTTCGGTCCAAACCGGACTTTCTTCGGGCTATACTCCACTAATCTATACAGCAATAAGCAAGTGATTATATCGCAAGTACTCTTTAAATAAGAATGACCTCATGACACATAGCTCGAGAAGGTGGCTCTCCTGACGTCACGAGCAGAGATCCTGTCCTCACCAGCTGCAGACTTAACAAACATACCCAGGAAACATCAGACCGTTTGAAACCAGCCATACCAAAAATCCCACCTTGAATTAATTGCCTTTTGCTGCCACAAAAACATGAAAGACCTACTGGTCCACACATTGAAAAATGCAGCCCCACCCACCTCCATGACACCTGCCAACACAACGTACAAGAGCAGAGGATGTAAAATCCTTTACAAGTCACACCAAGGGGACAGAATATGAGAGCAGCGTTCACAAGCAAGACTAACGTGGTGTATAATACGATGCAATGCAAAAGTGTGCTAAACAGTATGTCGGGGAAACAGAAAACCCACAGAATGAACAGTGACCGTTCCGACATAGCTACAAACAAAAGAATCTGAAACAAACAGTGGCTACCCACTTCAACCAAGCAGACCAATATTATGCACTTTCCTGTTACTGTACAGGTTAGTGGAGTATGGCCCGAAGAAGGTCCTGTTCAGACCGAAACGTTACTGTATTGATGTGGCTTTTGTACAGTAGCAAGAAGACTGTTTGGAATTTACCTCTCTAGAATTGATGACAGAATTATGGTGACAAATGTAAAACCAAAATGATGCAATGGTATATTGCCCATCCCTAATTCCATGTACACATACGCACAACACTAGGCCTCACCCGTGCACGCAATCACGCAAACAGGGTGAGTGGGGTGGATGAGTACACCCTCCGCGCTGGGCCACCCTGGGGTTTGAGTGACTCACTGCAGTGCCTAAAATATGTAATTATACTGCCCTCCCGGACCCGGTCCTCCCTGGGCTTCTTTGCCTCATTTATCACTGCCCACAATTAGTTATCAATGCCCGTTGGCTACCGTCATATTTTAGGCACTGACTCACTGTCACTCATAACGCAAATGTACTCTTCTCTCAAAGCTATACCTCTTGTGTGATAATGCTGTATTCCCAGCTACGTTGCTCATTGTGTTGTGTGAGTGTAATGCTACAGTGATGGGGTCCACTGCAATACCAGCCATTAACCACGAGAGACGCCCTGAGAGAGTATCATGACTGTGTGACATTCAGCAACATAACGGAAGCGAACACAAGTAAGTACAGTCTGTTTGTATACTACCTATACCAGCTTGTAATAGCTAATTACAACTTACAACATAACCACTATCAGAAGTTTGTGCTTGTAGTTTCATAATTATGATCATAGCATGAAAACATTACACAAAAGTCATTCTGTGATAGTGCAGGATGGATTGACTTTTGGGTGCACAAAAATTAACATCACTCTGCACGCTCACACACACAGGTTACTCAAGACAAGCTGCTTTGCTCCGACTGCACTGTGTTCTGATGACTTGACTTTGTGTACATGCATCATAATTTATGTTTGTAGAATCACAAGCTCGATCTTTGCACATCTTATTGTACTCGAACAACATGAAATTTTGAAAACTGAAACAGGAAACAAATGTAACAACCTGGTTGCCATGTATATTTTGCAATTACAAAGGTTTCCATGGCAACCTGGCTCTTATAATACACCAAGGACGAGCATGTATCCCAACGCATGGTGGTTCAACAACACCACACCTGCTGCTGCAAAAAAAAATGAACGTAAACAAGTAATAAAAAACATTTCAAAATGTAACAGGATGTAGGGATACCAGAACGGCAAAAAGTAAGGAAACAAGGTAGGGATGATCGCACAAAACAGTGAAGTATACAATCCCCCTACATATCTTTTTTCATTATACACGTATATGGAAAAAGATCTCTGTAGGGGGGTTGTATACTTCACTGTTTTGTGCGATCATCCCTACCTTGTTTCCTTACTTTTTGCCGTTCTGGTATCCCTACATCCTGTTACATTTTGAAATGTTTTTTATTACTTGTAAAATATGCACTGCCAGAATACCAACAAGCACGTTTGCATGGAAATGGTTCTAGCAGAATCTTCTATGCTGGTAGGGTGTAGCTACCTAGCCAAATGATGATTAGGTATGAAACATTATAGCAAAAACTGGGGTGTCTCATAATACATACCCTGTCTCATAATTGGCTCATTAACGTATGTGATAAAAATGCAGCCAAACTACAGTACAGAGAAAAGACTGAAACTTTGCCTACCATGGATTGTTAGTACAGTGTATGATCATGTTAAATCTATACCATAGTATAATCACATCCTGTTGATAGCTTGTTGGTTAACTTGTAATGGTTTCGTGTCTCATAACCGGGGTGGCTACCCTAAAGGCTTATAAGTGTACCGTTTCTGAGATTTGGAGAGATTGGGTTAGATGGCAACACTCTAGCGTGGCTAAACAGTTACCTAACAAACAGGAGGCAACATGTTGTAGTTGATGGTGCTACATCCACCGAAACAGCTGTAGTTTCTGGAGTGCCACAGGGTTCCGTCCTCGGTCCCCTCCTTTTCCTCATCTATATTGATGACATAACTTCCACTAGCTGAAGGGAGTACCCTCAATCTCTTTGCAGACGACATGCTTCTCCATAAGATTATAAATGCGCATGCGTACAAACGTGAAAATGGCGTGACAAACGAAGCCATAGTTATTGAGTGGGCAGCTGCAGCCGCCTGGTGAAGACTTGGAGGTAGCGAAAAAGCGATGGGACGTTCTCCATCGGACCATGGCATAGGCAGTTCATAGTAGGGACATTCATATGGGTGTTGAGAGTTGAGATAGGCATTCACCCTGCTCACAGAATACAGTATAGGTAGCAATATATCAGCTTAGCTAAGCTAGGTGTCCGGACATAAACTTTCTTGTGACAATACTTCTCTATTTAGTGGTGGTACAGCTGTGTTAAAGCACGTTGAAAAGAATTGGTTGAGTACAGTTGCCTTTTCTTGACTTGAGTTGGCTGTAATACCCTGGTAATGGAGGGGAGGGATTGAGGATTGCTGTCTGTTCAGAAACTTAACAGCCTTCCAAAACTTCCTCTTGTCTCTAACATTGAGTTGCTCCAAATGAGATTTTTTTGTCATTTCGCAAGAGTCTGACTACCCGGTTGCGCAGTTTCTTAAACTTATCAACCAGATGAGGCCTGCCTGATCTTTTTGCAGCCTGGAATGTGGCATTACGTTGCCTGATTAGTCGAATAACATTTTTAGAGAGCCATGGTAAATTTCTCCTTTTTTTAAGTGTTTGCTGTGGAATGCAAGCATGCATAATATCCATCACTTTGTTGTGCCAGTTTACAGCAGCCACATCAACATTGTCTTCCGGTAGCAATCTATCCCAGGCTACTTCCTGGATCATTTGATTGGCCTTTTGAAAATCTGCATTTGCATACCTCCAAATTGTTCGCGGCTGCTGTTGAACTTGCTTGGCATGCTTATGTTTCCATCTCAAGGTCAGCTTCACACCATTATGATATGACCGCACATCTGCTATTTCAAGGGGGGAAACTGTTGTGCAATCCAAGACCAGATCGGGGTTTGATACAAGGGCTAGATCAATCAGTGATGTTTCGCAGCCTGGTAAGTATATTTATGCATAGCTCACCCTGACTATAGTATAAACGGCTAGGTAAGTATATTCATGATGCAACCACAAAACCCATACTCATTTTTGGAGTCAATACTCTGTGTTATAAATAGCAGCTAGTTACTATATACTGTAAGGACGACATTCGCTGCGTGGATGCCCCCGGCACTGCATAGTGAGTATTGCCCCCGCGCACTTACACATACACACATACATACGTACATAGTGAGTACGAGTGACGTCCTTATTGCATTCCTGAGCATTACTAGCAGACTCATTGCATGTATTGCATTCCGCTAGTAACGTCATCAAGGGAAATCCCTGGGGTATATACCCCAGTACAACGCACTGACACATGATCGATGCATGGTTGGTATGGTGTGCTGCTTGACATGACAAAGATGCACTATAGCAAAGATGCACTATAGCACATGACAAAGATGCACTATAGCACGTTCTTGGCAAGTTGCAACATGTAAAATGGTCAGAGTATACACGCAGCATAGCTAATATAGTCGCATGCGTGGGTAGCTAAAACTGGCGGGTGGTGACGACGATTGACGATATCATGCATATGCATAAAGATCTGCTGCACTTTAGCTAGCAGAGAACGAGCTACTAACTGGTTCAAAGCAGCTGCATTTGGCCATTTGATTGCAGAGAGGTACGCCGCTAAGAGGTATGCAGTGAATTATAGCTTGCTAGCTAGCATGCAATAAGCTGGTCGGCGTAGCTAGCGCTTTACTTCGTACTTCGGCATGCAGCTACATATTGTTCAGTCCGGCCACACCCCGTCACTGTCGCATGCACGTCAATAGCTGCAGCGGAAGCATAGCTAAGTTTATAACTGTGTCATATAGCTAATCATCCTAGCTATATCCATGCTGGCTCTGGCACATCTGGGAACGTGCACTGCTTGCAATGGGTGTACTCAGGATGTCACAAAATGTCACGGCTACCAAGCGGCTCTACCCTTCAAACCATCACAGACTATCATCGTATGCAAGTTAACATGGTCACCAGAACAAGCGACCAGTATGACATCACAGGAACAGATGATAATGTTGCTTGCTTTTCCTTGCTTTTGGTTTGTCCTGGTTTGGGTCTGTAGGTAGTCCAGTGCTGTTAATTCCAGTGGTACAAACTGCATGATTGATATAGAAAGCGTTTGTGCAAGTCCTTGCTACAATGTCACCGCTCAACCGACAGATCGATAGACTTGCTCCTGGGAGGTATGGTTACGTGCAGTGCATGACGTCATCATGCAGACAGATGTTAGACAGATCTATCGATGGTAGTACTCCTGTTTCGCGTTGACCCGTCCATGGCATTGAGATCAATGAACAGTATTGATGCTGTCTTGCAAACACTTTGGCCTCCAGCCCTCAGCTGCAGACCGAAAGGGCTTTGAGATTCTTTGACGATGTGTGTCTACTAGATATCACCGCAAACGTGACCATATCTCCAAGGCCGTCTTCCCCCTACTACAAGCCACCAAAGACGTACTGAAGTACGAGCGAACAACCTGTGAACAAATCTGCTTGAGTGCTACTTCCATGCACTCTAATTATGCTAAGTCAGTGTGTTGTGGTTTTGGAAGTCTGCATGCATAGCATGTAATAATGACACACCTAAAGCATTGCATCAGCTTACATAGTTAATTAAGTCATGCATGTATATGGATAGTCATCACATAATTATTTGGGTACAGCTTAATTGCCTTCACTGCCGATGGACATATAGATGAGAGTTACACTATAGTGTACAACCTTCATATGTGGGCTTCAAACTTGCTTCATTCTACAGAAATTGTATTATGAATGCATACACCTTGAGGGACTATGCTTAGATGCCTTTTTGGTGATGGTCCAAGAGCTCTCAGGGTCTGTTGGAGTTGCTGAGTTTGCTTTGGAGTATTTGTAGGTGCTTCATGCAGACTTGTTCAACCAGCAGTATTACACCTAGCTGTGAATATATATCAACTATAGCAGGCCCGTAGGCAGGATTTCCAGGAAGGGGGTTCTGTCCGGGCATTGCCGAACAGAGGCGCGAAGCGCGGAAAAAATTTTTCAGTACGGGCACTGCCGAAGGTAGTGAACAGAGGCGCGAAGCGCCGATCATGATATTGATCAGTCCGCGCAAAGCGCGGAAAAATATTTTCGCGGTCGTTTTTCAGTTAGCTACCTGGATGAGCTCTCGTAGCACTTTCACCGCTTTGCACTGCACTACCGCTGCTTCTGGTTTGCTTGCAATCCGTACGTACCGTGACCGTCTCACTCACGACGTGGAAAGGAAATGTAAGCCTGTGTTGTTCCATCACGTGAGCCTTTACCAGATGTCGTTTTGTACCATGCATGCCTGCGACAGAAACTGCTTTGTTCTGACGACGGTGATTTCTCTATGGCCAGTCGACAACTTACAAAGAAACGGTAGAGTTTGTGAAGCTAGATAGTGCATAATATTATTTTGGCCTGCCCAGAAGGGGGGTCGTCCGAACCCCCTCGAACCCCCTGATTATAGTGCATGTCATCACATGCAGGCCAGCTAAACTCTGTGTTTATAATCGATTGAAAATTGTGTCTACATCATGCCACACACAGGCTTATGGTTTTGAATGTACGTTCTACAAACCACAAACTCGTACTGCAACATGGGAACGTTACCCTTTGACCAATCAGAGGTCTGTGTTGTTGAAATAGTCAGACAACCTGAGTTGTGGTTGGCTCAATCTGGCAAGTACTCACAATCCCTTTGCAAGGCTTATGAAAGCCAATGGTACAGTGGGTGTGTGATACTGGAGTATTGAATGATGTAATGTGATCTGATGTAAGGATGTCACAGCTGGTTTCTGATTACGCTGCTGTGGAATTCCTATAGAGTAAAATAGTTGGTAGCAACGCAGGAATTTATGTACATCATGACATGACCGTACCACAGAGTACATACCAAGTGCCCACCATGCATGCTTGAGTGGGCTCTATAGATATACATGACCTTTAGTATCCACCCCTTCATTACACACGTAGCTATGAATGTCAATTCTTCATTACACACATAGCTATGAATGTCAATTCTTGAATAAAGCATCCATGATTACTTAATTAGAGGTGTTCATAGAACACATTCCCCGCGCGGAACGTCTACAGGCAGCTATGATCTCTGCCAATGCGCATCGAACAGGGTGGCTATCGCGTATACTGTGTTCGTGTATGGCCATATCCAAGGTGTGGGAGTGACCGCTTACCATATATACTATTGTGAAGCTGGAGAGGTGGGGCCAAACGTTACGAATAATAGGAAATAGCTGGAAAAAACAGCCGAAACAATAGCCATGATGTCTGTGAAGTATATAGATCGTGAGAAAACACTGTTTCCTAGCGGTCACCTCAAAGCATGAAATTTCCAAGTTCACTGCGTGTCCTGTTCTTGATGGTACTCGGAGGTCACGAAGAGGTGGAACCAATGTTATGAATAGTTATGAAAAGTAGGAAATAGCCGAAATGCAGCGAAACGAGGCACCTTGCTTCAGTCAGGTACACATAGAGCAGTTTTTTGCTATTTGCTATTGTTTGAATCCTTTTCGATAGTTTATGAGGGTCTATGTGGTGAGATTTCAATTTTTTCGCCTGACATACTGACAGACTGACAGACGACTGACAGACAAAACCGATTGGTTAACACCGCGCTTCGCGCATGCACGCGCGGGGTAATTGTAGTGTACATGTTGTGTATATTCAGTACTTGTATATATATAGTTGCTCGTAGTGCACACCCTCCCAAATATTGATCAAAGACTGAATAAACTGCAGTGCAACTTACGTAACGTAGTCTCTCAAAAATACGCCCATGGGCGATGAATTTAGAATCTGCTCAAAGAGGGGGATGGGCGTATTTTCGAGGACCCTTCTCCCGAAAATAGGCCCACCCTTGACTCGAAAGTAGGCCCACCCAATTCGAAAGTAGGCCCACCCAAGTACATGCGTATACGAGTGCAATACTGCAACAGTCATTCTAGCAAGGCTTAACTACTACTAGTATGATAAATACTTTAGCCTAGTTTCTATAATTATTATTTATGCCGGCTCCTTGTCATAGTTTAATTTACTGGGTTTGTCTTCTTCTAGAGGCAGACATAATGATTGACCTTTCATTCGTGAGAGCTTGCGAAGGACTCCATGGTTGCATGGCAGTGCGGGAGCCCAAGGAACCTCATGGTGTACAGAGTGCACTGCACATGTTGATGCTGAAGAGAATGCAGTTACTTCGAGCTGGTGATGTGGAGTTGAACCCTGGGCCTGAAGATGATGGTAATTTGTGAGTGGGAGTTACATGTGCAATTGTCCTTGTTCCAACTCGTTAGTATATTCCATTGTTGTACATAATCGTTAACTGGCTCATTTTGTGATCTATATTTGTATACTAAGCTCCTTTGCTTCACTGCATTGAGCACTGAATCCATAGCCTCGTACCCAGTCCCACACCCAGCCTTTTGTCGCTTGCAGTACGGTAAAGTGGGGAGGGCCTGGTACATCTTCTCACGTGAGCATGACGTACCATACTGCAAGCGACGAAAAGCTGGGCGTGGGACTGGGAACGAGGCTACTGAATCCATACATGCCAATAATTCCGACATGAATCGTCCATGTCAGAACTCAATCTTGGCGCAACCAGTGATGTTTACCTTATGCCATGCTTTGTTACACTCCTGGTATATAGAGAAAATTGTGCTGCGTAATGTAATTATTACACTCCTGGTATAGGAAATAAAGTGCCGCGTAATGTAATCTAATCTTTACACTCCTGGTATAGGAAATAAAGTGCCGCGTAATGTAATGTAATCTAAACTAAATAATAAACGTTTGACTACTTCCGAATGGCCTACAAAGATTCTGACTACACCGTCGTGATCGCTATGATGCAGTGACACAAAATCAAAATAATTGTGCTGAAACTCACCTTGGTGGTGGAGATATGAACGCTTTTGTCTCGCCGTTGGCCGCCATTGCTCGAGCGCTCTCTTCGACTTCCGGTGGCAGTACCGTTCTTTGGAAAGGCACACGAAGATTCTGACCACACGGCCGTGATCGCTGTCGTTCACTGACGCTTACATGCCAAAACTCACCGTGCTGGCTAAGTTGTGAGTGCTGTAATAATGTCTTGTCGTCCTTTTGGTCGCCATTGCTCGCGATCGACTGAGCGTGGATGCCACGTGGCCTGTGCGTTAATTGGAACGAATTGCAATATTTAGCTTCGCTACGGCGAGTCGCAACGCGGCTACCAGGAGTGCGGTTGCCCCTCGAAATAATCTAAATAATCTAAATAATTAATAAACGTTTGACTACTTCCGAATGGCCTACAAAGATTCTGACTACACCGTCGTGATCGCTATGATGCAGTGACACAAAATCAAAATAATTGTGCTGAAACTCACTTTGGTGGTAGAGATATGAGCGCTTTTGTCTCGCCGTTGGCCGCCATTGCTCGAGCGCTCTCTTCGACTTCCGGTGGCAGTACCGTTCATAGGAAAGGCACACGAAGATTCTGACCACACAGCCGTGATCGCTGTCGTTCACTGACGCTTACATGCCGAAACTCACCGTGCTGGCTAAGTTGTGAGGGCTGTAATAATGTCTTGTCTTCCTTTTGGTCGCCATTGCTCGCGTTCGACTGAGCGAGGTTGCCACGTGGCATGTGCGTTAATTGGAACATATTGCAATACTTAGCTTGCGCTACGCGATACGCATGATACGGCAGGTTGCAACGCGGCTACTTTACTTGAGAGCACTCTAAATAATTTCTGATCTTCCATCATGGTACTCACGTCATGTGTGATAATTGGAACGAACTGTCACACTTAGCTTGTGCTACCGTTTAACCGCGGCTACCAGGAGTGCGGTCGCCCCTCGATATAATATAATATAATGTAATCATTGAAACGTTTGACTATTTCGGAATGGCGTACAGAGATTCTGACTACACCGTCGTGATCGCTATGATGCAGTGACACAAAATCAAAATAATTGTGCTGAAACTCACCTTGGTGGTGGAGATATGAACGCTTTTGTCTCGCCGTTGGCCGCCATTGCTCGAGCGCTCTCGTTGACTTCCGGTGGCAGTACCGTTCTTTGGAAAGGCACACGAAGATTCTGACCACACGGCCGTGATCGCTGTCGTTCACTGACGCTTACATGCCAAAACTCACCGTGCTGGCTAAGTTGTGAGTGCTGTAATAATGTCTTGTCGTCCTTTTGGTCGCCATTGCTCGCGATCGACTGAGCGTGGTTGCCACGTGGCCTGTGCGTTAATTGGAACGAATTGCAATATTTAGATTCGCTACGGCGAGTCGCAACCAGGGATGTAACGCGGCTACCAGGAGTGCGGTTGCCCCTCGATCTAAATAATCTAAATAATTAATGAACGTTTGACTATTTCCGAATGGCCTACAAAGATTCTGACTACACTGTCGTGATCGCTATGATGCAGTGACACAAAATCAAAATAATCGTGCTGAAACTCACCTTGGTGGTGGAGATATGAGCGCTTTTGTCTCGCCATTGGCCGCCATTGCTCGAGCGCTCCATCGACTTCCGGTGGCAGTACCGTTCTTAGGAAAGGCACACGAAGATTCTGACCACACGGCCGTAATCTCTGTCGTTCACTGACGCTTACATGCCGAAACTCACCGTGCTGGCGAAGTTGTGAGTGCTGTAATAATGTCTTGTCTTCCTTTTGGTCGCCATTGCTCGCGATCGACTGAGCGTGGTTGCCACGTGGCATGTGCGTTAATTGGAACGTATTCTTAGCTTGCGCTACGGCAAGTCGCAAACTGGGTTGCAACGCGGCTGCGTTTTATTCGGTACTTGAGAGCACTCTAAATAATTTCTGATCTTCCCTATATCAATATATAGCTATCATGGTACTCATGTGTTGCGTGATAATTGGAACGAACTGTCACACTTAGCTTGTGCTACCGTTTAACCGCGGCTACCAGGAGTGCGGTTGCCCCTCGATAGCATTAGGAAAAAAACCCAGCCTTTCCAGGTTTTGAAGACATTATTGCATGTTTGGTTGTTTTTGTAATCATTATTGCAATGCAACATAATTATATTTTATGTGCAATGTGTCAGGTGTGTTTTGCATTCAAAGTTTACGCAGACTCAACACAAGCCTTTCAGTTTCAAATTGATTTTTCTGAACCAAAACCAGGCTTGTTATGGTAACGCATGCATTTGTTGACATTATGTTGAAGCCAAATGCGACTTCTGATTTTCCCCCAGAAAACTTCGCTATACCAAGTAACATGGCTGTTTTGGTGTGTGGAAAAACTGGAGCTGGCAAAAGCAGTGTGATTGAAGCAATTACGAGTGAAAGGGCTCGTTGTCTACCATCGACATACATCATGTACCGCCCCATGGTTATCAATATGGCCAGTAAAGGCTCCAAGCATATAGAACATGGCTGTACAAGCGGTGACAGTCTTTCCTCCAAAGAAGTTGGTTCTGCATCTTCACAAGGTCGGTATTCCACAAGCACTTTTGTGTCTGAGAAGATGTCATTTCCTCACGTTCCAAATCCTGATTTCAAAGCAGATCATGATACCAGCCTGCTGTACTTGATTGATACAGGAGGGCTGCCTGAGTTCTATGATATACTGCCGTTGTTTCTGTCGGGCAAATCCCAGATTGTCATATTGTACGTTATCAATCTTTCAGAAGATCTGAGTGATCCTGACGTTGATATAATGCACTTGATGCATTTAATGAGCCCAAAGGATGGTACAACTACTTGCAGGATAGCAGTTATCGGCACTCACAAAGACCTCGAGCATGAATGCATGGAAACGAGGCTACAAAAGAACCGGAAAGTTCGAGAAATGTTAAATGACCTCTCAGTGCAAGACGATCATATGGTTGCATACCACGGAAGACATGAATTGATCTTCCCCCTGAATGCCAAGCATCTTGGTTCGGAAGACCTTCAGACTGTGTCTAAGCTAAAGCATACAGTGCTGACAGAAAACATACGAGCCTTGCAGACCTTGCAGGGCAGTGTCACCGATACAACTTACTTACTATTTCTTCAGCTCCAAATGCGAATGAAAGCTTTGAATCAAAGTGTGATGCGACGAAGTGAATGCTTTGCCGTAGCTCAGCAACTTCATTTCACTGAGAGCACCTTTGAAACTGCATTAAAGTATCTCAACGAACACAATATGCTCCACTATGGCCGTGATCTACCCAACGTTGTACTTGATCAACAAGTTCTGGTTGAGAAAACAGCAGAAATCGTAAGGTATTGTCATCGTTTAAGACAAATCTCAGCTCCACATGCATATTCATGCCTAACCTCTGAAGGAAAACTTCAAAGGCATGGAATTGTGACACGCGAACTTCTGACCGGATTTAATTTCGACGAAATCTTCCCTGAAGCAGACTTAATAAAAGTACTAGTAAATCGACTCCTAGTGGCTGAATGTAGTCCAAATGAGTACCTAATGCCTTGTCTCATGCCACTAGTGGAATTCAGTGAGCCTCTCAGCAGCAGGAGAGCACCATCCCTACTTCTGTCCTTCCCAAGTGGGGGGCCACCAGCTGGATTATTCTGTGCCACAATATGCCACCTCATTTCTCATGAAAGTTGGAAGCTTAAAAGGGAATCTAATAGTTCTCCAACTCAACTGACAAGAAAACGGATCCAGTTTATTTCAGGAGAATACATTGGTGCAATAACACTGTGTGAATTTCCATCCTTCTTTGAAGTGAACATTGACCATGGTTCAGATTCTTATGACCTCATGCTGTATTCGGCACTTTGTGCAAAAGTTAGGAAAGATGTTTTGAGTGCGGTACGCACTGCTTTGAGCACCTTGGGTTACAGTGAGAGTAGAAGGCCTCAGGAATCATTCTACTGCACAAGGAAGAGCTGTGCTAGCTCTCCACACCCTGCAGTCGTTCAGAGTGGCTCCCAGTGGATGAAATGTGGTCACAATTGTAGTGCAGAGGTTGATAAACTGACATCGCAGCATCTTCAGTGGTTTGGAACCATGCATGGTAAGATTATGTGTTCTGTGATGTATCGACAGAACATAGAAGATGAATTTGGAAGAATTTACATTGTATACAAAAACTGATAACTTTACATGACAATAATGGAAAGTACAGTACACATCGATCAATGTTGTTGTAACGTGTTGCTGTTTGACACAGGTTAATTCACTTAGTTAATGGTTTAATCTACATATCTGCAACTTATGCATGAGCTCTGTCAGCTCATCTATGTATACCCAATCTGGCAGAACATAGCTAATGATCAATTTTTGAGCATGAGGTGATTCTGTTGGAACTGTTGGGCAGTTTAAAATGCTTCACTGCACTGAGTACACAGTAAAATGAAATTGTTTGTTTTGACATGTTGATTGTTACTTCATCAATTGTCATGAGTGAAAATAATTGACTCACCACTCAGGATTGACCATGCACTCAGGAATGATACAATTTCAAACTCCCAAACCATAAATATGTTTGCTGTTTGCCAGAATCAGGAATACAAACTCCCAAACCACACTTGTTTGCTAGAATTCACACTGAGTAATGATGTGTACAAATACTTTCAAGCTCCTAGACCACACTTGTTTAGTGTCGATTATGAAGCGTAACATGAAGAATTTGAAGGAGTGCATTTGGAATGGTGGATGGTAGACATGTTTGTCCATTCTCTTCATGGTACTTACCAGTGTTACCTGGTTAGTTTGCAGTGCATGGGAACCAGAGTAACTACTCTATGGGTTATTTTAACTGAGTATTTTTTTCCAGTGATACATGAAATGTATATAATTATGTAGTTACACTCAGCAGGCATTCTGTTGTTAACATTTTATGCATTTCTCTGTCAGCAGCTGATTTGCCGATACCAAATCTTGCAGAGATTGGAGGAATGCTTCGTGAAAGGAAGATTTTGAAGCGACCTTTTATCCATTGTGTTCTATTGGGTGAAACTGGAAGTGGGAAATCATCATTAATAAATAAACTAATTGGCGCACGCCAGAATACTGAATCTTTGGAGGATTGCAGTGGTCGGCATCATATGGTGAGAGTGTGTGGTTCCGAATGGGAGGCTGTTGACTATGATGACGAAGCACATTCACTGTTTCAAGATGATCCTAACATTCAATTTCTCTGTGATCAGCTCTCATACACAGTTGGAGAAGGACTCAGAGTACCTAAAACTGCAAGTTTTCAGTCTAGCGCACCTACCTTAAAGCCCCCTCTGGAGATCGTAAGGTCTGCTTTGAGTAAAAACATTGCTTCAGCTTCAGAGAAGAATTCATTCACTGTCTACATAACTGATTCTGGTGGCCAGCCAGAGTTTCAGGAACTTTTACCAGCTATTTTCTCTGGGCTGTCAATCTTTTTCCTTTGTTTCCACTTGGGTAAGGATATCAGTAAGAATTATTCTTCAGGTGGAGGGATTTCAAGCTTCCAATGCCATGCTTCTAGTACCAATGGCCATCTTCTACGAACTCTAGCAACTATTGCTACCTTTTCGGAGGCTAACCGACTGTCTGTCAGACCTCAGGTATTCTTGGTCGGCACACATCAAGATTCAGTATCTGAAGAAGAATTTTCCAGAATTGATTATGAACTTCAGCAACTTATCAGACCTACATTGCTTTATCAGACAGGATTGGTTCAGTGTGCTTCTGAGAATCGCTTGATAATGGAATTCAATTCCTCACTACCTATGAGTAGTGCTGTAACTCAGATTCATTCGGTTGTTGAATGTTTGAGCGTACAGAAGGACTTTAACTGCTCTGTACCACGATCATGGCTTATGCTTGACTTGATTCTACGGCAATCAAAATTGCCCATTCTTTCATTTGACGAGTGTTTTGGAGTGGCCCAAGACTGTGGCATAGACACTCGTGATGAGCTACAGGAAGCTCTTCTGTTTCTGAGTGAAAGAATTGGCAGTGTGAAATACGTGAACCACGATGACATTAAATGTGCTGTGATCACAGACCTTCGGTACACATTTGAAATTATTACCAATCTTTATCACCGTTCACCGCCTGCAGATGCAGTTATTACAAAGAAAGGTATTATTACACTTGACAGCTTGCAAAAGCTTTTGCCGACGGAAAAACTGAATCCATCCATGCTCATCAGAATTATAGAATCATTGCATCTTGCAAACCGCATTCCTGTAGAAGGTGACTCAGCGGCAGAATACTTTATTCCTTGCAGCCTTCCTTGGACGAGCCTTGAAGGTGCTCCAGAAAGGCAAGAATCTCGCAATGCACCTTTGATGATACACTTTGACTGTGGATATATTCCAGCAGGCTTCTTTGGTGGGCTGGTAGCACACTTGATCGGAAACAGTGAGAGGTCTAGTTTGGATTGGAAGCTTGCAGATGAACAAGCGTTCAGGAATCGTATCAAATTCTGGGTTAGGTTGCTACTGGAGACAGTTACGCTTGTAATGCACTTTTCTGACATTGAGGTCAACATTACGAGCTCCTTTTCAAAATCCCACGATCTATCTAATAAATCTCTCTTCATTGAAGTTCGTAGATGCCTTGAGAAATGTTGTGATGCTGCCTTACAGAAACTTAACTTTAGAGACACATACCAGTACTCGTTTGGATTTTCTTGTCCTGACATCGGAATGGAACCTGGAAGTACACCTCATGCTGCTCTCGTAAAATTTCACCAAGGGCAGGTGGAGAAATTGGTGTGTCCCCTCACACAGAGGGTCTGGGATGCTCCACTGCAGTGCAAGCTGTGGTTTGGACAAGTACGTCTGGCAGTCTTTCTTATAGTTACATGTGCTATGTATGACAGTACCGCATCTGGCGGTTCGTATGCTGGTTTCTGTGTGCTTTGTAAGGAGGGGTATGCGGTGGAGTACCTCAAGCATAATTGGCTGTGTACTTGAGCAAAATACCCTTGTAGCTATACAGACTAGCAGTAATGGCAACAATGTATATCATACAAGCAGTATAATATAATGGCATTTTCTCATAGTTGTGCGTAGTGAATCTGTGCTAGCTTTCAGTCTAAGAGCTCTGCATGTGCTGTATACGTAAGATTGTGATTGGTTGATTGACTGACTGTTGTGCAGGGAAAGTCGACCGGTGAGTTGGATGCTGTAGTGACGCTGGTGAAAGCTGACTCACCAGGTAAGTGCCATCAGTTGTACGATGCTAATACACAAGTATATAGCCTTTGTTTGATTGTGGTATCAAGGTTATTGCTAGCCTCGTTCCCAGACTCTCCCACACGCGACCAAAAGCGATGAAAAGCTTGGCGATGGCCTGGGAACGAGGCTAGGTTATTGCCTAAGTTAGCACTTCTCTGTTTCAGTTCAAAGTTATAGCTACTTCACTGAATCTCTAAGTTTGCACGACTTTTCAAACTGCATGCTTGCTTTATCTGAAGTGATACGCCATTGATCACAGTAATGGCTGTCATGCATGGAGGCTAGAATATATGATCTCTCATGTGTATACCCTCTTCAGTTGTTGTGGCAGCTCATACAGGCCATGGTGGCATGGCTAGCTTAGACCAAGACGTGCCCAACACAGCCGGGAGATTACTCAGAGGCCAAGACCTTAAAGCTCTCACAGACGTTCTTGCAGATGTAGAAAGTGAGTGGATACCTATTGGTCTAGCCTTGGGGCTCACTCAGCATAATCTTGAGAACTTACGAAGGTCGACAGTGAGGCCTCTTAGTGACGTGCTGAAACTATGGTTACAGAATCAGAAACAGCCGACTGTAGAGCATCTTACCAGTGCCCTTCAAGGTATTGGAGAAGGAACTACTGCTCAGAGAGTCGGAGAAGTGTTCTCATACAAAAGAGGTATTACCATGTGTAGTTTATTTACACTAGTAGCTAATTATGAAGTTGTTTCTACTTGCAAGTATTAGGGATGAATTTATTAGTCACTCAATGAGCTTGTGGGAGAGGACATTAAGTGACTTGGGGATCTTTTTTTACCTACGGAGGAAATCTTCTGTGATTATAAGTTCAAAGTTGACAGAAAATTGGTTCCGATGATGCAGCTGTAAGAAGGAAATCGAAAAGGAAATGATGTTACCACCAGAAATAATAGTTAAGCTCATGTCATAGCAGTTTAGTCGTGCAGAATTAGGTTACCCTGGAGTCAGTGGAGGTTATTACCTGAGGAAGACTGCAAAGAGTAGAGGTAGCTACTGTGTTTTTTGCTTGACAAAATTTTGATTCATGATTATAGCATTGATGTGGACATTGACATATTATACTTGTGTACATGTAGCTATATTATGTCATTAGTTATAATACTGTAAATATTACATACGTACCTCAAAGGTTGAGTTTATTAACTCTGGGGTTTCCAAAGGAAGTTGAAGCAGGAAATGACATCATGGCACTAGCTACATAGTAGTGTGCTCATAGTACACTAGTGACTGAAGTTGAGAAGTTATCCTTTAGCTTGAGAGCCTGTGGAGGTGAGTAGCCAAATAATTGTTGATTGACAACTGTACATAGTCATGAATAAATATACATCCAAGAACAATGATGTACTTGTGTACATGTCGTTATATACGTAGCTAGTGAATATGTTCACTACTTGTCATGAGTAACTAGTCAGTCAATGTCCATGTTTTACGTCAGAGTCAGGTCTAGGGGATTTTTTTTGTCTCGGTTGTGCCATGGGAGAGGCCCCAAGTTTACACAGCCTGTGAATGTGAGCAATGAATTGTCTGAACAGCAATGAATATATGACTGTACTTATTTATTGTGCATTACGTAACTCAGTAGCACTATATACACTCCACTTCATGAGAAGTTGTACCATTTTCATAATGAACTTTAATACTTGTGGTTTAGTGGGATGCTTATGCAATGTTCCTTGCTGTTACAACACTGCCACTCTCTCTCTCCAAATATACGTAGTACATGCTTACTCAGTGGTAGTCACATGATACATTAGGAACTTGCTTGTGCAAGCTTTGTGACCATTGCAACATCAGTGTATGATTCATGCACACTCGTCATTTAGCTGAACTTAAGGAAGTTCTGATATTACCTCTTTTAGAATCACCGTCAATGTACTACGATAGACCTACACTAAAGGACCTAGCGATTATTCCGATTGAAGACTCACAATGGCACACACTTGGCATTGAGCTAGGACTCCAGAAAGATGTTCTCGATTCACTTGAAGAAAGCTACTCGAACCCAACGCGGCGCAAGCGAGAAATGTTCAAGAAGTGGTTGGAAGGTGAACCTCATCCATCCTGGAGCCCACTACTCACAGCATTGGAGGGAATGGGAGCTACAGAGATATCAGAGCGTGTCCGGATGGAGTATAACCTCCCTCCACCCTCTCCTGTTGCACTACCACAGCAAACGAAAGCCATTGAAGATGTAGATCCTGGCTTTGTTGACTCAGAAGTGAGTGTTTACTTCCATAATACATTACATGTTGAATGTAGTTGTTGTATCATACAGCGTCAATCCTGTTAGAGCTACAAAATTAATACAAATATAGTGCTTATCACGTGGCACTGTAGTTGAATATAATGACACTGCTGCATATGGTATACAGACCAGTGCAAATACCTTACAACTACAACTGCTATTGCATAGCATAGGTAGAGTGAGTGCCACATTCTGATTACTGGTGGCTGAGGATTCATTTTGAGCTTGAACTTCACTAAAATGGCTATATCCCCATGTTAATTCACTGTATCACTTGCTGTGAAGAATGTCATGCAGTGGGTGTGAATTATTGCAAGCACTACATTCCTTGGATTAGCATGGTAATGATACTCACTTAGCTACAGTAACCGAATACTTTGTTGAACCACAAATATTTGCTACAATCACCTAGTGTATAGTCATCTGCTATGTGGCTGAAATGTGAACTCAGTTGAGGTGATGTGACTAGAATATTGCATCACCTCATTCACAGGGTTTGGAACCAACTGGAATACCAGATGGAGAAGATGGTGTACTCTCACTCAATGAACCTTCTCAATTGCAGTCACCTGAAACCGAGGAGCAGAATAGTGACCGATGGGGAACCGACTCTCCCGAATACCTCGCTTTCATGACCCATTTTGATGACCTAGCCACGTCCCTATCAACATTGAACCTCACCGTTTTTTCTTCCCAAGTATTCTCCAAGTCTCTCATCAGTAGTATTGCACTTCAAAGTGTTGTCACGGACTTACCTGCACGACAAAGAGCAGAGACTCTCTTGACTTCTGTTCAGGAGAGAATTCAATCCAATCCACAATCTTTGCACACATTTATCCAGACTCTGAGGCATTTTCACCCAGCTTCGTGCGACACTATTGCTGGCCAACTCGAAACCTCAGTACAGATGTATCAAATATTTCTGTCTCTCCAAGTCATGAACACTCAGAGCCTTGACCTCGACCAATTAGCACTGAAGCTATTGGAGACCAAACTTATCACAAAGGATGAGTATGACAATTGTGCCTTACAAACCGAAGCTATGGAGAAAGCTGGAGGGTTGTATCACTACATGCTGGAACAAGGCATGGCCAAACCTTTCCTAGACATTCTGGAACAGTTCTCAAACACTAAGCAACTGGCTGAAAAGTTGAAACGAGGAGAGAGTCCATCGTCCGTTACGTCCGGATATGCCACAGTCAGTGCATCAGAGTTTGAAATCCCACCAATGGATGAAGTCAGCGTCCATGATGACGCGACCAACAATGTGACCAGAAAGAGTTCATCCACAGATACCTTCCATTCCTTCAACAGCGACAACGGAGTTGCTTTTTATCATAGCCGAGATTTTACTAGTGAAGCATTTGCCCCAGTAATGTCTCGGCAGTTGCTATGGAAACATTCTTCTGGGCAACCAGCGGCTACTATGCCTACTGTCTCCCCTTTTTCATCAGTAGCTGATGTACCATCCAATTCTACAATAGTCGAGTGTGTCCAAGAGGTAAGTCTCTAATTATTACTACCAGCACATACCAATAGTGATGCGGACACTTTATAGACTACAATATTGTGTTGCACCATTAGCTAATCCTCCGGATCCCACCAAAGTTACGGTATGCGTCTTTAAAATTGATGCTGAGATTTAGAACACTTTACCGACATTCATTTGCGGCACAGCTTTGCCGTAATGCCGAAGGATTCTTTGAAAGGCTTCGTATGAGAATTGGAAGGTTTCTTCCAAAGATGTGGAGGTTTCTTCCAAGCAGTGCTGACTTTGTATGTACTTAAGTTGCCATACAACGGTGCAACTTCGCTTACGGATCTTCCAGATCTTTGTTTATGCCTCCCGTAGCTGCGTTTAGGTCTTCCAGAGCTACGTTTGTAACGGAAACGCAGACCAGTGACGCAAAGGTCCCTGATCTCAGCATCGATTTTAAGGATACATACAGTATATCTTAATTGTGTACTTTGTGTTTAATTTTCTGCTACTCTGAACCTTGTTCTCTGGCAGGATGGGAAGCTTAAAATCATAAAGAGGGTCAGTACCTGAAGTGCTATGTACAGTGTTGTGGTTGTTATAGTAAAAGTTATGTAAACTACCTAATCCCCAATTGACTTCATGTTGACCTTATATGGCATCTGTAGCAACATGAGTAGGCACATTGGAATGATCAAACAGGAAGTACATAAGCCACAAAGCTATATAGGGTCTCCCTACCCATGTGATTGTTTTTTTTGGTGAAAGGAATGTTACAGTAGATCATTGCAAGATACAGGGCTTTTCCAAACCACAGCTGGTTGTGTTAAGTGGACAATTAATTTTGTGGTCAAAACTTCATCTGTGTGAAACCCTAGTAACTTCGTGCTTATGGTCTACGCAATTCGCTTTGAGCATTTTAGTGTAGTGTTGCAAGGATTCCGAAAAACCCTGTACCTACAAGTTCAAGGTGCCAATATCTAGCATATGTTACAGCTGTGACCTCAGAGCAGTACCAGTATCTAGGCGCATGCAATAGAGCATAGCAACACTGGCTGCATGCCAGATATTGGCATGTACAGCCCTCGTCACCATGCTATAACTAACATGTGCATTACATTACATAATGCAATGGAAATGTTCCGATTTCTAGCATTTCTGCCAGCCTACACAATTATAAACCAGTACGTTAGCAAATTAAAAGGCCCAAGGAATAATTGGAAATGACCCTCTGAAGTTTGGTTCAAACAGGGTAGTAATTAAACTGCCAGTGTGTCATTACCTGAAAGTGAATGGATGTTCAAGTAACTGATACATTAATACACATTCGGTTTGAAAGCAAAGCGCATTTTGATATGATTGAGTTATTCTGGTACTCTGCATAACGTAGCACGTAATGTGTGTATTGTGTTCAGCGTTTTGTGGGCGCTAGCAATAATTTATGTGACTGTTCCCTTTGGCTACAGGCCCCAGAGCGTGAGATCATGCGTGCATTCCACTGTGGGGACAGTGCTTCAGTCAAGTCTCTTCTGCAGAGATGTCGCGTCAGTCCGGACTCACGGCTTGAGGTATGAAGGCAGCCAGTGGATGCACCTCTTGTACAATGGCTGTACATATGATTAGAGTATAACCTCCCCATGCATGTTTGGAGCAGTGATATCAAAAGTCATCACTGTAGCATGCCTCCCCCAGTTTGTCGCCATAGCAACAGAGAGGTTCCTTATGAATGATTCTCCTTGGGACCATAAGTATGATATGCATTGTGTAAATGGAAAAGAAATTTTGTAGTACAGAACAAAAAATGAAATGAATACAATGAAGGAAAGAATGGGAGAGAAAGTGTATAAGTTCTTCCCTAGTTTCTGTCCTGTATGATAACGTACTGAATTCATTAGTTACTGGCTCACTGTATCAGTGACCAGCTCTGGCCATGTGTTGGAGAGTAGGTAATTGTGTAAACCAACCGCAGAGGAAACTGGCCCATACTATTTTCACAAGTAGTCATCCAAAGAGTATGACTGTGTGCATGAGGGACTTGCAGTGGCGGATCTAGACATTTTGAAAGGGTGGTTCGGTTGGCACATGCACAGCGCACCGCCGAAGGCGGTGCGCAGAGCTGCGAAGCGGCGATCAGTCCGCGCGAAGCGCAGAAATTTTTTTACGTGTTCTTTTTAGCGATCAGGAAGCGCTCTCATAGCATCTCTGCGCATTCTGGACATGTTCCCAGACGCAAAGAAGATTGGCTAAGTAACCAGTAAGTATCGATGTGTGGGGCTGTTAGCTTCCTTCTTTTCATCGTCGACGGATTACAACCACGTACGTGGACAGTCGATTGAACACTGCGTTATTGCTTTATTTTCTAACGGTCAAGGTATTACCAACCACAGCTACAATAATACAAGTAGTTTATGTTAACAAGGGTCAAAAGGGGGGTTCGCTCACACCCCTAGATCCCCCCTAGATCCGCCACTGACTTGCTACAGTTTCACTTAAGATGTTTGTGCTGTTTGATGATGGCAGATGGCCGGCTCACTCCTCACAGGGAGTTCAGATGTTAATGTGGTTTGCAGATTATAGACGAGCATCTTCTCTGGTTGCCTTATGCAATTAGTCTCCATTACCAAAGTAAACCACTTGTGACCACTGTCTGCTCAAGTGGTTGCCGGTAAGACTGAAAATGGTAAGACTGAAAATGGTTTGATAGATGGACATCATAACATTGGTGGTTGCATCAAAGCAGTGGGTGGTTGCCAAGCAATGTTTCCTTTATGTCCTTATTTTGCCTGCTGAAGTATTATGTTGGCTAAATGTGCCTACGTATGCACACACATGTGCGTGCGTCTCAATCCTGCGGTATGGACCCTTTGCCAGTAGTTATAGTAAGCTACCGTAGTTGCCGATTATTTCGCGTGGCAAAAATTTTGCGGTCTAGCCACTCAACATGATACACAAATATTTCACAGAGGGAACTTTTCGCAAATTACGGATAAAAAATATTTCCGCTCGCTCGTAATAACTTACGATTGACACATGCGATCGCGCCGATGGAGGACGAATTAGCGATCGAGCTGTGTGTGCGTGGCTATCTCGTCTGCAGCGCTAGCGAAGCAACTGAGCTACTGTGTGAGCGTAAGTCCAGGAACACAAAGGACAGTAACTGTTATGCCTAGCTGTGGAAAAATAATATTATTTCGCGCGTTTAATATTCGCGGTCTTACTTCATCCGCGAATACCGTGTAAATTTCCCCACTGCGAAATTTACTGCAACTAGCAACAGTATTCTCCAAGGCATAGGTGACATGAGGTTATCTGTATCCATACGTCTTGTTCAGCCATGAACAGCTAGTGTAGAATACGATAGTTATGAAATTAAAGTATGACTGTCTACCGGTATTTTATAATTAAACAGTATAATTTACGTTCCCAGGGAAGCAAGACTCTGCTGATGATGGCTGCAGAAGAGAACAAGGGGAGCATGGTTGCAGCCCTCCTGAAGCTGAAAGCCAGCATCGATCTCACTGATGGGGTAAATGATTTGTAACTCACTTCCAAGCTAGCGTTGGACTCGCCTTACAATTCAAACTGATGATTCTTTTGTGCAGGACGGGAAAAGTGCACTACACTACGCCAGCAGTGCTGGTAACTATGAGGTCGTGAAGATGTTGGTGAAAGAGTTTGCAAATGTGAACCTTCTTGCAAAGGTCCGTATTTCACCTTGTGCTCAAGCACTTCCTCTCTTCCCTTCCATCGATCCCTCCTCTCACCTCACCTCCTCTCTCCCTTCCCCACCCCCTTCTCCATTCCCTCTGCCTCTCCCCTCCCCTCCACCTTTTCCCCTCACCGCCCCTCCCCCTCCCCCCCCCCCCCCCCCCCCCCCCCCCCCGCATTTCTCCCTCCCCCTGCACTTTCATCCCCCTCACCCCCAAATTCCTCCTCCCTAAATTTTCATCCGTGATTAATCCTTAGTATCGGCAAGCTGTGTGCTTATAATCAGCCCACAATCCCCAGCTGTCACAACTCCAGTCTGCCCTAGAGCCATTAGTACACTTCGCCAGATGGCTACTAAAGACCACCTTTTGTTTAACTGTTTGTGTGGGTGATTGCTCTCATCCGTTCCTTCCACATTCGCACTTATACGTAGGATGGGAGCAGTGTCCTGTTGAAACCCTCGGAGAAAGGTTTCTCCATGGTGGTTGAACATCTCCTGGAGAATGGCGCCAATCCAAACCTGGAAGACAAGGTGCGTTGCGCCTCACTGAAGTTGTAAGGAATGAGCATCAACTAGTGCTGTGCATCAGTAGATTTTCACTCGGCCATCAAGGGCATTGTGCCCTTGATGGCTGATGTCCCTCCTTCCTGCATGTCCCTCATGTCCCTCCTATCTTACTCCCTCTCTTCTACCTCCCTCCTTCCTCTCCCCTCCCCCATCCTCCTATCTCTCTCTCTCTCTCTCCCACCTCCCCCTCTTACTCCTACCCTTCCCCCTCCCTCCTCTCACAGCGGGGATGGACTCCTCTGATAGCAGCTGCCTCCAGGGACCAGAGAGATGTGGTGAAGGTACTCCTGCAACATGGAGCAGATGTCACGGCACTCAGCATAGAGGTAAACTCTCAAGTCTGATTGTCACATGACCATCACGTCTCATGATGTCCTGAGTGTCAGATGGCTGTCATTAGAACTCTACCATGACCACAATGATTGCTGCATGCTCTGACATCTGTAGGGCTCAACAACTGCTCTCTATGAAGCAGCCAAGAAGAAGTTTGCTGCCGAACAGCCTCAACCGAAGGACACCATTGGCATGCTTGCAGCTGCCATGAGCAAAGAAGTGCAAAAGGTAGTATTCTAGATCTAGTAGTGAATCCTAAAGTAGTATCCTGAGGGGGGTAGTGGTATCCTAAGGTAGTATCCTGAGAGACCATCCCACCCACTCAAATTTTGAAGTAAGAGGGAGGATCTGGACCAAGACTTAGTTATCTCGTACTGTGGGATGGGAGTGACTTTGATGTCTCTGTCTCGTGGGTGACTCCTCAGCTGTCTAGGCATTTCAATGTATAGTATGTGGTACAGTATAGGTTATGCACATGCACTGAAATGTACCTCTCCCATATATGGGAGAGGTAAATTTCAGTGGGAGTGGCAGTGGTTATGCATATGCACTGAAATGTACCTCTCCCATATATGGGAGAGGTATATTTCAGTGAATATATCACTTGATTTGTACCTTGTTCGACTGACTGTAAATCATCCCCTCGGCAGACCCAAGGTCTCTTCACATGCAAGAGTGTGGAGGACATCAGGAGGCTCATTAGAACTGGTGCTAGGATTGACTCACAGAGAGGGGTGAGGCATGAGGGAGGGAGGGAGGGAGGGAGGGAGGGAGGGAGGGAGGGAGGGAGGGAGGGAGGGAGGGAGGGAAGGGGGGAGGCAGCGAGGGAGGGAGGAGGAGGGAGGGAGGGGGGAGGGAGGGGGGAGGGAGAGAGGGGGAGGGAGGGAGGGAGGGAGGGAGGAGGGAGGGAGGGAGGGAGGGCACGTAGTAAGGAGGAAGGAAGGAGGAAGGAAGGAGGGACGGAAGGAAAGGTAAGGGAGGAAGGATGGGGGACGGAGGATGGGGGAGGGAGGATTGGAGGAGGCAGGGACAGAAGGAGTAGGAAGATAGAAGAGGGAAGTTTACGTCAGTGTGAAATCATTTGTCCCCCAGGATGGCTGTACCCCGCTGGTTGTTCACTCTGACAGAGGGCATAATGACATTGTCATTGAATTGTGCAAACAAGATGCACTTATCGACATCCCAGACAAGGTTTGCACCCTGGTCTACTCCCTCAATTAAAGTGCCTTCGTGGATGGTAATGAATTTGAATACATGTATCACTATCCATGGTATTTATAGGTGAATGCAACCTATGACATGTGATACTGGAATAGGGAAATAATATTGCCCTATTCCGGTATCATAAGTCAGTCATAATATTGGTATCATATACCATATGTTGCATACACCAAAAATACCATGGAAATTGATATTCAAATTCATTACCATCCATGACATTGTCATGGCTGTCTGTGCTGATGATTGACGTACAGGTGTCCGTGTACTCTCCTCCCCTGCCTCTCTACCATGCAGGATGGTGTCACTGCCCTGATGAAGGCCAGCCATGCCGGCCACCTGGGCGTGGTAAGGACTCTGCTGTTCAAAGAGGCCGGGATAGACCTAAGATGCAGGGTTAGTTCACATAGTATGTGGTTGAGTTGGACTTACAGCTCTGGTTCTTACATGCGAGTATGATCAAGATCGTACCCAAATGAAATAATGGTTAAAACCGTTTTGCGGCTGAGTTTTTCATCATGTTTAACAGATCTTAATCAACATTAACGCCTCTCAGTTAAAACCAGTACATTAACTTGTACATGGCCTGAAAAGCACCCTATAGCTTCAAAAATCAGGGAAAAATAATTTTAAGGGTGCAAATTTATTCGTGTGCGTTGCCAAGGGCTCATATTTTCACCCAATGTCATATGTGACACACACATCCTAAAGGTTATTCTGAACATTGTACTCTTGTTCCCCACATCTCAGAGAGGTCTAACGTCCCTCATGTATGCAGTTCTGGGCAACCACCTCACAGTTGTCAAGGAGCTCATGACGGCCCAAGCAGAGCTAAACACCAGGGACAAAGTACGTCATAATTATAACCTATACCACTTTCTATATAACCATCAGAGGAGGGAGACCGGAAAGGTTTGGCGCATACTATACCTTTCATCACTTGATCAAACTGTTCCAACACTCTGGGGTACCATGCATGCAATATTGGCTGTATTGAAAGTATCAGAATGTATACAATAACAGTGGGGGATAGCAATTGAACCCCTCAGAACCAGAGTGGTCTAACCCACGAACATTGAACTAGCCTAACCCCCCATGAACTTGAGAATACTGTTAAAATGTGTTTCAGGAGCTGCTGAAATTTCAAGAATTTCAAATTTTCGGTCACATACCCATTGCATATTTTTTACTCCATTTTGTGCAATTCATGCAATTTCCAGTACTTGATTTTGGGTTAGTTCTGAGGGGTTCAATTGTACATGGTTTGCTGTCAGGTGTGCATGTTATGAGATGACCTTCTATGATTATCCATAGGATGGGAGAACTGCCTTAGAGATTGCCACTGCCAAAGGCCACACTGAGATTGCAGAATTGTTGGAGAGAGCTTCTCCTAAGACCACCGCAAGCAATGTGAGTTAGAACTATACCATACCCTGCACCTTAATGCTAGCATTCCTGTATTGTATACCTGTACTGAAAACATGCGAGATGATTATGAGCATCAGGACACACATTGTGAAGATGCTGGGGACTCATTTTGGTGTAGATAGTGTTTTGGCAGCTGGCTTGAGGGAAACAACAGTGCTGCATTCCACTATTGCGACACTACAGTATCAGTCATGTTTGCTATTGAGCCAACTGTGCCCGTACCGAACCCCCGTCCTGGAAATCCTACCTACAGGCCTGAGCAGTCATGTGTGCTATTGAGCCAACTGTAAGGCAGAGTGAAGGAGCTGATAGACAAGTGTTAACTCTCAGGATGTATGTTAGTCATGAGCCAAGACGATATTATACTGTAGTATCATCTACTATGCATACATGATATTGTGTGTTCAGGATCCATTTAACCAGTTGCTAGGCAACTACTTGGATAAAGTTGAGAAGGGAAGGAATGGAGCTCCGGGGGTAAGTCATGACAATGACATGTAGAATCAAATCTATCTATCTATCTATTTATCTATCTATCTATCTATCTACGTTATGGTCTCAATCCCCATAATATGTTTATTACTGCCTTCATACAACAGATCACACTATTATTGGTTTTCTAATAATTCGGCAACTTTTCGTTGTTCCAGACTATGTCAGCTGCAGCAGCTAAGAAGGCCAGTCCTCCTCTCACTCCCAAAAACAGGGCCAACGTTAGCGGACCACACCGGGAGGAGTGCAACACCCAAAATGAACAGCTTGTGAAGGCTTGGAATAGAATTGCTGATCTTGAGACCAGGATACACGATCTCACTCTCCAAGCCACAATGGTATAGCTAATCAGTACAGTAGTCCAAGCATATTATACATTGTACTCTAGTATGCATAGCCAGAGATATACACGTGGGTACAGCTATGTGAGATTACTCATCTACATAATCTGTACGTACAGTATGCATCTTTTAAATTGATGCTGAGATTCGTCAACCTTCCGTCGCTGGTTGGGTTTCCATTACCAGTGCATCTCTGAAAGCCCCAAACACATGCGCGTGCAGTTCTGGAAGATTGGCAAGCGAAGCTGCAGAAATTTAGGCACGTACGAACTACAAAGCCAATGCTCTTTGGAAGAACGCTTTTGCATCTTCAGAAGAAACCTACGATGCTGGTAAGAAGCCCTCTGATTTTCAGAAGAAGCCTTTTGGTTTGCGGTGAAGCTGCACCTCAATCAAACGAATGTCGGAAAAGCGTTCCAAACCTTGGCAATGTGTGGAATACTCACTTACGTACCTAATCTGTACATACCTATTAAATGTGATATGTACACTGTTTGATGCAGGAAGCTCCGAAGGAAGAGGATCTCTCATTCCTGGAGCGGCCGCGTCTGGAAGCCGAGTATCTGAAACTAAAAGAACAGAAGAGAAAGGCTGAGCGCTTTGCTATTGATGCCAAACAGACAGCTCAGAGGGTAAGACAACATTCAGAGAGGATTATGAGTCTAGCTGACCCTTGTGGAAATATATGACACTCATGAATACCTTGAAGGACACCCTGCTATAATATGAATTCAGCAAGTTCGAAGACTTAGTATCCAAGATGTATTGTGCATTGAGGTATAAATTTATGTAGGTTGTAGTAACCCTATCCATACCAGCACGTGCGAACATAGTTGACCATTGAGGATTCACCTGGATATTCTATCGACCTACCAATGATTTAGCCTCATGCATTTCCAGGCTATTCCAATTCCAGCCATTTACCACATCAGTAGCGGGAGTGGGAATAACTACAGCGGGTAATGAGACTATCTCTCATGTGCTTACGCACATACACATATTATACCCTATAATAGACACTTAAGTAGCTTAGCAATGATGATTATTTATCAGCCAAAGTTACGATGGATGGTTTATCATTTCTGTGCACCTAATTGTTATCACTTGCAGCTGTCTGCAGAGAATTTCAAGCTGAAAGAGAACCTGACCAAGGAGAGGCACGACTATGAGTTCTCGAGGAAAGACATGGTGCGTGAGATGGAGCAGCAGAAGCAGATACAATCCTCTGCACAGGACACGGCACAAGCAAAGCTGGAAGTGATCGACGAGGAAGTGAACACTCGCGCACTGCAGCTCATGCAGAGGACGCTGCGAACAGTCAGAGCCGGCTCCGTATCGGAGGACTTGATGCGTAAGGAAACATAGCGATAGCACCTGTATGCGCACAAATATCATTCTGGCTAGTTATCGCCATAGCTACACATTCAGATTTATAGGCTAATCTCTTTGATCATGGTGTCAGAAATCTATCATTGGCCACACCTCTCCCTCATGTGAGACCTGGATCAGGGAATCAGATGTGATCCCATGAGGTGTCTAGATGATCACTGCTGACGGCAAAAAGGAAAATGTGCTTGAGAGTGAAATTGTCAAAATATAAAGACATTCTTTTGTTTCAGTTCTATTGCAGTCAACTTTTCTCCTCCTTGCATATAACCTGGGGATACTTCTGTAAAGTCCTGTGTGGTTGGGTGTATCCATGCCCAGTGTATTAGCTCGCGCACCAACCAAATATATATTTCAAGAAGTTTGAAACAGACTTTTCGGCCACTGTACAGTGGCCCTCATCAGTGAATACTCATGGATGAGGGCCACTGTACAGTGGCTGAAACGTCTGTTTCAAACTTATTCGGTTGGTGTGCGAGCTAATACACTGGGCAACCAGGGGATAATTCCTCCCCCACCTACTGTACAAGAATAATTATATTATTATGATCTGTCATCATTCCACAGCCTGTTCTCCTGAAATGACTTTCAACCAGAATCAGGTGCTTGAAATTATCGAGAAGGAGACTCTCACAGGTAACTTTCTCTTGCTGGCATTCACGGGCCTCCCAAAGTCTGGTAAAAGCACTCTAACACGTGCGATGCTTGGAGAAGGATCTTCGGACAGTCTAGTTCAGACCAGTTTGCTGGAGGACAGTCATTTCTACAAGGTGGCGTTTATGAAGGATCTAACCCATCAGGATGCAAACTGGCTCGCATTGACGCTAGCCGATGTCCACACCATTATCATCTCACTGTGCCTGTCTCGAGCTGCTGCCCTAACCCACAAAGAACCACGCGTGGAGACGTTGCTTGGCAGTCAGCCACAGTTCAAAGACAAGCTTGTCAATGACACATTCCAGAATATTTTCGAGAAACTTCAGAAAACGATGACCAAGCTTCCCGGCGCAGCAGCCCTCACTGGTGCCTCCATCACATTCTTCAACATCTGGGACATCGGAACGAACAAAGCCCTCGTTGAGGTACTGCAACGTCTTGGGAGGGGCCTGGGAAGAATGTTAATAGTGAACGTTCTCAATCTGCACAGAGATGCTGATCACATGAACGAACCTCCAGACCTTGAGGGTTGCGAAGAAGACAAAACGTTCATGAAGAGAAGATTGCGGGTACACTATTCTACCAGAATGGCTGAGATTCCAGCTGACAAGTCCGCTTCAGAGGACACAGCAAAGGTTCTGTATGTTCTCACACATGCAGACAAATTTGAAAATGATGAGGAACGACATGATGCTGTGAAGAAAGTTAGAAATGCAGTACATGCCAGTGCAGCTGAGGCAGGTGTATCAGAAGCAATCCATTCCCGGATGTTACCAGTGGATGCCAAACGCAAAGATGATACCGAAACGTTGAAAGCAGCCATCGAAGAAATGGTTGAAAAGCGCAAACGGTTTGAGTATGACATGCCTCTCAGATGGGTTTTCTTTCGTGCTGTCTTGTCGCGTTATGCCAAGGAAAAGGACACTTTCCGCATTACCAGAGAGAAGTTCAATGACATTGCCCACCAGTGCTGGATGAAGACAAACGAAGACATTGAAGAATTTGTGAAAGTTCACCGAGACGGCTGCAGTATTTTCAGCTGCCCAAATATTCCAGTTCTCCAATCCAACATTATTATCGATCCCATAAAGTTTCTTCAGGGTTTTGAGAAGCTCTACTATGCAGACAGTTTGTTGTCATCAACGCAATCAGAGAGCATTAGAAAACACGCACAAGGAAGCTGCAAGAAGGGTATCTTTTGCAAAACCCTGGCCAAGAACCTCTGGGGTGATGACACAGACCTCTATCTTGAAGTCCTAGAGTACAGTGGATTCATGACCAACCTCAGTAGCTACAATGAGCATTGCCCCGTCTGTGATGACCCAACCTGTTACTTCGTGCCTACACTGCGAGCTGAGATGTGGGACGAGGAACCGTCCTCAGACTCGCTGTACATCACTTGCAATACAGATCATATCGAACTACAGTTGCAGTCACTGTTCGTGAGGCATATGCCGACATATTTCCCGAATGTATGTCTGAACAAATCAGTTGTAAAACACAATGCGATCTCCTTCAACCTAACTCTTCACAATCAGAAAGCAATCACAATTGTTGTCGTTTTTCACAATGATGCTGTCGAGGTTAGAGTTCTTCCTCGCCTGGGTGATATCACGACCATTGGTGACATCACTACCATTGGTGACATCTACAGCAAACTGAAGACACTCAGTGTGAACATTTTTGACGAAGTTGCGATTCGCATGCCCAACATGAGGTTTGGTTTAGCAGTCGTGTGTCCAAATTCGAATTCGGACTCTCCAATGTCGCCAAAAAGCGTTCACTACATGCCGTTTCACATCTGTGCTGTCAGCACAAACCAGTTGTTCTGTTCCCTCTGCAAGTCCGAATTGCCAGTCAACCCTGAACAACAGCTGTGGATAAATGCAGCTTACACGGTAGGTGTACATATTTTATGATGGTCACACCTCTTCAATGAGAATACCTATACTTGGAAGCGATGATGGATCGAGTTGTTGCTTTAACAATATCGGGATTTAAGTAGCAACTATGCTAATGCAAGTCCAATGGTCCAGATAAACATAGGAGGACAATGCTACATAGTTTAATATTCACATGAGCCAAGGCTGTGGATTGTATCTACTAATGAAACATGAGGTTTCTGCATACTGGGGTGCATGAGAGAATTGAGTTTCCTATAGTGTCCGAATGTCTGACTACGTAGCATGCATACATCATTCTGTGTTCTCTCTGTCTGATGTAGGGGCCAATGTCATCTGCCATTGCACAGTACGGTGAGTGATTCTGCATATGTATTGTACTGTGCGATTTGTTTTAGCTGCAGAAGGTACTTGTGCATGGTTGAAATGGTAGTGGAGAAAAGGAAGGAGTGAGGGAGGAAGGGAGGGAGGGAAGGACGGAGGGAGGGAGGGAGGGAGGGAGGGAGGGAGGGAGGGAGGGATGCATGGAGGGCGGCATGAAGGGAGGGAGGGACAGAGGGACGGGGAGGAGGCAGTGTGAGAGTCCTGCTGGAATCTACCGGTACCTCCTTGCTACATCCTTACAGATCGTCTTACAGCGGAAGACCTGGAACAAGTGGCAGATGCTTTGTTTGAAAACAGTGAAGTTTCGTGTCCAGAGGATTTTCTGGGCATCTCTGCAAGGGAGATGAGGCAGCTGCTCGGTCTCAGGAGGAAGAGATCATTAGTTCACCAGCTGAACCAGCAGCAGGAGAGGTCAGAGTGCAGAACCAAGCAGTGCTTTGCTAAAGCTCTGCTGAAGGCTGGATGCTACTCAGAAGCACTGCAATTGGATCCAAGATGTATGTTGGAAATGCATGGTTATCAAATAATATGGTTGTCACATGTACGTCGCACTTCTAAGCATGTGCAACAGTAATGCATTGACTACACCCTTTACATGTTTGACACCATTAAGCTGAATGAGGCTGGAGGCCAGTGGAGGGGGGGGGGGGGGGGGGGGGGGAGGGATATAGTTGTAGGCCAGGTTGGATGTTTCCGTCACTAGTTTGTAGATACCGTCCATTGATGGGTGGGGTCCTGGTAGTTATTCATGGAAAGAAGTCGCTATACACAGCAAATCGTACCGTTTAAGATCTTCAAAATCACATTGTTGTGCAATTGCTTTTCCTACAGTGTTGGGTGTTGATTTGGAGGGGAATACTGAGGATGCACTGTTGGAGAGAGAGTTAGCCATCGCTGCCTCACACATCACCGACTGGGAGCAGCTAGCCTACTCCCTGAACGTCGCTGAGTGTGTGCATGAGATCAAAGAGAAGTTCAGGAGGAGTACGGAATGCTGTCTCCAAATGCTGAGGGTGTGGCATCAGGAATACACAAGCAGTAGGAGGCTAGAGACACCACGAGTGCACCTCATACGACAGCTGAGGGAGTCTGGATATTTAGGAGTTGCACGCTTCCTTGAAACTGGGTGAGCAGCAATAAACTACCTTCATCTTATGTTGTTATTAGTAGCTACGTACCTCGTCTAGCTATGTCAAATTCCATGGAGGCATACGTACCGGTAGGGATAGATTTGTCCCTTCCCTATTTCCTGTTGAACATTGAAGTCAAATCTAATATTAGGTTTCCAAAGCCCTTATTGAAAGGTTATTGATATAGCAAGTCAACTAGCAGGCTTAAGCTTATTGCCATGTTTAATTGAGAGTGTTATCTCTGAACTGCTTGAGAATTCCTACTGGTGAAAGAGGTAATGCACAATTGATCTGGAAAACCATACGAACGTGTTCTTCACTGTTTGCATATCTTCAATGAGCCACCATTCTCAAAGAATAGTAGGCATGAGGAATGCTACTGGACTTTATACACAATTTTGCTCCCAATGTGCTACACAGAGGTACTGTTCACTGAAAAAAAAGTGCTGCATACGTAATACCTCTTCACTTCCACCTTTTTATGCAGGGAAAATGACGCCTTCATCAAGTAGCTAGGAGACAACAACATTACATAAACATGATGCAAGTATTTCTATTTTCTATCTATACTTTGTATAACATTTTTCGCTACCACCACCATACATGGCACAATTCACCTTTACACTTTCAGCACTCAGTAGTTTTCTGTACAACTACGCACCCTTCCCGTGCACTAGCTAGGTTGACGATTGTTTGTTAGTTGAGAAGTATACCAGCACAACGTTATTTACCTGCACGACAGATTTTGTGGAATTGACTTTGCTCATTTGAGAAGCGTGCTTTTGTGTTAGCTTTTTTCTGGAAGTTTAATATTATCCTGCTGTGTGGGCCAATTAGAGATAGTTTAGGACAGTATAACTACATAGGCTAAAATTAACTTTCTCCTTCGTACTTTGTTTTGGATATTTATGCCAACATTTATACCTTGTGTGTAGTCTGCAATATGTTTCAATGATTATTTTTTTGAATTCCGCGTTCCTTGTTTTTGAAACTTTATGATACTTTATTTTTGGTGGTTCTGTGCGCACACGCACAACACGTGTACTGCTAACAACTTGCAGCTGCATGCAGGCATGGCATCGCGTCAAGCTTTCTCCACCAATTTGTACCAACCAACAATGTTTTGGTTTCCCTGATTATAAGCGCTCTTTCCGAGTCTGGTTCTTCGGAGTGGTATCATAACGCATGTAATAGCTACATATGACTTGATAATTCAAATTGGGTACGTAAATCTGAGGTTTGCTCCACACGGAACTGCATGTAGCTAGTTTGTACATACTAGGGTGTAAGTGGCATAGACGTTGAAGACTGGTCTCGTTCCCAGACCATTTTTCTCGCGTGAAAAAATGGTCTGGGAACGAGACTAATTCATCATGACTACATGTAGCTACACTACGGCTTGTGCATGTAACTGTACGTACTGGTGACTCATGTGCCTGTAGTTGAGCAGCAGCAGCATTGCTATAGCAGCAGTTGTATAAGTTGCAGCAGATTGGCAGGACACCATTGGCAGTAGCAGCGACATCATATTGGCAGCGATGGTAGCTAGCCATGATTGGCAGGGGTCCCACTCAGTCATAATGACTGCAGCTGGAGTGGACTGAGTGGGGCCCCTGCCAATCATGGCTACCAATTTTCGCTCCATTTATTTCGCGCCAAGCGCTGCAATGCACGCCACCTGAGTTTGAAGTGGAATTTGAAGTTGTGCGGTCTTGCCGAATTCAGTCTGGCGTCTGAGTGTCTCAAGCGAGTCTGCAATATGGTGAGTGTGAGAAGCAACGTAATATATGGCAGCTATTCAAAAGCATTAGCTAGCTCTATTGAATGGAATTTTGTTTGTCAGGCAGGAATGTAGCTAGCTAGCTAACTAGCTAGCTAGCTATGGTTTTTTGAAAGATGTTTGCATGCAGTGTAGCAAACCTTGAATTCAAATTGTTTATAGCTAGCTATGTGTTTGACTGCAGTTTTCCAGCTCCATGTGTGCATGTCAGTATTCCATACTGAGTCTGTTGCAATTGAAGACGGTTGCATGTATATATATATATAATAACCTTGAATTCAAATTCTCTGTATGCATGACTACCCAGTGATTTTTTCCAGCTCCATGTTTGAATGCCAGTATACTATTCTGAGTCAGTTGAGTTGTTACTGAACTCTGAAGGAGGAATATGGAGTACATGTGTGTTTAATTTTGTAGCTTGAAACTAGCCTCTTCCTCTGGTGAAAAGTATGCCTCAACAGGCCAGGGAGCAATTCTAGCCATGTGGAGAACTCGGTAGCTAAGTACAGTTGTTGAGGATGTTTCTCTACCCTGCCCTACCCACACACGTCCTACAAGGAAGGAAGCTCTTGGAACACCAGCAGAACCTGCAGTGACCGTGCACAGCTAGGCAGCACAGCCCCTCGATCGTACAGACACCGATGGACAGCAAGCTTGCTTCATAATGGAGAAAGTGAGCCTGAGAGAAAGGGAGGGGAATTAATTTTAGTATCTTACTTGTGGCTAGCCTCTTATTCCCAGGTTATCCCATGCGCATGCAACAAACCGCGTAACTGCATGTTAGCCAAATAACTATAGGGGCAATGACCTGGGGAGGAGGCTACCTGAGGGCATTACTGGGTGAGATGCATGTTGTCAATGTGCATCTACTCACCTTCTGACAAATAGCTGTATGATTTCAGAACCTACGGGTTTTGAAATTCATGCATAATACTTGTATTTAACCTGTTGGCACAAGTTATCTTGTATCAACTTGTAAATACTTTTCAAGCGTGGAATATCATTTTATCAGTACTGTGATATTTCCACGGCAGTTAAAACTTCCTGTAATTAACTAGATTACATTCACAGCTGAGTGAAGGTAAGCTCACACAGTACATACAATGTGTTGCATTGCTAGCATTGACACTGACTACATACATTTACAAAGCCAGCATTGACTGCATTGACATCGACAGCATTTACACAGCCAGCATTGACTTCATTGACATTGACAGCATTTACACAGCCAGCATTGACTTCATTGACATTAGCTACATTTACAAAGCCAGCATTGACTTCATTGACATTAGCTACATTTACAAAGCCAGCATTGACTGCATTGACATCGACAGCATTTACACAGCCAGCATTGACTTCATTGACATTGACAGCATTTACACAGCCAGCATTGACTTCATTGACATTAGCTACATTTACATAGCCAGCATTGACATTGACAGCATTTACACAGCCAGCATTGACTTGACATTGACAGCATTTACACAGCCAACATTGACTTCATTGACATTAGTTAGCTACATTTACATTGCCAGCATTGACAATGACATTGCCAGCATTGACATTCACTGCATTGACATTGGCTGCATTGACATTGACTGCAATTGACATTGACTGCATTGACGTTTACATTGGGTGCATTGACATTGACTGCACTGACATTGGCTACATGACATTGGCTGCATTGACATTAATGGCTGCATCAATTATTGACATTGGCTGCATTGACATTGGCTACATAACATTGGCATTGGCAACATGACATTGGCTGCATTGACATTGGCTACATTGACATTGGCTGCATTGACATTGGGTGCATTGACATTGACTGCATTGACATTGGCTACATGACATTGGCTGCATTGACATTGGCTACATGACATTGGCTGCAGTGACATTAGCTACACATTGGGTGCATTGACGTTGGCTACATTGACATTGGCTACATTGACATTGGCTGCATTGACATTGGCTGCATTGACATTGGGTGCATTGACATTGACATTGACTGCATTGACATTGGCTACATGACATTGGCTGCATTGAAACTGGCTGCATTGACATTGGCTACATGACGTAGGGTGCATTGACATTGGCTGCATTGACATTGGCTACATTAACATTGGGTGCATTGACATTGGGTGCATTGACATCGGCTTAGCTACATGACATTGGCTGCATTGACATTGGCTGCACTGACATTGGCTATGTTGACATTGGGTGCATTGACATTGGCTGCATTGACATTGGCTACATGACATTGACTGCATTGACATTGGGTGCATTGACATCGGCTACATGACATTGGCTGCGTCGACATTGGCTGCACTGACATTGGCTATGTTGACATTGGGTGCATTGACATTGGCTGCATGGACATTGGGTGCATTGACATTGGCTACATGACGTAGGGTGCATTGACATTGGCTACATGACGTTGGCTACATGACATCGGCTACATTGACATTGGCTGCATGACATTGGCTGCATTGACATTGGCTACATTGACATTGGCTGCATTGACATTGGGTGCATTGACATTGACTGCATTGACATTGGCTACATGACGTAGGGTGCATTGACATTAATTGGCTGCATTGACGTTGGCTACATGACGTAGGGTGCATTGACATTGGCTGCATTGACATTGGCTACATGACATTGGGTGCATTGACATTGGCTGCATTGACATTGGCTACATTGACATTGGCTGCATTGACATTGGCTACATTGACATTGGCTGCATTGACATTGGGTGCATTGACATTGACTGCATTGACATTGGCTACATGACGTAGGGTGCATTGACATTAATTGGCTGCATTGACGTTGGCTACATGACGTAGGGTGCATTGACATTGGCTGCATTGGCATTGGCTACATGACATTGGGTGCATTGACATTGGCTGCATTGACATTGGCTACATTGACATTGGGTGCATTGACATTGGGTGCATTGACATCGGCTTAGCTACATGACATTGGCTGCATTGACATTGGCTGCTCTGACATTGGCTATGTTGACATTGGGTGCATTGACATTGGCTGCATTGACATTGGCTACATGACATTGACTGCATTGACATTGGCTGCATTGACATTGGCTACATGACATTGGCTGCATCGGCATTGGCTGCACTGACATTGGCTATGTTGACATTGGGTGCATTGACATTGGCTGCATTGACATTGGGTGCATTGACATTGGCTACATGACGTAGGGTGCATTGACATTGGCTACATGACGTTGGCTACATGACATCGGCTACATTGACATTGGCTGCATGACTGGCTGCATTGACATTGGCTAGCTGCATTGACATTGGCTACATTGACATTGGGTGCATTGAAATTGCTGCATTGACGTTGGCTACATGACGTTGGCTACATTGACACTTGTAGCATTGGCATCTGCATAGTGGTCATTGAGAGCATTAGCATTGGCAGTGCTAGCAGCGCTTTGGTTGGCTAGTTAGATTACATTTAAGCCAGAATTCCAACAGCAAGGCTTCTCCAAGTTTCCCGGCTAATACAGTGTTGAAGTCTTCTTCAGGGCTCAGAACTAGAATACCATTGGAATTAAAGTCAGTTAGCTACAGGGAAGTCAGAATCTTCAGCTACTGTCCCTGATCTTTAGTTTCTGCTTGGACTTTTGGCTCCATTTCCACTTCTGCTTCAGTTTCAGTATCCACGAGGTTGGGGCTTGAGGCTACCTTGTCATAGAGTGGGCATTGCTCCAGATTGCAGTCCGGCATGTGTGCCTTCATCTCTGTTAACCAATGTATCCAAATCTGCATGGCAGATGTGGAAGGCTTCGTTCATGAGTAGTGTGGTGTTGTTGCCACCTCGTCCAACATCTTGAACTTGTCTCAAGCTACTTGGGTACGGTAGTTCCAGGCATCTTCTGCAATGGTCTGATTTTTCCTGCTCACCCTTCTGGTAGCCGCATTGTGCTCCTTCATCCTGATCTTGTGTGCTGCCTTTGTCTCCCCTGTGTTGACGTGGCCCAGCTGCAAGGGACCTGGTATTCAATGTCAGGCTTCCTCCTGAGTGATCTTGATTTTTAGCTAGCACCAGCTGTCTGCAGAATGTGGATGCTGGCTGGAAGGCCGTCCTGATGTTGTATTGTCGACACACCTGTCTCATGTCCTCAGTCAGACCTGCCATATAGGAAATAAATGCTCTTTGCTTCAGACTCTTCAGTTGGCTCTGCTGCAGTGCTGGGCTTGCTGGCAGTCTTTGCAAACGTGTCTGGATACTTGTTCCCTTCCGTGGCTCCTCTGAGGTGTTCTTCTACTGTTACTTTGGTCACTCCCTGAGCGACAGTTTGTGCTCTGTGAAAGAGTCCGGAGACAATGTCTTCCTACACATATCGAGGGTAGTGGGAGGAGAAATGCAAGTAACGGTCTGTGTGGGTAGATTTTCTGTAAATACTGATGTTGAGGAATTCATTCCTCTTGCAGTGGAGTAGTGCGTTAAGAAATGGCAGTTCTCCACTCTCCTCCCACTTCATGGTGAAGATGATAGTGGGATGTATGCTGTGAGATGGTACAAGAATTAATCCTTCAACTTCTGCATGTCTTCTTCAGCATGTAAATAGCATCATCAAAATGGTTTCTCCAGATTCTGGGTGAATGGAGGCACACAGCTGTCCTGAAGGATACCTCCTTGAACACCTCTATGTAGATGTTGGCTAGCAAACATCTACAGGGAGATGCCCAAGAAGGTATCCCTCAGGACAGCTGTGTACCTCCATTCACCCAGAATCTGGAGACACCATATTGATGACGCTATCTACGTTCTGAAGAAGACATGCAGAAGTTGGATGATTAATTCTTGTACCATCTCACAGCGTACATCCCACTATCATCTTCACAATGGAGCAGGAAGAGGGTGGAGTCTACCATTTCTTAACGCACTGCTCCACCACTAGAGCAGTGGGTTACTCAACACCAGTACCCACAGAACACCCACCCACACACACTGTTACCTGCATCTCCTCCCAACACCCTCAAAATGTGAAGGAGGGTGTGGTCTCCAGCCTCCTTTATGGAGCGCCAACTATCGATCAAGGTGTGAACATGGTAACAGAAGAAGAATATGTCAAAGGAGTCATGGAACGGAATGGGCATCCAGACACGTTTGTAAGGACAGCCAGCAAGCCCAGCACTGCAGCAGAGCTCACTGAAGAGTCTGAAGCAAAGAGCATTTATTCCGTACATGGCAGGACTGAGTTAGGACATGAGACAGGTGTGCAGACGATACAACATCAGGACTGCCTTCCGATCAGCATCCACTCTCTGCAGACAGCTGGTGCTAGTTAATGATCAAGATCCACTCGGGAAGAAGCCTGACATTGAATATCAGGTCCCTTGCAGCTGTGGCCATGTCAACACAGGGGAAACAAAGGCAGCACTCAAGACCAGGATGAAGGAGCACAATGCGGCTACCAGAAGGGTGAGCAGGAAAATCAGACCATTGCAGAAGATGCCTGGAACTACCGTACCCAAGTAGCTTGAGACAAGATCAAGGTGTTGGACGAGGTGGCAACAACATCACACTACTCATCAACGAAGCCTTCCACATCTGCCATGCAGATTCGGATACATTGGTGGCTTGGCTATAGCTTGGCTTGGCTTGGCTTGACTTGGTTATTGCTTGGCTTGGCTCTCCGGCTTGGCTTGGCATGGCTTTAGCTTGGCTATAGCTTGGCTTGGCTGCAGCTTGGCTTGGCTTGGCTGCAGCTTGGTTTGACTTGGCATAATAGCTTCACTTGGCTCTCCGGCTTGGCTTGGCATGGCTTTAGCTTGGCTTGGCTTGGCTATTGCTTGGCTTGGCTATAGCTTGGCTTGGCTTTAGTTTGGCTTGGCTTGGCTTGGCTAGGCTTGGCTTGGCTCTCTGGCTTGGCTTGCTTGGTATGGCTTGGCTTGGCTAGGCTTGGCTTGGCTCTCTGGCTTGGCTTGGCATGGCTTTAGCTTGGCTTGGCTTGGCTTGGCTATAGCTTGGCTTGGCTTGGATTTAGTTTGGCTTGGCTTGGCTTGGCTTGTATTGGCTTGGCTTGGCTTTGACGTTGGCTACATTGACTTTGGCTTTGTTGACGTTGACTGCACTGACATTGGCTGCATTGACATTGGCTGCACTGACATTGGCTGCATTGACATTGGCTGCATTGACATTGACTGCATTGACATTGGCTGCATTGACATTGACTGCATTGACATTGGGTGCATTGACATTGACTGCATTGACATTGGCTGCATTGACATTGGCTGCATTGACATTGGCTGCATTGACATTGGCTGCATTGACATTGGCTGCATTGACATTGGCTGCATTGACATTGGCTGCATTGACATTGGCTGCATTGACATTGGCTGCATTGACATTGGCTGCATTGACATTGGCTGCATTGACATTGGCTACATTGACATTGGCTGCATTGGCATTGGCTACATGACATTGGCTACATGGACATTGGCTACATTGACATTGGCTGCATTGGCATTGGCTGCATTGACATTGGCTACATTGACATTGGCTGCATTGACATTGGCTGCATTGGCATTGGCTGCATTGACATTGGCTGCATTGACATTGGGTACATTGACATTAGCTGCATTGACAATGGCTGCATTGGCATTGACTGCGTGCGACATTGGCTATACATTGACATTGGCTGCATGGACATTGGCTGCATTGACATTGACTGCATTGACACTGGCTGCATTGACATTGACTACGTTGACTTTGGCTGCATTGACATTGGCTGCATTGACATTGACTGCATTGACATTGACTGCATTGACATTGGCTGCATTGACATTGACTGCATTGACATTGACTGCATTGACATTGACTGGATTGTGTTGACATTGACATTTGCTACAATGACATTTGCATTGTGTATAGCAGTAGCAATGTTCTATGGGATGAGCTCTGGTGAGTGGCTCGGTACAGTAGATAAGTCTATGGAATGAGCTCTGGTGAGTAGCTTGGTAAAGGTACTAGACTGATAGATAGGTATAGTCGTAAAGCTGCTATAGGCAAGCTTTACAGTAGCCCTCACATTCCACTGTAAAAGGCTGTTTTACTTCCTTATTCGGTGTAGGGGAGTTTGCAGTTTTAAAGTGAATGAGTACCGAGGGGAGGATCCTTGAATTCATTCAAGGATCCTCTAAAGTCCACCCCTGGCTCCCAAGGCCAGGCATTCACTGACTTGGTTGCACTGGTGATGCTATAGCTGACCCACCCGCACATTGACTTCAGTTGGCCCCACCTCGATCGTTCCCAGATTGACGGTGATTCAGATCCAAATAAACACAAGGGTGTGAACAGTTCTGTGTGACTAGGTTGAGACATTCTGGGTTTGTTCAGTTTCACTAGTCAAAAATATCTGTTTCAAAAAACAGATGTTAAACACAAGGGTGTAGCTACACAAGGTGGGGTTGGCGGGGGAAGTTAGAGAGCTAGGCTGAGGCCTCCCCACTTAATCTTGAAATTAATTCCTCGTCAAATAACAAACCACCAGTGTGCTATAAGATTTTGAAATACATATCCAAATGTTAGCAAGCGGCTGTTGTGTGATACAAAATTTCATTTGCTATAGCTGGTATCCAACTCAAGACCATCTGTTTTTGTTTTTTTTTGTACATGCAGAATCATGCACCAGGTACCTAAGATTGGCTTGAGTGGGAGAGGTGCAGGGTATCAGGATCTTTCTAACAAGTTGGTCATGTCTATGTCTGGTTCTGGCTTTCTGGTTACACTGAAATACCACTGGCTTGGGAATTAATTGAGCTGGCCAACAGCTATAGGCTTCACCAGCCAGCACAACAGTGACATGTTTGCATGTAAGTCTACGTCATGTTAACGTTTCATGGTTATGGTACAAGATATAACGGTACAAATTAATGATGACATGCCAAGCTAGGGTTAAATTCATATCTCATGATACAATGAACTACTGCAACCCAGTAGGGTAGAGCCACAGTAGGCTCACATCATAGCCTCGTTCCCAGGCTTGGGCCTGGGAACGAGGCTAGCTCACAACACTACTCACAAGTGGAATAACTATGCAAAGTCTTGCAACAGTGAAAGCAAAAACATGTACAACGTGTAATCATCCTCTATGAATCTAATCATTTTATGCCGGAAGCCTGCGAACAGTTGTTGGATAGGTTGCGGACATGTAGTTCTAGAGGAGTGGAATGATCGGGACCAATCAAGCTGAACTAAATACGAATTGTAACAGCAGTCTGTAGCTACAAATGTAAGCAAGAAGGACGCGATGCTTGAGAGGTTGAGAAGTTGAGTCTGCCAACTCGAGCCCACTTAATGATGATAGCCATTAGCAGGTATTTGTCCTACGAACAAGTGAAATAAGCGTTAACCAATCAAATATGAATCATGAATACGGGTATTGTAACAGCAGTCAGTGGCTACAAATGCAAGAAGCAAAAGGGAAATGACGCCCAAGAGGTTGAGAAGTGGAGTTTGCCATCTCGAGCCCACTCAATGATTGATGATGGCCATTAGCAGCATTCCAAGTATTTGCTCCAGAAATTCTACAAACAGCTGAGTTGCTTCCTGTGAACAGTAGGAGAATATGACAGAGGCATAGCTAGTCTACTCGCAAGTTTTGAATGATTACATTCATGGTAGGCACAGTGTGGCATCACCCCATCAGCAGATTAGTACCCTAATTCATGACTTGGGACACTGATTACTGTGCATACAGTCCTGGCATCTCTGGTATTTGCATAGCTATGCACAGTCAGCATAATTATCATTGTCTGAATTAGTGGTTTGGAGGATGATGCAACATCATACAACAAACACTAACTAACTAACTATAGGCTGTGTGGCAGAGCTGATCGTTTAGTCGCGGCTGTATCCTGAAGGCATGGATCCATGCACTCCAAATATTCAGGTAATAATAAAGCTAACCAATTACATCATGTGTCTACCATTATAGATGTTACTGCAGGCCAGCAGTTTGGTCACTACCATACTTGATAGCATATTATGTTTATCATGTAGGCTGTGGAGAGCCACATAGAGCGAGATAGCCATGAAGAAACGGTGCTGAGGTTAATCCAGTCACATGTATGTACATAATATAATTATGTTGCTAGCTACATGTACTATGTAAACATATACAATCATGATAACAGAAAGGAATGGGAGCTGCCTTGCTTGATCATAGGAAAATGAGGATGAAGGAGACGCAATGAGAGCATTCCAAAAGATGGTGGTTGAAAAGCAGGAGCGGGAACAGGAGAATGTTCTCCTTCGACAAACATGTGAGGCCCTTGCCACAGAGTGTGAGGAGCGTAGGGTTGGCCGGACAGAGCAAGGTCCAGGACAGGCAAGAGAAGAGCTGCTTTTGAGCGAAGTTCAAAACCTCCAGGAGCGAAACAAGTGAGTGCCATCCATGCACATTCAAGCATGCAGTTAGCTAGCTATAGCTAGCTACTTACATTGGGATACAACGTTAGACATAGCTATCTCTTGGCAGGCTGTTAGAAGGTAGGCTTGGAGGAGACAGCTGCTGCACGTGCTCTACAACCGTGCAGAATTGCTCCAGTGAATCTTTTATCGCACTGCTGGGATCATACCTTCGCCGTGACGACGTACCTCCAAACAATGAGTCAGGTGAGCCAATGTGGGAGCATTACGATCATTGATCCTGATGTGATGTAGTCTCGTGCCCAATCCCCACCCCTTGCGGGAAAGAGGGTTCTGGCGAGTTTGCACAGAAACCTCGGTCTTTGTTATCTTTTTATGCAGGAATTTCAGACTGCCAAATGAAATCGTACAGGATTCAATTTTGTCTTTATCAGGAGCAAGAAGTTGTAGAAAATTCATATTCCTCTTGCAGTTAGCTACGTATATTATTTCACATGAGTAGGACTTCCTGTTCTGTCCGGTTTCAGGCAGTTAGCTGAGCTATGAATATTAAATGAAGACCGAGAATGTTGCTGAAAGTCACCAGAAGGATATTCTGTGTAGGTTTCCAGCTGGGCACAAGACTAGACGTAACGAGTCAAGTGAACCAGTAGGGGCATTATGATTAATTGATCCTGACATTATGATAATTGATCCTGGCATGATATGTAGTGTTTCCCACATGCAGCTGTTGTCATCCAGGCAGGCGAAGTGGCGAGGAGGAGAAGGTCCCAGAGTCGTTCCAGAAGGAACAGTCGCTCAGGATGTGAGCCTCAGTCATGCATCAGGCCCAATGATGGAAGCGGAAACCAGAGAGCACACGATTGGAAGGCACAAAGTAAGTTCAACTCCTACTCAACCGACATTGTTGTATGTAGCTACACCACATCCACAATTCACCTAACTATTATTATCTTTCTTTCACAGTGGCAAGAGACGTTCACAATCTACAACCTCTTTGGTTGCTAACCCTATTCAAAGACCGGCAATGGAGAACATTTTCAGAAGTGGTTAGGCTCATCGACAAAGGTGATGGACAAAATGAGCCTTTGCTTTTCAAAATGATGGAGGAGGCATTACAAGCGTATGTGAGTTCACAAGAATTCCAGAACGGTCCACAAACACTGCTGTCCCTCTTGCACAAGGCTGGATGTATCAACTCTTTCTTCTCAGATGTGCTCCATCAGAATGTCCTCCTTCGACCCAGTCCAAGCAGCGTCAAAGACCGCCACTCCTTCCCTAAACCTGTCAAGTACAACAACCAAGGTGATCTGAATCAGCCCTCGCCCCCACTATCCAGCCAAAGCATGGGTGATTTAATCTGAAATTCATGAAAATATTTTAGTTTAGTTCTAGTGGAAACCGCACTCCTGGTAGCCAGTGAATCATGGCCGACGCTGGACTCTGTACCCAGGCAGACTCTGACTGCATCCACCAGCACATACTCACGGCTACGGCTAGCTTCCTCCAAAAGACTTCCTGACAATTTCTAACTAAGCACATTAGTGTTAACCACCTTGTTGGGTGATTTCAAGATTACTTTTGTTGTAGCTTTATTAACAGACTAGCCATGACCGTCCTATTTTAGTAGTTGCCTTACTAAAATGCATTTTCAGTTTTAATTTTAGTAAAACAAGACCCCCTGGAAAGTAAAATAAATTACTCATGTATATTTTAGCGTACAACGATTATGATAATTGCTGTACTCCATTGTAATTACTGTTGATTCGAACACTCAGTCCTAGGTGATGTAGTACATACATGTACATTGTTGTATACTGTGTTCAGTCATCCCCAATTAATATTATAATATGTCTTGCTGCATTGGTTGCAGGCTTTCAACACTCTTTTCCTTCAGTGAGTATAATCAAGCACTAGTACTTGAAGTGATAGAATAAAAGTTCTCATCTAAAATATCCCACATCGTTACATACATACTTATATAAGCACATCACCAGCAAGCCAAGTACTCACATTTGGACATTGGAATGGAAAATGAAACTCCACCACATGCTGCTCTCATAAAATTTGCAAGCTGTGGTTTGGACAAGTATGTCTAGCTGTATGTGTGCAAGCAGTGACAGTACAGCAGTATAGTGGTTCATAGGCTGCAGGGGTTGTTTGTTGTTTTGTGTGCTTTGTAAGGTGCGGTGGCCCTGGAGGTCGCGTCTAATGCATAGGGTCTATGGCCTAATGACGTAATACCCAATGCGCAATACCTATACCCAATGCGCAATACCTAATACACGATAGACTTAATACTTGACACCCGATGCATAATACGCCTAATACCTATGACCTAACGCGCAATACCCAATACGCGACAGACGTAATACCTGATACCCGATACACAATATGCCTAATACCTACGACCTAATACCTAATACCCAACACGGAATAGCCCTAATGTCGCAATGCCCCGCAATTGGGGCTCACGAAGTTCGCACGATCTGAGGATATGATGTCATCGCAAGAATGAACCCTGACCTTGCGATGGACGCCAACTTCGATGACCTGTACCTGTTGTGAAGAATGGCGTAGCTACTACGGAAGCTTCACTTTGGGCTTTAGAAGTGGGCTGTACTAAGAGAACCTGGAGAAGACGCCGGAACTGACTGAGACTCAAACCCCCCCCCCCCCCCCCCCCCCCCCCCCCCACACACACACACACACACACTCTGTAATTGCCTATTTCTGTTTTGCAAGTAACTTGCTTATGTACAGAGTCAGCCAAAGTCTTCTCTCAGAGGGTACCTTGTGTCCTAGGCTAGCATATCTCCTAGCTATATATAATATAATCATGTCTCATACTGTTGAGCCTCTTCTGGACGACGAATCTATATTTATTATAGCCTACCAACATACACACACACTTCCACGCACAAATTGTTCATCCAAGAAACAGGCAATCATGATTGATAATGTCCCCGTTGGTTGGAAACTAGCTAACTCCTTACTTGCCAGTCAATTTTCTGACAATCATTGGCTGTCTCCGAGTCCCTAGCTAGCTACACAAGATAGCTAGCTAGCTAGCTACGTACAACATTCCTGTTTTTCTTGCGGGAAGTTCTGGTGCCAGAAGTTGTTACGATGAAGTTCCGGCGTCTTCTCCAGGTTCTCTTAGTACAGCCCACTTCTAAAGCCCAAGGTGAAGCTTCCGTAGTAGCTACGCCATTCTTCACAACAGGTACAGGTCATCGAAGCTGGCGTCCATCGCAAGGTCAGGGTTCATTCTTGCGATGACATCATATCCTCAGATCGTGCGAACTTCGTGAGCCCCAATTGCGGGGCATTGCGACATTACGTGTTGGGTATTAGGTATTAGGTCGTAGGTATTAGGCATATTGTGTATCGGGTATCAGGTATTACGTCTGTCGCGTATTGGGTATTGCGCGTTAGGTCATAGGTATTAGGCGTATTATGCATCGGGTGTCAAGTATTAAGTCTATCGTGTATTAGGTATTGCGCATTAGGTATTAGGTATTGCGCATTGGGTATTACGTCATTAGGCCATAGGCCCTATGCATTAGACGCGACCTCCAGGGCCACCGCAGTAAGGAGGTGTATGCGGACTACTTGTAGCACAGTGATGTACTCAAGCAAAATACCCTTGTACATTGCAGACATGCAATAATGCAAAGAATGTATATCATAAAGCATGCAGTAATGAATATCATATACATATGCAAGCAGTAATCATACAAGCAGCAAATACAACTGGGTGGGGCAGATGTGCAGCAACACTATCCCATCAACTATTGTTTGTACCTGGGGGGAATTCCCGGGGGAACTCCCGCTGGCAAGGTTCAAAGGTCAACTGCGGTATTTTTCTGTCGTGGTACACGTTAACGCGTTTCCGGTGGGCACGATACTAGACCTCTTCCGTTTCTTGGTAAAGAATGTTCGATTAAGACTACCCTTCATGCACGTCCAAGTTTTGATCAGCTCAGTCTCAGCTCATGCTTCTGTAGTGACTGTACTCCAACACGGTGTTAAATTAATTGACTGTTGGGTATTGCATTCCAGGAGGATTGGGAATAAGCGCGGGCGCGTCATACGATCGCACGATCGTTAACCGTTGGAGGTAGCCTACAGCTGCTGATCTTTTCTTTCTGGATTGGTGGTACGTTGATGCAGATCAAAACGGAAGTGTGTTGTCTGTCCGCGTTGTGATTGTGATGATCTCACTGCTCACCCGAACGTTTATTATGGAGAGGAATGTGCACGTTCAGCTGGTTTTCGCGTTTGACATCGGGTGATAGTGGAAGGGCTAAGAGTCGCTGCTTAAGTGACGTTGTTCCCAACTCTATGCACTAGCTAGTGAATGTGATTGTTTGTGCTATAAATATTAATGGTCAGAGGGTTGTCTAAAATTGGTCCTTAAGATGGTGGTGACCTTTGTCTCATGCCAGATCCCACTCGCACGAGACTAGGGCGATGTAGCCTCGTTCCCAGTCCCACGCCCAGCTTTTCCGTCGCTTGCAGTATGGTAAAGCGGGGAGGGCCTGGTACATTTCCTCACGTGAGCGACGTCAAGGGTAGAAAGGGGTAGAAAGACTGGAAGTTTAACGTGGGCGTAGTGTGTCTCAGAACAGCAAGAAAAACAAAGGTACCAGGTAACACACCACACGTATCTAGCTAGTGGGGGGCGACTGTCGTACTCACCGAGCGTTGAAAGTGTAGGTAGTTGAATAACACGCAAAACGTTGTGTCCTCGTTCTGAAAAATCTGCCATTTGTCGATTACGTCATGCTCACGTGAGGAAATGTACCAGGCCCTCCCCGCTTTACCATACTGCAAGCGACGAAAAGCTGGGCGTGGGACTGGGAACGAGGCTAAAGGCGATGTACACCTATTTTCATCATCAGTCCATGCTAGAATGTTGATTGCGGATGGTCACATGATCAACTACAATCATAATGTTGACATGTCATTAGAGAATTTTGAAGGTTAGTAGAGGAAGCTTACGTTACGTTGCAGCTGTTTTTTGGCTCCCTAATACGTTTTGACACGGTTGTTTGTGCAAGATCGCGAAGCGACAAAAAGCTGGGCGGGGCCTGGGAACGAGGCTACAAGATGTTGTCTTATAACTAGTAGCTGCAAATGTTAATATGTACCTTTACTGGGCCATACTTGTCAACTGTTGGGGCCTGAAATTTTGCAGGTGCAATTAATTATATTTGTAACCTTGTGAAATGGGAAACAGCAGCAGCTAATGCAATGGACTGATGAAGAGAGACCTCAAAATATTCCAAAAGTTCATCGTGTATTTGTAATTGAGAAGAGGTCACTCTCAGTGGAACTGCAGAAATGATTGACCACTTTTGTGTAGGGCAGAACTTATTTGTAGTATTTTGTTTTAAACAATGGGATACATAGACCTCAAGCATGCAATGAAAGGCCTGTAACAGAAGGTGCCTACCCTCAGCATTTAGCATTGCATGAGGTCAGATCTGCTGAAGTCAGATTTGTTGCAATAAGCTAACCTTTGGGGGAAACCCTTTCTGGGGTCAAAATCCTCAAGACATGTACTCTAGAGGTTGATCTTGAGTTCTGAAATGTCGTTTGTTGACACTGACAACGTTTCAAGAACTGCTTGAGCTTTACAATGGCGTGGCCGGCTGAGATTTCCTAAGGAACATGCCCAAGAATGATACTTCTGTGCTTCTGCTCTTCCGTAACTCTGTGCCCATACTGTTCCCTGGCATGTCTGTCATCCTGGCTACGCCATTGGAGCTTTACTTCCAGTTTTGAGTTCCTCGTCCTGTGAGTAAATTCTTAGTTGGTGGTTAGCAGTTTACTTTGCCTTGGTTATGTGCATCTCTGAAAAAAATGCTGTGCTATAAACAGGGTTTCTTTTGGGGGGGGGGGGGGGGGGGGGGGGGCATTCGCCCCCCCTTGAATCTTTACGCCCCCCCTCCCCCCCTGAATGATACCCAAGAAGTGTTATGTATGCAAAGCTATTCATGCCTCCCCCCCCTTACCTCGCCGTGCTACGATTCCGCCCCCCCCTCGAACGATTTTCTAAAAGAAACACTGATAAACATTTTGCAATACAGGTTTGCATTTGTAGATGCTTCACTATCAGCATTCACACTGTTTGATGACTACAGTCGTATAGTATGGTGGTGCATTTATGCAGGAGTATAGGATCTACTACGTCGACGCGGAGGTTATGCGATTTATCCTCCGCGGGAAAGTTTGGCTGTGGCGAAGCCAAGGCTAAACTTTCCCAAGGAGGATAAACCGCATAACCTCCGAGTCGACGTAGTAGATCCGGCTTCTACCGCAGACATAACCTCAAGTCAAGTTAGTAACTGGATCCGGCTGCTAGACAGCTGCAACCCTCTGATTCTGAGCACAGCGTGGCGATCCTTTGATGAATCGCGGCGGATAAATCACATAACCTTCGCTATGACGTCATAGCGGAGGTTATGCGATTTATCCTCTTCGGTACATCAAAGGATCGCCACGCACTGTGGTAGAACAATGAAATGAATCCCCTTCTTACTACTCTGCAGGGTTGCATCGTGGTCGTAGCCAGTGTGTAGCCATCATCTGCAATCTACGCCTGAGTGTAAATAACTCTCCACCCTTTCCGCCAGGACCACTGTGAGTGAGAGAGACATCTGGTCTGAGTCGGAGGTATAGGTACAGGTGTGTGCATGCTCTAGATCTGCAGTTGAAATAGCTGTGTATGCGTTGCCAGTACGTGGACCCAACAGACACCCAAGTACAATTTTACCTCTCAAGTGTGGACAACACTAAACCGTTTGTGTATATTCATGAACGGCTGACTATCAGTGATGTAGTTAGTTGCAGACAGTATTGTAAGCACCAACGAATGTGCAATTCGTGCTGGATACTATCAGCAAGTTCTTGTGGCATGTGTGATTAATGGAACTTTGGGGTTCGGGGGGGGGGGGGGCAGGACTGCACTATTGGGCACATGTGACCTTTGTACTCCGCGACCCTCAGACGCACATATTGTAACAGTTGCGGGTTGTTGCTTACCACAAATCAAAACCGAAACAAGCAAAGGGATAACTAATCAACTGTGTTTGTATATCCTATCCCATTCAGTTTTTGTTTCTTTAGTCGTGGACGCTGCTGTACCTGAAGCTGTTGTTGAAGCATCCATGGAGGAGAAAAGTGAGTCTTGCAGTTGTGTGTAGAAATTTGTTCTGTGTAGTAGTTCTGTAGCTTGTGTTTCTCACATACAGTTACAAAATCTTACGGGGGGGGGGAATTGTTGTGTGCCAGGGTATGATGGTCATGAGTTGCCGTTATACATAATTTACAAGGGCAGTCAAGATTCAAGGGGGACAATGTACGTGCCCCCCAATGAAACCCTGACTAGCAGTGTGTGTGTGTGTGTGTGTACTCAGGAAACTGAGCCAGAAATGCAAAGGGGTACTCTCAGAAGAGGTTGGCCACGGCATATGTCTTGTCATGTGACGAACTGACGGGTTAACTGCTGAGGAGTAATCCCAGTCGGCGACCCTCGAGCATGCTTTGCAAATTGCCGAGATGGCATTCTGCCCGAACTGCCACTCGTTCAGCCAAACTGCAGCTGGCAATGTTTGAAGGCTAGGCCCTGTATACCTGCGCCTCGCTACTAGTCAGTATTCCAGGTGGTGAAGTTGGGCACAATGGTGAAACTGTCGAAACATACAGCCCGTTTACACTAGCGCTCTGGATCGATCCAGCTCGAACTGGTTTGAATTATCTCGTAATGTAAACACAAACCGAACCGCACCGATCCGCTCCGTACTGGACCACCAAATTCCATCGAACTGGTTCGATCCGGAGCGCTCCCGCCTCAAGTGTAAACGGAATCGAACCTGTTGGTAGGGCGTGGACGGGGGGCGTGACGGTTGCCAATAGTATCCGAACCAGATCACGAAGGGTCCGGTTTCGAGACGAGGGGTTGTCATGGTGTTATATATCGAATTCCCGAACATGACTAGTCTCGTGAAAATGCGGCCTGGGCATGTGACTAATCATGAACTTTGACCCCGAATCACACCACACGTACATGGAGCGCTCGGGCAGCGTAGTGTGAACGCACTTCCTAGATCGATCTGCGTCGAACCGGAGCGAATCCGCCCTTCTTGGTCTGTAGTGTAAACGGGCTGATAGTTTATGAAAGTCTACTATACTTTACATGCATCAGACTACTTGGGACTGATTTGCAATGGGCAACCTTGGCCATCCACTCTTTTACTGATTTTATTGTGTGAAGCCATAGAAGATGAAAGTGCCGAACTTAAGTGTTCCGATTGCAATTGCATCCGATTCAACTGCTGCTCCCCGATTGCGTCCGCTTCGACTGCAGCTCCCCGATTGCGTCCGCATCGACTGCTGCTCCCTGATTGCGTCCGCTTGTAGCCTCACCTGTTCTGGAAGATTCCAGCCCATTCCCAATGTTCTCGAACTTTCTTCGTAGAGGTCGAGGTTCAGTAAATAATTGAAGTACGAAGGTCGCACGTCACCAGTCTATTTCCGCCCCACAAACTTCCGTCACTCACTCACTCACGCACACAGGTTAAAATCTTAATATATTGATGAGTGTACAGAGGTTTGCATAAAGCTTGCAACAAGCCCTGCTGACAGGGTGGGACTTGTGGTTTTCTAGTGCTCAGCAGTGTTTGTTGCAAGCTTTATGCAAACCTCTGTACATGTACTATACATAGTGTGTGACACTTTGATGTTGGGTGGCTATTGGCTGGTGTGAAATATTGATTGGCTGGTTGGCTGGCTGTTGTGGCTCTTGGTTGCTGGGTAACCATTAAGTTAGTCCTCTAGGGATAATTATCACTACCAATTTTGATTATTCAATGGGCATACCAAGGCCTTGTTGTGAAACATGAATAATTTTTCAACACCATTTGTGGTTGGGTGTGATGTATCATGTGACCCGATTGGTAGCTTGGTTGTAGGTGTGTAGTAGTGAAATATGAATCTTGGGGAGTAGGAATGGTGATTCGTATAACTTACCATCTGACAGTCAGCGTGGTGATGACATCGACAGCAATGCTCTGTTTTTCCGCAAAGGATCTTGCTGTGAGTTAAAGCCAGTGGAGTCGTGAATTCTCCTTATTCTGGCATAGGTTCCTGGTACTCTACCATCGTGATAAAGGTGGACTAGTGGACTAGATTGCTGAGCATCAACATAGACAGCTGTTTAAGTACGTAGCAACAAGTTCAGCATTGATAGCCGTTCGAACCTCTCCATTGGGCTTTTCTCACTGCACACAGATAGGTTTTGGTTGTAGTTAGAGCATGGTAATGGGGGAAGCCCCCTAGGCCCCTGCATAGTCCATGAGCCATTCTGGTTTGATCTGGATTTATATTGCTGTGTACTGCAGGGATGATGCAATAGTTCAGTAGTGAAGTATTTTGTGTGCCATAGCGTCAGTTGAGCACGATTGTCCTGCAAGTCATGGATCCAGGTATGCAGCCCTTTTAGCCCTTTCATCCAGCACTAGATAGTCCATTGATGCGAGTAGGACTCTCGTTTGCAATAGTACATTATCCCTTGTATTCTGATATGCATGAGATAGGGTGTGGTTGCATGATGGTGAGGCTATGAGCATTTTTGTCTTGCTGTTGGCCACCATTGCTCGCTTGGAATATCAAGGGGATGAAACTCCCTTTGATACCGTAGTCAGAACTGCAACTGGGGTCAAGAAATCTTGACCGTGATTTTTGCTGCTTGACCACTTGACTGCATCGCAAAAAGACTCTTGACCGTTTGACTGCGCTGTATTTCAGCCGTTGACCGCTTGACCGCCGATAGTATACGGAAGAATGCATAGCGACTCCACCCCCTCCTTAGTATACAGAGTCAAGATTCGCCAATAAGCCCGGTCGCAGCAGCGTCTATGGGAGTGTCACCCCTTTGAGTATATGTGATGCTTACATAAGTGTGCTTCAATTGGAGTAGAATGAGCTGTGAGTGGACACTGTGGGAGTCAGCTGAGGTATCCACGAGATGAAACGGTCTATTCAGCTTGACCGTTCCTCTCGCTTGCCAAAGTTGGGGGCATGGGGGCGTAAGACAGTGTGAGCAGCTACCTTGTACGATTATCGCCCACTGCACTGCAGCTGTTCCGCATGCCGATGCACATGCAGCAATACGTGGATGCTATAATATACTAACTTTACCTTATAAAGCGTGATGGAAGTTGCACACAGATGTATACATGTATATATCTGAGCTCACTTCGCTCGCTCAGCTACTTCCCCCTTGTTCGCCTACGTGAGTAATTCGGCGCCGGACAGCACTCTGTGCAGAGCTGCTGCTCTCCGATTGCGTCCGCTTCAGCTGCTGCTCCCCGCGAGACTGCCGCTCGATCCGCTTCAACTGCTGCTCCCCGTTTGCATCCGCTTCAGCTGCTGCTTGCTGCTTGTGTCCGCTTCAGCTGCTGCTCCCCGATTGCGTCCGCTTCAACTGCTGCTCTCCGATAGCGTCTGATTCAACTGCAGTCCACGTCCGCTTCGACTGCTGCTCCCCGCCGGCTGATTCCAGCCCACGCTTGAGCGCTCGAACATTCTTCGCAGAGTTCGAGGTTCAGTAAATTGAAGTACGAATGTCGCGCATCACAAGTCTAGTCCCGCCCCACGAACATCCCACTTCCGTCACTCACAGACACACAGACACACAGACACACAGACACACGTTAAAATCTTGATGTATTGATAAACACCAGCTCAGAGTCGGACTGCTGTTGTTGTCAAGACTACTTGCCTCGGTATTAAGGTGGCCGAGAAGGTCACTTTCTGATTCCCGTTTTCCCGTAGCGTATTCGCGTTCGGCAATGCCAAACACTAATCCGCTATGGTAAATGGGAATACACAATGCCGAATGCGAATACGCTACAGGAAAACGCGAACCAGAAAGTGACCTTCTCAGCCACCATGGCTCTCTGCCACCATGCCTCTCGGCCACCATATGTTATGATTGGCAATTACCTCACACTTTAGCAGCCATACGGCTGACAGAAGCTAGCCTATTCAAGCTGAACAAAGCCATTGTGTCTGCTTTCAGGCAACTGCATTATGATGAATGGCTACTGTTGTGGGATTATGAATTGTGGAGATACAATACAGGAGGGGGGACATACAACTTACTGAACAAGTATACTTGCCTATATTTCTTGTTCATTCTCCTTGAGTGATATTCTTCTGTCGTTATTCACACAGCAGTTATGGAGAAACGACTGGCAAAGGAGACGGTGCTGCAGGAGCTACTCGCTGTGTCTCGACACTGGAAGGCCATTGGTTTATGTTTGAAACTGGATGTGAATAACATTGAAAAGGAAAAGAAGTTGAAGTTTTCCAGACATGCAATAGACCCAACCACAGAGAAAGGTTCCCAGCATCCGACCCACCCTCGCCCAGAGGACTACCTCTCTGAGATGGTGCAATGGTGGTTGAACCGTGTCTCCCCACAACCAACTTGGCGTTCTGTCATTGATGCCCTACGGAGCGCAGCTGTTGGTGAAGTGAAGCTTGCAAATCAGCTCGAGTTGAAATACTCCAGCTCTCCTCCATTACCATGGCAACAAGACCCAGGTCAGTCTATCTCCATGTGTGTAGGAATTTGTGGGCAGAGCAACGGAAAGGTGAGAGAGGGCCTACCTGTTGTTATTGGGCAAGTCTGAGTGAGCCCTAGCCTCGTTCCCAGGCCGTTTTGGGAGGGAGAAACGGCCTGGCAACTTTCGCGAGTTCAAACTGTTACTTCCGCTGCCAGAGAGTTGGAAGTCCCAATCAGATTTCAGATCGCTGTCACATGACAACAGTAAACCGAATTGCGTCATGCGTTGAAGCGTCGCAGTCATGCCCATTCACCACAATAGTTGATCGCTCGATCGCGCTAGTGTAGGTGCTCTGCACAACGACTTTTGTTTGTTCGTCTTCTGCTCGACTTCCGTCGCAGAACCTGCGCAAACAGTTGCTTCTACGAGCAGGAAAGGACCGTTCTCAGCCGGTGAAAATATCAGAAGTATCACGTGGACTTCACTGATGAGGTATGCAATTGCCATTACGTTACGTCCATAAACAGTTTGAAGTTGCCAGGCCGTTTCTCCCTCCCAAAATGGCCTGGGAACAAGTGAGCCCCACACTAGTCATAATTATAGTCGAGTGGTGTCGATCTATTTCGAAATTGCACATATGGCATCATCGGCCGCTCTAGTACTTGCACGCCAGCACAAGGCAAGGGATAAGTATTACGAGGGGGTCAGTACATGACGGTGATCATGACAGTGTAGTCAGAATCTTTGTGAGCCTTTCCTGAGAGCTGTGAGATACGTTTGGTTACTTATTGATGCATGACGAGTTCTCTGGCAGTCCCTAGCAGGAGCATTAACTGACTGCATGCAGATCTGTCCTCAAGTGACCCCCCCCCCCCCCCCCCCCCGAAAAAAAACCCTGCCAGGAGCTCCTGGTACATGTATATCCCAAGAGGAGAGGGTCTGGTGATACAGGTCCGAATCCTTGGACCGTTTCAGAATTTGAAAGCAACCAATGAAATTGTAAAACAGCATTTATTGGCATGCAGTAGCGAAGTATTTCACGTACTTTGGTGTAAGTCAGACATCTTTATGGCTTCAGGGTCCGTGCCAGTAGTACTGTTGGTACAGCGAATACAACTTACACCAGCCCCAATGGTGTGCTGATACTATGATAAGTTACCCCGCGCGTGCATGTGCGAAGCGGAGTTAAGCAATCGGTTTTGTCCGTCCGTCAGTCAGTCAGTCAGTCAGTCGTCTGGCTGTCGATAAAATTGAAGTCTCGCCGCATAGACCCTCATAAGCCATTGAAAGGGAGTCAAACAATAGCAAATAGCAAAAACCTGCTCTATGTGTACCTGACTGAAGTCAAGGCGCTTCGTATTTCGGCTATTTCATAACTATTCATAACATTGGCTCCACCTCTTCGTGACCTCGGAGTCCCATCAAGAACAGGACACTTTGGAAACTTCATGCTCGAGATGACCGCTAGGAAACAGTATTTTCCCATGATTTATGTACTTCACAGACGTCGTGACTATTGTTTAGGCTGTTTTTTCCAGCTATTTCCTAACATTTGGCCCCACCTCTTCATGAAGCTTCACAATATGCACGTTGTTGTATGGTAAGCGGTCACTCCCACACCTTGGATATGGCCATACACAAACACAGTATACGCGATAGCACCTGTTCGATGCGCATCGGCAGAGATGTCACGTCAATTGTAGCTGCACTTTATCCTGTAGATCTTCCGCGTGGGGTATGTGTTCTATGAACACCTCTAGTTCAATTGGCATTCTTACACTTACAATTACAAGGTGGTTTGTCATACACAAAGGCTGGAGGTTATCAATATCCTGCTGACTTGCAGTGCCAATGAATATAAAGCTAGGCTGTATGTGACCTAACTATTTGTGGCACTGACCTGCACCCTGACCTGAAATTTCTAGTTCTCTGTGCACATGAATGTAGTTACATGTGTATGTGGTGAAACCACATAGCCGGTTACTCAGCTTCTGTACCCTGAACCCTACACACATCTACCAATCAGGTACGGACAGAGGTTTGCATAAGTATTCCCACTTCCTTTATACTTCCACTGTAGTATCTGGGCAGCTGTTGGAGGAGGTGAGAGTATCTGGGGAGCTGTTGGAGGAGGTCAGAGAGGGTGAGCTGTTGGAGGAGGTGAGAGTATCTGGGGAGCTGTTGGAGGAGGTCAGAGAGGGTGGAGGGAGTGCTATCACCACCACGCCTGAGTACAACCTACTCCGTGAGAACTGCGACAAGATTGTGAGCACACTGACTCAAGTGTCTGATCCCTACTTTCTGGCAGAGAGACTTTACTCTGCTAAACTTATTGGCAAGAGTGCAATGGAAGAGGCTAGCACAACTGGTGAGGCGAGTGCGCTGAGGATCGGCAAGCTGATTTCAGCCGTGCTAGCGCAGGTGGAGAACAATCCGAGAAAGTTCGATCAGTTTGTTGGAGTGATGGGAGAGTGGCCGGAGACAAATAGCTCGCTGGAGCAGTTTCAAGGTGTGTGTGCGTGTGTGTGTGTGTGTGTGTGTGTGTGTGTGTGTGTGTGTGTGTGTGTGTGTGTGTGTGTGTGTGTGTGTGTGTGCGTGCGTGCGTGCGTGCGTGCGCGCGCGCGCGCGCGTGCGTGCGTGTGTGTGTGTGTGTGTGTTGGGGGGGATTGAATGAGTGTGTGCACATGTGAATGCCTCCATTAGTGGTAATTACTAATGTCACACCATACCTATAGCCATATTTAGCTAGGTTGCTGGTTATTGGTCAGAGTTGAATGGATTATGTAGCACGTGTACTTCACTCATGCCCATAACGGTAACATAATTTTATTCGGCATGTACACATAATTTATAGCGTTTGAGATAGTATTGTGTGCATGTGTGAGTTTGTAACCACGACGTTGTTGGTGCCATAATATTATTTTTTTTGTGTTTACACAGCATACCTACCATGTACATGTACCGCACTGTTAAATATTGGCGCATATCCGTTTCTGCAGCTGCATTGCCAAGCGTTGACTGTCAAAAAGTAGTTCTCACCAAGACGTTTGACTCATCGGGAGGAGTATTGAAGGCTACGGCAGCTGGTCTGACCATCTCCGTACCCCCAGGTGCAGTTCTCAGTGGCGTCATAGCAACGGTGTCCGTTAAGCTATGTTCGAGTGGAGCGTTTCAATTTCCTGACGACTGCCAACCTGTCAGTCTGATTTATCATATTGAGACGAATAAGACGTTTTTAAAGCCGGTTGAACTATCGATCAGACATGATGCTGTGTTACTGTCAGAAGAAGACTGCAAAAGTGTGGTGATTCTGACCGCATCGTTAGTGCCTGATTACAGGGGTTCTACTCCCTCCTACCCATTTCACGAAGTGTCTGGAGGTGTGTTTGAAGTTGGCGGACGTACTGGAAGATTCACCGTCTCCAAACTGATTGGCTTGTTTGCTGCTGTGGGCCGTCACACAGCACCCACCGGTACGTTACATTATTGTTGTCTCATTCTGCCCTTTTGGTATTTCACCTTCCCCTGGGAATTGCAGATTTGGTCTCTGGGGGGTTGCACACTTCCAGTGTTGAGATTTATGACACGTGCCTCATTCCCAGGCATACAGTATGAGATTCGGAACACTCTCCAACATGTGTTTGCAGTGCAGCTTTTTGCCACAAACTGGAATGCTTTTTCCGAAATCCGGAAGGCGTCCTTCAATCGGATGTTTTTTTCTGAAGATGTGGAAGGCTTCTTCCAAAGATCACTGGCTTCGTATACATATGTAAGTTTCCAAAAAAATGGTGCAGCTTGGAACTCGCTTACTGATGTTCCAGAGCTTAGTTCTGGCCTTCCATAGCTGTGTTTAGGACTTCCGGAGCTGCGTTTATTGCAAGGTTCTAGTGCCGTGGCCGAAGTGGTTCCACAAATGCATATCATTTCAAAGACTCGCTCCCATTTTTCTTCAGTTGTGTTGACTATAAAACACGGAAGCGGAAGAGCAGGAAGAGCAGCAAGAAGCCGGAAGCAAAGAACTTAGGGGTATATAGCAAAATGGTATACTTTCCTATTAGGCTGTGAATATGACTAGTGGGAATTCTCTAGTAGTATTCACTGGTGGTGAATCAATGAATGGCTAAGGCCGCGTAAGCGGCTGAATGCTATTCAGGATTGTACGAAGGGGGCGGAGGCGAAATCAACATGTCCTTTGCATTGTCTTCTCAACAACTTTTACCAGCTGTTAGTAGAATTCATTAAACTGCGCATGCGTGCATATATAACGAGCAATAATAAGCCCGCCTTCAGTCTTTGAAACAGCAAATCTGCAAAACTATGTCATAACTGTAACCAATTATATGGTTTGACAAATGCACCAATAACTGGCTCAGTATACTGCATGATAGCTGTAAACCATAGATATGGCACCAAGTCTAACATGGATAAGAACTTGCATGATGGATAGGCAACTGTGACCACATAATTATAGGTATGGCCTGATAATAAATGCATCAAGTCAAAATTGGGTGGGAGATGGGAGGGAGGACATGTTGATTTCGCCTCCGCCCCCTTCGTACAATCCTGAATAGCATTCAGCCGCTTACGCGGCCTTAGCCATTCATTGATTGTACTTCAGGGGGCTCCGGCTCAATCAACATGTCCTTTGCATGTTTGTAGCTGAGAACTGCTCCTCCAAATTTCTTGGCAGCATCAAACTCAGACCGAGGTCTGTAATAGAACTAGCACAAGGTCCCCTTGTTAGACCACCCTGCTCTATTCATGATCTCCTGTGTGGAGACTCCAGACATAGATGCTGTTGTGGAAGAAGCCGACCTAGTCGAATGAGCAGTAAACTCTGGATCCAACCCTGCCTTCTCCAAGGATATCTTAAAGCACCTTGCAGAAGATATTGGTTGGTGAGGAGGAACCAACGCCAAGAAAAGCTGCGCAGCAGACTCATTGGTTCGGAAGGCAGCAGTGGCCCTCTCATAAGCTTGAAGACAAGCCACCGGACACAGCTTTTATCGGAAATCACAACAGGCTGCAAAGACTTCTCGTTCCCCGGTTTGGTCTGCTTGGCTAGACCCTTGCACAGTAACACTACCCCTTCCGGGGTGTAAGCACGCCCATGAAGTGATAACTATAAATCTCTGCCTGGAGAAAGTGGGAAGAGTGGTGCAGACCGAAAGGTATGCATCCCTATTCAGCAGATGTTTCATCTATCCTAGTTTTCTTGGCTGACCAGTTTGAAGAGGGAAGCAGTATCGATCTTTGAACTGTTATCGGTCAGCTCTATCTTCAACCCACCTCCCGTTGGAGGGTTTCCCAGTTGGTCAGCATCCATTGGTGGTGAGGCTTCTTAAGGGAGCCTACAATCGGAGGCCCCCACAGCCCAAGTACTGCCACACCTGGGATGTATCCCAGATGCTACGTATCTGAGTAACCTCGGCAGCAATGACAGGTTGTCGCTCAAGCTGCTCATTCGGAAGGTGGCTATGTTATTTGCTGGCTCACAGAGCCTCAGACCTGGTCAGGTTAGAGTTTGTTTTGCTCCTCCAGGAGGACAAGATGAGGTCAATTGCATTTCCTGGAATTCCTCTGCTTGGAATTGTCACCAGAGACCTTCCATGCGACCAGAATTGGGAGACTGGGTCAGCAAATCTGGATGTTTGGAAGAATTAGTAGGTCCACTAGCATGCTCATGATCACTGGGAACCACGGCTGGGTTTACCATAATGGAGTGACCAGCCACTGTCGCTCCTTCCACCTACACTTTCATCAGTAACCTTGCAAATAGACACCATGGTGGGTGTGCAAATCCAAACACTGTTGCCCAGCTCTGGGAAAACGCATCTGTTGCTACCGCCTCTGGATCCGGGACACCACAGACATATTGTCTGACTGTATTAGAACAGAAACCCCTTCCGCATTCTTTAAGAACACTTTCAGGGCAAAGCAAAACAGCCAACCTCTCCAGTACATTGATATGGAACAGTTGTTCTTCCCTGCTCCAACAACCTCCTGTGGCCTCTCCCTGGCAGAATGCCCCCCCCATCCTGCCCTGGATGCATCTGTCTCTATTGCCACCTGAGATCCTACTCTCACCATTGTGTGCCCATTCCACTGACTCAGATTGTTTGACCACCAAAAAAGATCCTCTTTGGCCTCCGGGGATACCGTAATCTTTCCATCATACCCCGCTGCTGCTAGCGCCTTGTGCTGGAGCACCTGCAGGCTTCTGTAGTGCAATGGATCTGGATATAATATATATATATATTATGGCAAGAATAGCTGCTGGCATCTTCCCAATCAATTGAGCAAGCTCCCTTGCTCTGTTTCGACATCTGGGTCACGTCTACCCTGATCTGGTTGAGCTTCTCTTTTGGAAGCCGCAGCTCCTTCTTTATGGAATCGATCACAAACCCAAGGTAGTCTATGACCTGTGATGGTTCCAGCTGAGATTTGGGGTAGTTGACTAGGAAACCAAGAGCTTCCAGAAGACCCAATGCCAATGCCATTTGACCCCTCAGGTTCTGCTTGATCTGGTGCATTAGCAAGATGTCATCAATGTAAATTACACATTGAACCCCCATGCTCCATAGGAAGCCTACCACTGGCTTCAGCACCTTTGTAAAGACCTGGGGAGCCGGGACAAGACCAAACTGGAGACATGAAAACTCGTACGCTTGCCCCTCTATCGGAATCACAGGTGTTTCCGATGTTAACAGTGGACTGGGACGGCAAAATACGCGTCCTTCAAGTCTATCCTTGTCATGTAGTCCCCTCTCCTCAGGAGAACTCTGACTATGTGGATTCCTTCCATCTTGAAATGCCTGTAGCTACAGGATACACCTGTTCAATGGACGGAGAGTCACTACAGGCCTGAACTTCCCATCCTTCTTGGGAACCAGAAAGATTCGAAAAAAGAAACCTCCTTCTGGTTTTGCCGGGTGCGGCATATGGCACCCTTGTCCAACATAGCCTGGACCTCCTCCATTATCAAACCTGCTTTCTGTCTCTGATGAGGGAATGTGGAGCTGCTCTGGAGAGCTCCAGCTTGTACCCCTGAATCACTTCCAGCACCCACTGGTCGGATGTGATCTTTCTCCAGTATCCTACGTGAAGCTGTGTTCTCCCTGCAAGAATCTCCAGAGAAGCAGGAGGGCTGAGCCCGGAGACGTTCGGGAACTACTGCCGGGTGACCATCGCTATCCATGGTTTTAGTAATAAAGGCTGTCGGGAGAGAGAGGAGTTGACTACTTGCCTGCCTGTTTTGGAGGTCTGTACGACTTCCTGAATGGTGGACTGTGACTTGACTGGAAGGGCTTGTCCAGTCTGTTGAACACTGATCTCTGAGACCACGAGTTGATGCCTCAATTATGGCGGCGACTCTGGGGCGTGTACCTTGACTTCCTGTTTGAGTCGCCGCTCCCGGAAAAACGTTTTCCCTTCCTTGACTGGATGCGCTCTGACATCATCAGCCGCGGCCTTTGCCCTTTTACCAAAGTCCTCTCCGAACAAATATGGGCCACTATCTGGGAACTCCGCCTCCGCTAAAAACTTGATATCTGTAATGAGATGCTTAATGATAGCCTTCCTTCTCTCCACATTAAAGTGGGCTGAAGCATTAGCCATGAGAAGGAGACGGGATTGCATAGCACTTCTTGCACTGTCCGTATCCACTGAGCCCTGTTGCATTTTATCCCATAACGAAGTGATAGGACCCATGGCATCAGTGGTGAACCTCTGGAGTTTACACAGATACTTGTCAAATGACCTGGCTGACTTTGGGATAAGCCACGCCTGGAACATGCTCCGCTGGGCAGCTTCAGTGTCTCCTTGCTTGGAACAAACCTCTTAGCTGGCGGTTCTACTATATAGGTCAGTATCATCATCCCATTGCTTTCATTACCCGACTCCTCCCCACTCAACAGTTCCCTCTTCTCCCTCACGGAGATGAAAGGGGGGACACCTCCAGATACTCCTCTGATGGGGAGGGGGAGCGTCGTCGTTTGCGAGCCCAGGTAACAGATCCTGAAGGCTGGGATGACCCACTCTGGGCTTGGCCCAATGAGCTAGCCGCTTCCGGAGACCCACCCTGGGGTCTGCTCGGCTGTGGGCTGACCCCACTGGTTGAAATGGCTGCCCTGCAGTGGTGGGCCTGGAAAAAGCATGTAACCTGGTATTCCATATGGTATGAAACCCTGGGCTTGATTACCCTGGCTACCACTAGCTTGATTGCTAGGATACCACCACGATGGACCCTGCTGGGTGAAGGGACTCCAGTCCATGGCTTGATTGCCACACCCATCACTGGCTTCCTCGCCAGATCTAGATCTCTGTCTGCTGGCTTCATAGCCAGACATCTGTCTGCTGGCTTCATAGCCAGACATCTGTCTGCTGGCTTCATAGCCAGACATCTGTCTGCTGGCTTCATAGCCAGACATCTGTCTGCTGGCTTCATAGCCAGACATCTGTCTGCTGGCTTCATAGCCAGAGCTCTGTCTGCTGGCTTCATAGCCAGAGCTCTGTCTGCTGGCTTCATAGCCAGAGCTCTGTCTGCTGGCTTCATAGCCAGAGCTCTGTCTGCTGGCTTCATAGCCAGACCTCTGTCTGCTGGCTTCATAGCCAGACCTCTGTCTGCTGGCTTCATAGCCATATCTGTCTGCTGGCTTCATAGCCAGATCTCTGTCTGCTGGCTTCATAGCCATATCTGTCTGCTGGCTTCATAGCCAGATCTCTGTCTGCTGGCTTCATAGCCAGACCTCTGTCTGCTGGCTTCATAGCCAGACCTCTGTCTGCTGGCTTCATAGCCATATCTGTCTGCTGGCTTCATAGCCAGATCTCTGTCTGCTGGCTTCATAGCCATATCTGTCTGCTGGCTTCATAGCCAGATCTCTGTCTGCTGGCTTCATAGCCAGACCTCTGTCTGCTGGCTTCATTGCCAGATCTCTGTCTGCTGGCTTCATAGCCATATCTGTCTGCTGGCTTCATAGCCAGATCTCTGTCCGCTGGCTTCACAGCCAGATCTCCATTCACTGGCCACCCTGCCAGACCACCAACGCCTGGCCGCTTTGCCAGGTCTCATTCTGATACCTGTATCGGACTCTGGCCCCCGGCTTCGTCACCGGAACCATTTCTGGAGCTTATCTCGCTCCCGCCATTACCCCTAGCCCTCTGAGGCCCTACACCATCACTATGGCTATCAGCATCATAATCGTCATGCACCCCTGACCTGTCGGAGCCGTGACCGCCGTCGTCGCCCGATCGACCAATTAGCTATAACCGTCGGCTCCCTGAGAACTGCTCCACCAGCGTTGGCAGTAAAGCCTCAGTGAGGTCCTTGATCGCTCGGGGACAACCGCCTATAGTCTCCACCATCTCTTCGGCCTGAGGGCCTTTCTCGGGGGAGTCGGATTCAACCGTCGACATTTTTGACAAGCTGTTGAAAAGACTGAAGGCGGGCTTATTATTGCTCGTTATATATGCACGCATGCGCAGTTTAATGAATTCTACTAACAGCTGGTAAAAGTTGTTGAGAAGACAATGCAAAGGACATGTTGATTGAGCCGGAGCCCCCTGAAGTACAACCTCCCCTGCAGGGTCTAAGTGAGACCCTGGTCAGGTTTATATAAACTCTACCAGGTATTGAAAGAGTCATTAATCTGTGGTTGCTATAGAGAAACCATGATCTCAGCTGTGAAAAATATGTAGTTACAGCTGTTGCGTGGTACCCCTGAGAAAGTTTTTACGAGAACTGGAGTTTTCACCCCTAGCCTCCTCCAGCTCTGCTTTCTTGACCAAATTACTACATGTTTAAACCAGCCAACAGCCAACCAGAGAAAAGTGGGGAGAAGGCCTAGTGCCTCTCCTGCGTATGTACGTCATCTAAACTACAAGATGGACTCATCATATGGCGTATGTGTCCAGAGTTTCAGGCATCATGCCTTTGCGTATACAGCTATACAGCATGTAGGTACCAACAGACTTAACGTTCCCAGTCTGTTTGAGAATGAGGCTGCCATGAAGTGACCTGGGAACCTAATAACAGTAATTCTGTGTGGATCGATGCATCGTGATGCATCCTTAACCAAGCAAAGTTATAATATCCTTGTTCACCGTATGCAGGAAAACGTGGGTCATTGCCAGAACCAGTCCAGGGTGATCGGCCAACCTTGATTGAGTGCATCAGGCTTCGAGGGAGGCACAGAAGGATCCAAATCCCCTCAGAGATTGGAACGCGGTATACGAGGTTTGGTATACTGCTCTTGGAAGACAAGACTGGGTCAAGAGTCAAGACTCTGATTCACAAGCATCAGAGTGATAGTGAACAGATCAGCACTGAGATTCTGCAGGAGTGGATTGCCGGTAATGGCAGGCATCCCGTCACCTGGAAAACCCTCGTTGACGTTTTACGTGACATTGACCTTAATGCACTGGCTGCGGAGATCAAAGAAGTGAAAGATTTACCAGGTGAAGTGTTTGATAAGCTAGAGTTGAGTACTCCAACAAGGGTGTAAATATCAAGAGCATCATTCAGAATGCATGCTCTGTGGTTAGGAACCATGTTCCAGCGGAGTGGTTTCCTCTAATTGTTGGTTTTCCACGGTTGTTGGGGAAATTTAAAATGACCGCATTTTTCTTTGAGAAGCCAGTCAGTGAAAGCTCTGCCGCCTTGTCTGAAGACACTACAGCAGGTGAGACTAAGGTTCCAAGTATGTCTGTGACCCTCTCTCACCCATACACTGCATTTTGTCAAAACGTATACAGACAGCAAACGTCACCAAAGGTACGAAGGATTGCTCCAGCTCTGTCTCAAGTTATTTCCTAGCCTCGATTTCCGAGAGGTCAAAGGTCACATGCTGTTTTGATCAGTCCAGTCCAGTCCATAGTCCAGTCCACAGTCCAGATTTTGTAGTTACCCCCACTAATGGAGGTTTAATATACTATACGTTTTTCTTTCTTCTTTTACGTCAAGACTGTTACATTTACAAGTTACATATTGGACATGGTTTGGTGTAGCCTCGTTCCCAGGCCCGCGCGCCGCTTTCGGTTGCACGAAAGAATGCGGAGGGCCTGGTATGTTTCCTCACGTGCGTGACGTCGAGGGTAGAAAGGACTTTATTGAACGTGGCGAACTGGGGCTCAGAACAGCAAGAAGAGCAAAGGTATGCGGTAACTTACCACACATATCTAGCTAGCGGGGGGCGACTGCCATATACACCAAGCGTTGAACTCGTAGTTGGTTGAACAATACTCAAAACTTCGTTTCGTTCTGACAAAATTTTGCCATTTGTCAAATACGTAATGCTCACGTGAGGAAACATACCAGGCTCTCCCCGCTTTTCCATACTGCAAGCGACGAAAAGCTGGGCGGGGCCTGGGAATGAGGCTAGGTTTGGTGGGGTGTATAGACCTGATGTCAGTAGCTATATATGCCGTCTGTGTCTCCGACGTTCTTACATGGTCAAGTTGCACTCAGTATCTTGTACGTAAGATGATGATCACATTCTAGTCACATGCCACGTTCACACTAGTACTGTCGACATTAAAGGGGCTATACTTCTCTCTCCTTTTATGGATATTTCACTTGGCAGACACACGACTTCATAGCCTTCAGTTCTCATTGACTGCCAGTTTGTCGTTACTTGTCGGAGTGGACGCAAGCGTTTCTCGTGTAGCTCTGAGATAACAGTTTAGTTACGTGTGCCGTTTGCCGTCTTTGCTACACAAAGAAGCCTCTACAAGCAGCTGTTACAAGCATTGTTGTAGCACGTTTGAACATTGCTTACATCTTGGCCGCTAGCTATGCTGATCAGCAAATCATCGTACATTTATACCATTATGTATTCTTGCTTTGATTGTCCATTCTGCAGTGACTGAGGAGGGCAGACCCCAAATATCTGAGCTGGCCGTGGTGCCGATTCAGCCGTCCCAGTGGTACACCCTCGGACTAGCACTCGGACTAGGGGAGGAGGTGTTGGCCAGGATCGAGGAGGAGCAGGCACGCAAGCTGGCAAAATGCAAGCGGGCCATGTTCAGGAAATGGCTGGAGTTGAATCCTACTGCGTCATGGAAGGATGTCGTCAAGGCTTTAACTGATATTGGCGAGGAGGAAACGGCAGAGCGGGTTAGGATGGAGTTTTACTCTCCCCAGGTTGTTCAGTCGGATGACCACCATGCTGATGGTAGCCATGACAACGATGATCGCCATAGCGACGGAGGGAGTGGTAGTGGACCGGATGAAGTGGATGATGGGGTGTGTGATTTGGTGAGTGTGGTGTGGTGTGTAGTTGATGTTAAGTGTGGCTCAGTGACCCGAGTGTAGTTAATCGCTGGACTGGAAAATGAACTGGAACGGTGGAATGGGCTCTGGAATGGACTCTGGAAGGCACTATGTATGGAAAAATCTCCAGAAACATTCAGTACCTGGCTCTGCTATGCGGCTGTGTACTTGCTAAGCCACTCATAACCAGCTCTGCCTTCTATTTGTCCATTTATGCATCCAAAGGGTCAAAGGTCATGTGCCTATCTCTTAACCGGTACATAGCTTACATAGTCCATTCCAGTACTTTGGTAACCAAGCACTTCAAAGTTGGCAGTTTACTTTGCTAGCAGGTATTCATCTTCATGTGGCACTTTGATGGTGAAAGCTACCCACATCTCACAAATTTGGGGAGAAATCTTTCTGCTTGGATGCCTGGGCAGCAATCTTTGGTATATAGTGGCAAGACAGACAGCTTGATCGATGGACACAACCAGTTGCTTAACCCCGCTTCGCACATGCGCGTGGGGTAATAATGGCAGTGGATGTGATCTTGCCCTGCCCCCTGGTCTCCATGAACTGGGTTCAGTGTGCTCCTGTGTCTGCTATTTATTGTATTTTGTCATGAACTGTAATCCATCTGTCCACAGGATGTCGAATTACTGCCTGAGGATGTCGGGGCAGCGAAAACCTCACTTGACACAACACCAGATCCAAGTGCAGCATACCTACCATCCATGACAGTTCAGTATGTGGTTGAAGACTCTCCAGCAGTGTTGAGCACATTAGCTGGTGCTGAACGTACTTCAAGACTTTCAGAAGTTGGAAAGCAACAAGCCAGAAAGAATTTGTCCTTGCAACTGCATTCCAAGGAGGAATCTGGTGTGCAAAGAGTGGACGAGCAGGGCCTGCTTGAACAGAGGGCGGATGAGGAGGGATCACATGAAGGTCACGTGATATCTTCAACAGCTGGTGAGACTGAAGGATCACATGAAGGTCACGTGATATCACCAGTAGCAGTTGAAACTTCTTTGACTGAAGGATCACATGAAGGTCATGTGACATCACCAGCAGGTGGGGAGAGTACTGGGACTGAGGAAGAGCGTTCAAGCCGTATTGGAATCGGATCACCTCACTCTGTTCATGAGCACCGTAAAGGTCTCCAATCTTTTCTATCCACTGGAGAGCTAGCAAAGTGGTCTCTGAAGGCTGAAACACGGTCAGAGGAGGGACGGGCCAAGTCCGCTCCGGCCACTACCGTAGCCCCATCACTGACCCGACCTCATGCTGATAGCCCTGCGAACACATCTCAAGCGTCGAAGACTAGCTTGCTGGAGGTCGTGCAACAGAACATTGAAGTGGATTCCCCATCCAGGGGAAGCTCTGAGTCAAGCCAGGCCTCCTCTTCGTCTGATATTTACCACTCTTTCAGTGGTGAGGAGTTTCAGCACCCGATGACCTCTGACAGTCCGTTCATCTCCGCTGAGCTGACGATGCCTTACTCATCCGAATGGAAACGTAAACCCGCCCCTCTGACCAGCTCCTCCGATTGGAACCGAGACCGCAGCCCCCTAACCAGCTCGCTGACAGAGAGCGTACTCACCACAGTATCCGGCGGTGCACCCGAGAGTACCGTCTCAGTGCAAAGTGCAATTTCCATATCTTCAGGCATCACTGAGACTGCCAAGGTAAGGCTTACTGCCTACATATATACTGTATAGCAAGAAATTCACGTGAGGTGCAAATTTTCTCAACCGACTGTGTAATTTATACCTGCAGAATGTTGTTCCTACATGGACGTTTTGATGCTTGGAAAATAGTTATCCTGTTACATAAAATCGCCATGGTAACCTAAGAAGCATTCGGTTGACCTATGAAATCTGGTATTAACATTAAGAGGGGTGATTTCCCCCCCCCCCCCTCCTTATGGGGAGTTGTCGAGGGTGAGCCTGCAGCTGATTTATTTGCAGGGCGACCCGGGGCATGCGTTTGTGTAGCTGTGTGTTCAGCAAGTGTGTATTCATGCTATGACCTGGTGACCTTGACACAGCTACGTTATGTCTGAGCAAGTAATGGACAGTCTGTTATCTGATGTCATTCCCACGTAAGCGTGGGTCTTGACATGAGACCGCATGGTATTTGATAATCCAGGAATGCCATACAGAAGGTTTTCATGCAGATCTTGGGCCCCCGTTAACGAGGGATGGTGATATGACAACATCACTGAACTCGCTTGAGGTACCATTGGCATTGCTCAAAAGGAGCAGCAAAGGGCAAATTCCTTTGTGAAGGCAAACCATCCTTCAACAGAGAAGCAAGAGGGGTCTAGTGCGTTCGAACCCAGGGCAGAGCCTGAGTTGAGCACTCGATCATACCCTGGATACCCATTGTAACTGCTCAGTGTTCTGTGTCCCACAGGCTGATCTGCTGGAGGCAGTCCTGGCCGGGGGTGCACCTGGCGTGGGCTCGACACTGGCCTCTGGGGGAGTGGGTGTGGACTCTCGCCTCAGGGTATAGCCATATTTCATTCCTAGCCCAAGATACCTAGCCTATAGTGCATAGCCCAAACAATTGGCCTGATTCCTCCGTGTATATCTTGGTATGAGAACGAGATATGAAGCTGGGGATTTTGTCATTGTGATCAGCATGAAAACAGCTTTCAAATGATGTCCTAAAATTGGGTTTTACTGTCGGTCACATTTTGCCAAAAATCGCACTCGACCAAAGGCTATAATCCATGGTTTTTCATGATTTTGGGTCAAAATTCAACATACAGCAAAACTGACATCGTTGGAATGCTTCATTCACGCTGATCACAATGGCGCGAATCCCAGCTTCATATCTCCTTCCTAGCCCAAGATACCTAGCATAGTGCATAGCTCAAACGTTTGGCCTGATGCCTTCTCCATGTATCCAGTGTCCGATGAAAGACACATTATATCTTGATATGTGATTGAGATATGAAGCTGGGGATTGTGCCATTGTTATCAGCATGAAAACAGCGTTCAAATGATGTCCTAAAATTGTTTTTTACTGTCGGTCACATTTTTGCCAAAAATCGCACTCGACCAAAGGCTATAATCCATGGTTTTTTCATGATTTTGGGTCAAAATTCAACTTACAGCAAAACTGACATCATTGGAATGCTTAATTCATGCTGATCGCAATGGTGCAAATCCCAGTTTCATATCTCATTCCTAGTCCGAGATACCTAGCATGTCAGTGTGCTGAAGTTGCTTGCCTAGCCTCATTCCCACGCCGTCTACACTACCAGTTTTTGATCGCTTACAGCATTTTTTGCATACTGTAAACAATCAATGGTTTTGATCACATGACCAGTTGCTATGTGTATGGTCTTGATCACATGACCAGCGGATTTGTGTATGGTTTTAATCACATGACTGGCTGCCTTGTGTATAGTTTTGATCACATGACCAGTTGCTATGACGTCTCACTCTCGCAGGACGGCCACACTGCTCTGATGCTTGCTGCTGTAGATGGAAATACCAAGATTGTGCAATTACTGCTGGAGCAGTACAACGCAGGAGTTGACGAAAAAGACCTGGTAAGTTTGATGTGTGTGAATTCCCCCCCCCCCCCCCCCCCCCCCCATATCTCATTCCTAGTCCGAGATACCTAGCACATCAGTGAGCTGTAGTTGCTTGCCTAGCCTCCCAGGCAGGCCGTCTACACCACCAGTTTTTGATCGCTTACAGCATTTTTTGCTTACTGTAAACAATCAATGGTTTTGATCACATGACCAGTTGCTACACGTACACCTAAAAATTTGGGGTCTGCATCCATAATGCTTGGTGTATGGTGACGTATGAAGATATAACTGTTGGGCTACCGAGGAACTAGTTGCCATGTATTGTCTTTGTACAGGATGGCCGTACTGCGCTCCACCTAGCTGCAAGTTATGGCAACTACGAGGTGGTCAAGATGCTTGTGTCAGCTTTTGCTGATGTCAACAACACCAGCAAGGTAAGGATCATACCACTCGCGTTACAGGTCATCGAGAGAGAGAGAGAGGGCTGAGGTCTTCACACAGTGCTGTTATACGCAGCTTGTGTGCTGCTCCTCTGCTGTGGGCTCAGTCAGAGGTGTACTGGCAAGAGCATCTGACTAGTATCCACAAGGTCTTGGGTTCGAATCCCAGCTGGTCCCGATTTTGGATTCAATTTCTCTCTCTCTCATCACTTAACTATATGGCAACGAAATTGGGTGTCCTTGCTAGGCCATGCACTGTGGATGGCAAGGTACCCTTAAGTAGGGTTAGGGTTGGGCTTCTATAGTGTTCTGGTCAGTATGTTGTTCTAGCTACCACTTGAAGTACTTGACAGGCTGGACATAGTGTAGTTGTGGACAGCTGATGTTTACATAGCAGATCTTTGTGTATTGCACATTGGCATTAGCGTGGTATGCAGTGATATAGGAGGGGGGCGTAGCATGAAATTTTAGTATACCCTTGACTCCGCTAATCCTGCTGAGAGCACTGGAAGCTACCCATATGGTAACCGTAGGCCTGGCGGCAACGTTCCTCGTGCTGTTGTGAGCTTCAAGGTCTCCCATGAACTGCAGTGTTGCATATCTAGTAAAGTGTACCAAGCTCCCTCCCACCCTCCTCCTCCCTTCACCACCTCCCCTCTTCCCCCCTCATTCCCCTCCCCTCTTCCCCTCCCCCTCCCCCTCCCTCTCCCCCTTCCCCTCCCTCTCCCCCTTCCCTTTCCCTCCCACCCAACCTCCCTCTCCCCTTCCCCTCCCTCTCCCTCTCCCCCTTCCCCTCCCCCTCCCCCTCCCCCTCCCCCTCCCCTTCCCCATCCCCTCCCTTCCCCCAATTCCTGCAGGATGGTACCCCAATGCTACTCCACCCCTCCTCAAAAGGATTCTCCATGGTGACGGAGTACCTCCTTGAGAATGGAGCTAAACCCAACAATGCCAACCAGCTAGGGGTGACCCCCCTCATAGCAGCTGCCAGGAGAGGAAAGAAGGACGTCGTGAGGGTGCTCTTACAACACGGAGCAGACGTCCACCCTATCAGTCGTGACACCTCGCAATCTGCTCTGCAAGAAGCGATTGAAGGCAACCACACGGAGATCATCACCATGCTTGTTAAAGCTACTGCAGAGGTATGTGTGTACGATGAGGTCAGGAGGTATCCTCCCCCCTCCCCCTTCCTTCTCCCATTCCCCCTGCTCTTCTCTCCTCCCCCCCCCCCCCCCCCCCCCCCTCCCCTTCCTTCTCCCTCCCATTCCCCTGCTCTTCCCCCCCCCCCCCCCCCCCCTCCTTCTCCTCTCCTTTCCCCCTGCTCTTCTACCCCCCTCCCCTCCCCTTGCCCCTGCTCTTCTCCCTCCCCCTCCCATTCCCTCTCCTCTTCTCCCTCCCCCTCCGCTTGCCCCTCCTCTTCTCCCTCCCCCTTCCATTCCCCCTGCTCTTCTCCCCCCCCCCCCCCCCCCCCCTTGCCCCTGCTCTTCTTCCTCCCCCTCCCATTCCCCCTCCTCTTCTCCTCCCCCTCCCATTCCCCCTCCTCTTCTCCCTCCCCCTCCGCTTGCCCCTCCTCTTCTCCCTCCCCCTCCCATTCCCCCTCTCTTCTCTCCCCCCCCCCCCCCCCCCCCCCCCCCCCATCCCCCTCCCCTTGCCCCTGCTCTTCTCCCTCCCCCTCCCATTCCCCCTCCTCTTCTCCTCCCCCTCCCATTCCCCCTCCTCTTCTCCTCCCCCTCCGCTTGCCACTCCTCCTTCTCCCTCCCCCTCCGCTTGCCCTCCTCTTCTCCCTCCCCCTCCCCTTGCCCTCCTCACCATGCTTGTTAAAGCTACTGCAGAGGTACGTGTGCCGGTC